>JANPWX010000008.1:7409314-7934207 GCA_024734555.1 Trochalopteron elliotii
GGGGTTTTTTTCTTGTGGGTTTTTTTTTTTTTGGGGGGTGAGGTGTTTTTTTGTTTGTTTCTTTGGGCATTTTTGTTTCTGTTTTGTTTTGTGGGATTTTGGTGGGTTTTTGTATTCTTTTGTGGAGTTTTGTTTGTTGTTCTTTGGGGGATCTTTGTTGGGTTTTTTTTGTTTGGTTTTTTGATCTTTTTTTGTGGATTTTTTTGTGGATTTTTTGTTTGGTTTGGGGTTTTTGTGGTTTTGTTTTGGTTTTTGTGGTTTTTTGTTTGTTTGCAGATTTTTTGTGAGTTTTTTGGGGTTTTTTTGTTTTCTTTGGGTTTTTTATAGTTGTGGGATTTTTGTTTTGGTTTGGGTTTTTCTGGTGTGCTTTTTGTTTTGGGTTATTTGTGAGGTTTTTTGTGGTTTGTTTATTTTGGTATTTTTTTGGTTTTTGTGGGGTTTTTTGTTTGGGTTTTTGTAGGGGGTTTTGTGTTGTGACTTTTTGTGGAGATTTTTTGTGGGGGGTTTTTGGGTCTTTTTGGTGTGTGTGTTTTTCCTTGGTTGGGGTTTTTGTGGTTATTTTGTGGGTATTTTTGTTTCTTTTTTGTGTGTGTTTTCTGTTTTGGGCTCCTTGGTTTTTGTGCTTTTTGTGGGGTTTATGTTTGTTTTGGGCTTTTTTGTGGGTTTTTTTTTTTTCCTTTTAGTGTTTTCGTGTGGTCAGTTTGTTTTGTGAGGGGATTTGGGGGTTTTGTTTATGTTTTTTGGTTTTTTGTAGTTTTTTTGTGGGTTTTTCTTTTTTGTTTATTTTGTGGGGTTTTTTGTTTGCTTTTGTTTTGGCTTTGTGGGTTTTTTGTATTTTTGTTTGTTTTGGTGTTGGTTTTTGAGGTATTTTTTTGGGTTTTGGGGTTTTTTTGTGGTGATTTTTTTTGTTTGGGTTTTGTTTTTGTGGAGTTTTTTGTTTTGCTTTTTTTGCTTTGTTTTTGTTTTTTGAATTCCTTGATTTCCTTGTTAAAGCAAAATTATTTCTTATATCAGTGATCAAAAGTCCATGAATCTACATTCACTTTTTTTTAATTTTATTCTTTCTACAGAATTGACATGGGGAAGAAGTTGAAAGTTGACAATTTTGTCCCTGATGATTTTTATGTAGGATAATGACCCATTCTTTTAATAGTTTCTGACCAGCATGTTTCAGTTGTAGTTTGAATCATTCTTTGTCTTGCTGGCAAATTATCGAAATTAATATCAAAAGTTTTCAGATTACCTTCCCGAAGCCCCCCCAGAAAAAACTATTAAGATTAGTTTCAACCGTAATTCATGCCAGCTTTCTTTTCTTCAATTACTTTTCCAACAGAGTGTGCTTGTTTGCACTGTTTGGTTACTTGCACTTTTTTGCTTTTGTAATCCTTTTATGTGGTGTGTTTGTATTTGCCTTGGAATTGTGTGTCCATTGCTTTCTCTTATCGGTTCTGTGAGGTATTGCCTCCATTTGTTCTGTACTGCACAATGTAATTTTTTTCAGCTTGCATATTCCCTCTTCCTTCTAGGCACCTTTTGTCCTATTAAAAAATAGAAAGAAAAAAAACACCTATATTGCATGGTTATACTACAGTATAACTTCTGTGATATGGCCAAAGTCACTCCATACCAAGGACTGTAACTAAATCTGCTCTCCCTAGCCCAATAAATCTCTCTAATATACACAAAAAAACAGCTGCAACAGAACTTCTAGGCTCAATTCAGAGCAAGACTTCTTGCCAAAATGGAAATGAACTTCACAATATCATTTCTTCATCATAGGTTTTAGGGTAGGAGTTTGTCTATATCTTGTAGACCTGAAAAAATACTGCTTCCTCTGTTTTGGAAAATGTTACTAGCTGCTTACTGATCATTTTTGGGGGGCAGGGTGGGGGGAAGACAAAAAAGAAAAGCATATGCTATCACCAATACATTCTTAGTTTCCCTCTTGTTTGTTGAATGGGTATTTTATAAACCTGATTGATGAGGGGAAATCAGAGAAGGTATACAGTGTCAGAGAAGGTATGCAGTGCCTTATTCCATAAAAGTAGTTGTTTTTAAAGAAGATTATTTGGTTTCTTATTAGTTAAACAGGTGCAAGCATAGATTTGTTACTTAATTGGAAAATTAATTCAAAATATCAAGCACAAATCTAATGAGAAATATACATTTAATTAAATGGCAAGTCTTTGGGGGAAGAGAGGTTTTCTTTGTGTTTGAAACTGTTCTTAGCTGACCTGGATCATGACTAAAAATCCTATTTTGCCAATGCAGCACCTCCTATGATGGACTTGGTCATAAATAAAATATTTGTATGTGCAGGTCTCTTAAATGTGTGGAACTGGGAAGAACAGAGGGCAGTGACAGCAACTTCACTGTGTCTTAGAACAACACAAAATCTCATTCAGAGTTCCCAGTTTATTGTTTAACTCCCTTTAACATCTGCCTTGAATGCAATTGCAAACGTGGACAGGCTTGCAGGTATGTAAGTCAGGATATAAATAGGTACAACATTACGGATGTCAAAAATATATAAAAACATTTTATTGGAGCTGTGCTTCATTGCTGTGACTCAGAATCAAACAGGATTTTCTAGGCTCCTTCTTAGCAAAACACTCTTTGGTTTTGATGCAGTGGGCTGGTCAGTGGTTTGTGTCCACCACCCCAGTGAGAAGGAGAAGGGCATCTTCTTCATCTTCCCCTCTGACTGAGAGGCAGAGCATCTTCACCAGCATTTTCTTTGAGAGTTACACCGCTCTTACAGCCACCTTCACAGGACTGTCTTCCTTTGCTGAAATCCCAGTAATTTCTTTAATCCAATATATGTGCTTAGCATCACATCTGCAGTTGTTTTGCGTAAGAATGTCTGGCCAAAATGCTGCTTTGCTGAAGGGTATCTTCCCTCCTTATGAGGTTATTCCTTTTCTCTCCAAATCATACCTGGAGGAAGTTACACCAAAGTCCTGCTTGTGATCATGTGGCTGTGGTCCACCGTGTCAACAAAGTTTTTGAAGGAAAGCATTCTATGCAGTAATGAATGAGGAAAGATCTTTGAATTTATGTTCTTCTGAAGAACTGGTCGTAAGGTAAAGGCAGATAGCTCAACAAATTCCTTACATAATTTAAAGTAACATAACAGTTCCCCTTTCATAGGCTTGTTGTGAGTGCTCAGTTCTATATTTTGAAGTTTATTAAATTTTTTAGATATATTGAAAAATATGAATAATTGATATTTAAAATTATTACTATTTCTCAGGAAAAGTTGTTTCTAGTAGGAAGTTCTATAGTCAGAAATGAAATACATTATATTTTTTATATAACCCTTCTAAAACAGATTTCACAGTGCAAAATGCTCTTTAGAAGATTAAGCCAGAATGTCACCTTATCTAGTCTTCTGTGACCCTCTGACATGTGTTAATTTAAATTTATTCCTATGATCTCATGATTTTACTAGCCTATAAAAGCAAGTTATTATCACTGTACACATT
Source organism: Trochalopteron elliotii (assembly GCA_024734555.1). Lineage (NCBI taxonomy): Eukaryota > Metazoa > Chordata > Aves > Passeriformes > Leiothrichidae > Trochalopteron > Trochalopteron elliotii. Next base: position 7,412,800 of record JANPWX010000008.1, read on the forward strand.
CAGAATAGTAGCACTTAGTCTTATGTAATGATTTATCATTTATTTTCCTCCACATAGCATATGCTAATTCACAAGGTCTCAGTGTGTGCAGAAGAACAGTGTTATTAAACCCCAATTTATAGGTAGGTAAACTGGGGCAAAGATTTTGAGAGTTTTGCCAGCCAGCTGACAGCAAGTCAGCTTTAATGAGGGATAGATAGGCTTGGGCTGTCTGGATTTTTAGTTGGCTTACATATATTATCCCATCAGTTGAATGTAGTTCACGTGAATTTGAAGTCACATAGCTAAATGAAACTCCCCTGTGCTGCTTCGTGTATCTGAAAAATTTGTGTCTTCCAGAAATGGAAGTTTTTTTCCACTACGAGGAAGGAAGTCAGGGCTTACCTGTGCAAGGTACTCCACTGAAAAATTAGGAAGTTTTTCTTTCATAGATGTTATAGATGTAACATATTATACAGTACTCTTCAGTCGTGATGGTAGTGATTTTTTCTCTCTTCTTAATTAAGGCAAATTATCTTCCACTAATCTTGGTCATGCTCCATTTAGAGCACTGCTGATGTATTGGTAAATTTTCTTGGTTTGGTTTTTATGAAGGTCTCCCTGTCATCTGTACACTGCCCAATGTTTTAGGTCACTGAAATTTTCTTGTGAAACAAATTCCAAAGCTTTGAGATGCATAAGAGTCCAGAGCAACATGGGTGCTTACAATCTTATGGAAATCTTGATCACAAGTTGTTTTTTTTTTAAAGAAAGCCATAGAATTGCAGGATAAGGTGGAAGTTTTAGTTCAAGTCTTCCAGACAGCAGAACAGTTTTTAGAACAGTTTCTTAGTGACAAAAGCATACTGAACTCTTTTCCTCTGAGAATGATAAATAAGGAGTAACACTTTTTGGCCTCTAAATAAAAATGCTTCCAAGTTAGTTGTACTGTACTTCTCTACCATAAAATATCTGAATGTTTGTTCTTGAACAATTTGTGGTTTGAAACTCTTCACAAAATGCTGTCCAAGTTTCCCTGGTACACTGTCCACAAGTCAAAAGAAGAAGGAAATGCTTTATTAATTTTAGTGGCTTTTCTCAATAGGCTACTTTATGGTCATATTCCTAATACCAGTTATTTGCCTCATCAACCAGAAATCTTGTTCTTGCTGGCCTAGTTGTTATGGAAGTGAAACAGATAATGTTTTTATTCCCCTGACTCAATAAATGCCACCTCCAGTCTGCTTCACTTGGAGCTGGTACTGCTATCAGAAATTCTGGGCTCTTCGGAAATTCTGCTTTCATCTGTCTGAAACTTACTTTTTGACAGATGTGTTGTGAATGTTAAGGCTACCTAAGAAAATGTTTCTGGAAAAAGAGCTTAGGAAGTTGGATCTCTGTCTTTGTTTGGAGATACTTTCCTTATTCATTTGGCTGTGTGATCCCAGGATGCTTTTTCTAACACCTCTGATTTGAGAAAAATATATTTATAATAGATCTCTCTTGTGACTTGCACCTTTCTACCAGCAAACTCAGTGCTTGTAAAAGACATTATTTATGGCACTTCACTCTTGCCTTTGGAGAGTATTGTCTTTGCTACTTGTGGTTTTGGTTGCTTGGTTTGGTTTGTTGTTGTTGTGGGGGTTTTTTGTTTGTTTCTTTCTTTCTTTCTTTATTTGTTGTTTGGTTGGATTGTGGTTTGTTTGGGTTTTTGGTGTGGGTTTTTTTGCAAAAGTCTTATACTTATTTCCTGTGTCAGTTATAGCCTCCCTTTCTCTTAGCTCAGTCAATAATCATGTTTTTTGGACTAACCTTCAGTCAGAATCAGAGTTGCATGGCTGATAACTTCATAACTTCTGAAAATGTTATTCAGTTCATGTTGTGTTCCTCTTTCTTCTGATAGCAAAATCAAAATGTGAGGCTGTTTAGTAATATCTCTTATCCAGAATCTTTTACTGCCTCTGCACCCCACCATGGTTATGCATTTCTGTAGTACATTACTTTTTATGTTGAATGTTCACTGTGTTTTAGAATCGTTTCACAGAATCTGATTTTTGGATGAAAGTGGGAGACAAATATTGCTTCTCTCCTCTTCTCATTGTTTGAATTAATAATTGTCCTGCAGCTGTCCATATTTATCTTCAGTATTCTGACACCAGTGAAGCTTTTTTTCTTTTTGCCCGTGCTGGGGTTTTGTCATGGCATTCTCTTTTCTTCATAATGAGAACAGTTCAAGGGCATGACCATTCAAATTTCTGACAGAAGGATAATTGTTAGAATGGACCTCAAATGTGGTTGAATCCTTGAGAAAATTAAACGTTTGTAGTGGACAGTTTTGTATCCTGAAAGTATGTGGGGAAGATTGAAGGCAGTAAGGCACTTAATGTGGCAGATCTGCAGGAGTCAAATTGTTCACTGATTTGTAGGGACTCTTGGTGATGAGCAAAGCCCATGGAAAACATACAAACCATATTGCCCAGTATCAGCTGGAATATACCAGTTTTCATTAATGCATTAGCTACTTAGCTAATAGCTGGTTTTTTCTACAGAAAGGAACTAACTTGTCATTTTCTTATAATGCATTCTCCATTTGTCTTTTCTTTTTGCCTCTTAATTAGTCTGCATGCTCTGGGCATGGTAAGAAGAGTGAATCTTTTGAGTCATCCTGTAAACTTAAATTCAGAGAGATAAGGTCCTTCTGCTCTTGAATTCATAACTCATATAGTTCAATTCCTGTAGTTAATTCAGTTACCTGTTGGTCTGTCATCAGAGCAGAGAAACCAGGCCGTGAGCCTTCCCTCTGCAGATGCACTCATCACCTTTTTGGTGATACAGGACAGAAACAAAGAAAGACTGGGAATTAAATTATGGCTGTGCAAGTCTGAAGAAAGTTTTATATGCCCTCCATGCCCCTAAATTAGTAGATGGCAATAACAGCAAAGGAGGTTGCTGAAGTTCTAATTGGTATTTCTACCATTGTCCATTAAGGTAAGCAGAGTATGTTATTTTCCTGCTGCTCACACAAAAAGGTAATTTGCAAGAACCACTGACTTAAAAAACAGTGTCACCACTAATAGAAAGAAAGAAAAGATGATACCTGGGTATATTTTTAATAGCATTCCTCAGTATGCTATTCATATTCAAATTCAGTAGGCAGCTGAAATTACATTACTTATTCTACACTTCTGAATCTCCAATAATGTTTATAGAGGCAGACAAGGATTTTCAAAAACAGAGCTTGAGGCAGCATGGACACTTTTTCAGATACTGATTTCTCTGACAAAGTGCCATTTGAACTCTTCAGGCTCATTTCAGTAGTTGGTAGTAGTAAGATCCTGTAAAGAACAAAACACTACTTAATGAGGTCTGCATTTTATTTCTTTGTCTTTATACGGCACCCCATGGATCTAAGCAATTTGATATATTATTAAACATATAAAACTGGCAGTAGAATTCAAGCTCAGTAATTATAAAACACTCCCTTATCTCTACACAGCTCTAAGTCTGTAGTAGGATAAACATTTAAGAGAATGTTTCATCTTCAGTAGAACAGACAATTTAATTTCACTCTTGTATGATATATTTTCCTACCCATGGAGTACTAAAGAGCTTTACAAAATAATCAAGTATATACAAAAGTGAATATATGGACAAACAAAAATTTGTATCATGTTCAGCAAAACTAAATCATAGTTTCACTCAAAAAAGTGGATAAAGTTCTTTGTACTCAGTGAAAATAGAAGTCATGGACTTCGGTTCTCTTTGGTTGACTTTGAGCTATTCCTTCTTACTACAACACAGAAGGGTGTCAATTTTTAGCAGAGTTTCAAACAAAGGTGCAAGGAACATAAATCAAAAGGCTGATAGCTTGATAGCTGGCTATGTTGCAATACAGTACTAGGCTTATTCACAGCATCTATAAAGGTAACAATTTTATTGTTTAATTTGTTGTATATATAAAAACTTTTACCACACTTTCCACTAGAAAACTAGAACAGCACTTATGAGGCATATGGTTCACCATTACTGACTCTCAGCTCTTTCTTCAGAGACTGGGAGATTCTTTGTAGTTTTGAATCCCTATAAAGCATAAATGGATATTCACCTTCCATCTATTCATTTGCAAAGAGAAAGGAAAAAAGGAAGCAATGGTACTTGAAACATTAGGAGTGCTGTTGACTGAGATACTGGTATGGTCATGAATCTTCATGCTTAGAGAAGAGAGTGGTAGCAATGAAATACACTGAAAGGGAAGGGAGACCAGCCTCGAATGCATTAATTATGCTGTAGGTACTCTTGGAGTTGCAGAAAAAGTCATAATCTTCTAAAATCTACAGTCCAAACTCTAGATTTGCTAGATGTGAGTGTAACTTCAGAAGAACTGCTTGTTACCTTTACATAAGAATGTGCAATAAATTGCACCAGTAGGAAAAAAACTGCTTCTAACAGATTACTCTGAAGGACATTGAGAACTGTAGGCTTGCAAATGCAGCTCTGCAAGTCAATCACTTGATATGGTCAGGACAGTTCAGTCAGTGAATTGTCTTATTGCTGTACTGCAGTTGCTGTCTGAAATAGCAAAAATACACAAGACTATCCTCAAAACTAAGACTTTATAAATGAGCTGGCATGAAAATCCTTGATTTAAAAAAAATGTTCTCAGCGTACCATTCTCAGGGAAAAATATTGTTTGGTGAATTAACAGAACAACCTAACTTGACACATTTACCACACAAACACTTCTTACCGATATTTTTGCAAGGCTCTTTGGTCTGAAAGGACTTGGATCTGTTGAGATCCTAGTTCACAGTGACTGTCAGGTTCAGGTAGCACCCACAATAGAGAGCTTGATTATCACTGAACTGTCCTACCATCTAACCGATGAAATGAGGTTTTTCATACCTTGGTTAAGCCAAACCTTAAAGTTATTGAATTTTATGTTGGCTTTTTTTTTTCTTGAAACCACAAAATCACAGTATTGTTTCATTTGGTTGTGTTACGAAATCCTAAACTAGCTCTTCTGTTGGCCATGCATGTGCAGCACACCATAGGAGAAAAAAAAAAAAGAAAATAGAAAGGGAGTATATTGCTGATTTTTATCTATATTTCAGATATAGATTACCACTCTCCTTTTGAAATACAGCCCACATGTGAAATAAGAAACACTGCTAACACTATATTGCTTTATTTTGGCACTGACCTTAGTATTAGATCCACCCCCATAGTCGACCTACAGTCATCTGCACTGTAGTGTTTTCATTGCCTTTCAACATCTGATGGGCAATTGTAGAGCAGCCCTAAAATTGTGATGGGAAAATGATCTAAGCTTCAAATAAAATTTCAAGTGGTGCCACTCTTCTGAGGCTGTCTGATTTTTGGCCCATGTGTATTTTTTGTCTAGAAGTCACTGGGAATATTTTTACAAAGGTTTACTGGATGTGAATAAATAAAAATTGACCTGAGGGTTTAAAGATTAAAACTAATGGAAAATTATTAATAAAGTCATTTTATGGAGGAGATTTTACCCACTCAGCACTATTTGAAAGACGTTTTCATATAATGAGCTTAACTGCATGTACTTTTGAAAATCGATAAAAGGAAAAAGTTGGCGCTCTTACAAGGAAACCTAGTATTTCACCTGGCAACTTAGAAATGTGCCTTGTCATCCTCCTAACTATGTCAGGTAGAATCTCTTACTCTGCTTGTCACTTTTTAAAATACTTTGAAAGCTACTGCTGTTCACAGAGAGGATAATGAAAAAGGATATGAAAATATAGTTAATTATGAACCACAATTTGATCAATGCTGGCGTGAGGAAAAGTGCCCTGCTTCTAGGACAGGTGGTGTAAATTTAAATAGCTTGGCTTCAAATTTCAAACTCTGTTTGTGATTTTAGATGCCCAGCTAAAGTACCCAGAGGTGGATGCTGAAGTGTCTCATGTCTTTCACAATACTTACTCTGTTCTTCAGTAAAATTACGACTCATTTTGACATCTTAAACCCTACTGAGCCAATAAAAAGCTATACACCACTGTCCAGTGCTATAAATAAAAAAAACCTTCTCTCTTCTGGAAATGTTTCTCTCCTATACAGAATTTCTAAGCTCTTCCTGCCTGATTTATGTTCTTCTATAATTTCTGCAAATACTCCGTGAGTTAAACTGCAGTCACAATACCTGTTTCTATTTCATGCTACATCATATATGAAAACAAGCTGCTGATTAACGCAAAACAGAAATTGTTTTTGTTTTAGTAGCTAAACATGCATTATTTCTTTGGACACTGTTTGCTGTCAATATTGATAGCTTTCTAACAAATTCTCAGTGTCCACAGGTCGACTTTTCCTAATGGGCATCAAGTAGACAGCATGGCACAGTACAAAACAGCAATTTCAAGTTGTAGGAATAAAATATGAGGCAACATGTAGCCAGGCCTGTGATATACTGAATGATGGTGCTGACAGAATGTGCCATTTCTGAACCACTCTTGGAGAAAAAAAATCTGCTTTTTTTCCCTTTTGCACTACCTACTGTGTTCATGGTAATATGAACTTCTCCGCAGGAAAAATTACTATAAACCCAGTTTCACTACATTAATTTTTAAAATGTTTATTGTTCATATTTGAAATGAAATATAAGTCTAAGGCTACATACCAGCCTTTGTGTACTGGCATTCAGATATAGCATATAGCTTTTATAGCATTACTGTTGTGTCTGTTAATCAATGATGTATTTTTAAAAGCATTTAATACATTAATTCTTTATTTTCCATCAAGACCTCCTTCACTAATTTCCTGAAGTAGTAACTGTGTAAGCACCTCAGCAATAACAGTAACACTACACAGTAATTAATACTGCATAAGAGGTCAGATTAGCTGGTATTATTTCTTCTTGTTTCTGAGTTTTATAAATATTTTCTGATTTTCAACTTTGCAATGTTTTAATTAATCTGTCTCCAATACTCTGTATTGCATCCTGTGTGAAACTGTACTTTTCTTCCAAGAAGATCAGTGAATATTAAGTAGGTAGGAAATACTGCTTTCATCTAATAAATTAAGGTGTAGAGAAAAGTTTGTGCTTTTTTCTGTTGTTGTTTGTTTAAAATTCTGAAAATAGGATAAATCAGCATTTTTAAAATATATGGATTTAGGATGAAACGTCCTGAATTATTGAAGGTGACCCTTCCTAACATCTCTAGATTTATAAATGGAGCTATCTTACCCTTGGCTTTTTGTGGAGTCTATGTTTTCTAATAACAGCAAGTATAGAACTTGGAAGGGAACTTTCTGTTGTATTGTCAGAGGAACAAAGCTGGTGGTAGACAAAATCTGTGCAAATGCAAGCCCTTCCCTTCAATAATTAAATAGTAGGAATAGCTTGAAAACAGCTCCACAAGAAATAGGATCCCTGTGGAGTTTCTACCTGCTCCTACTTTAAATTTTTGTTTAGGAAAGTTATTTCCAGTATGATATAAAACTGACTTCTCAGCACAAGCAATACTGTAATTTAAAGTGAAACAATCACTAAAATGTGGGAGAAGACATACATACATATTTAAAACTTCCAGCCAGTGTGAAGGGAAGTATATGTCAATAGCAATGGAAAATGAATGCTAACTAGCAAACATAGCAATAAAACATATGCTACAAAAGCCATAGTTCAGGGTTTTTTTCTAATACAGAAAGAAATCACATCAGTTCAAAATCAATACTTACTGCTTCTGGATTCAAGTGTAGTGAACTGTACATTGTTCAACATGAGTCTAAATGCCTCACTGCCAAAAGTATGCAAGTGATGGGCACTGTGCAGCTTGGTGGGAGTTGCATTTTAGCATTTGCAAATGACTGTGCACTTAAGAGAAAAGTTGGAATTTTTCTTCCTAATTAAAAAAGCACTGTCTGTCAGGTAGAGAAGAGAATCTTGCTTCTGTGTGCTGGCATGTTATTTTCATAAACTATTCATTGCTTGCCGTTACATTGACATGGATTTAGGATTCAGTGGAGTCAAAACAAAGTGCCACTTTAATCTGATTTTTTGGTCTTGTCAGCTAGGTATATTCTTTTTCTGAAATGCATGTTAGTGTGCACACAAGTGTGATAATCTCAAAATACTGCCTTTAACTCATGACGTTCTCATTAATTCTTTAGTGTATGTATCTCATGACATCACTGGGGAATACATTTTGTTGACGTGTTCTCTCTTAACTATTTAATATGTATTGGTTTGATGGTTACATTTTTTCCCCAAAATTTACAGAACTAATAAAAAATTGAAGTAACTATTTAATATTCTAATAAAGTTCTGTGAATACTTAGTTTCAAAAATTTGTATCCTGGTAAGGTTTCCGATAAAATTATCAAATTATTCTTATCTGTGAAGTAATTCTTGCCATGTTTTTATGGAAAGCATATATGATGGGAGATCTTCAGTTACTCTGCAGAGGTGTGGCGGTGTTGGTTTACAGCAACTACAGTAAGTGCTCTAGTGTCATACAAAATGCTTTGCACTGAGGTGCCACTGCCTTGCAAGGGACAACGTAAAGTCATCAAAATATTCCAATGAGTATTGTCAACTGGCTGCGTAAACTGAGTGCTCCATCTGAGCACTTTGAGTGAATCACATACTGTGTCTTGTCAGAAATTTTTTAACCTCACACACGTGCTGCTATCTGCTGAACTACTCTTTGCTTTTCCTGGATAGCTGCGTGGGGTTAAGGGGTTGGAGCTCTTTAACTCAATTCTGTTCTTCTCAGATATATAATAGGATGTGTGTACATATATTTACACATACATATATGTGCATACCAACTGAAATATCTATCATTACTGCAAGGGTCCAATGTTTCTTACTTAAAAAAAACCATAAATCAGAGAACTTTATCATTTTATGATTTTGGATGATATTATTTGCAGCAGATCATCCTGCAGAATTTTAGTCCACCAACCTCCAGTTTGAATGGTTTGGTTTCTTTTCAACTTGGTATTTTTGCCAATGTGAGTGCTTCTTAGTGTGTTCTAAATTATTTTTTTGTTCATGGTTGCAAATGAGATTCTGGAAGAGAAAGGGAATGTCAACAGCAAAAGCTAAAAGAAAAATTAGGACCAACAGAAATCTTGACTCTGTTGTTGGCAGCCTGAAAACAATTTTTTGAATGCAGTTATTCTATTAAAAAACTATTTTGCTGTAGTTCGCAAGTTACAGGATAATTAATGAGAAAACTTGGTCAAAAAAATAAAAAAGGTAGTTGTTTTTTTTATTTTAAAATCTGTTTGTAGATTGTGTTTATGCTTTCAGGTAGTTTACTCCTGGAAGAGCTGAAAGGTCCTTGTGTTAAAATGTCACATGGTGAATTTGCGAGAGCAATACAGCAATGGCAAAATGTTGTGGGCAATGTACTAAGGCAATGCATCACACCCTCAACCAGTGGGGTAAAATTCCAGGCTGTCTTCATTAACCTGTTTAGTCTTTGACACTTTGCTCTAGTGAGGACCTTAGAATTGAGCAACAGTATAGTCCTTGTGACAGGGTCTCTGAGAAAGTGACAATTTCTTTCGATCTGCTCTCCTTTCTGTGTTCTTCTACTGCAGCCTTTGTGTTTCTCGAGCCTTTCTGCTGGACTATTTTTTAGAAAGTAAATAGTACTTTTCTCTCCTAAGCTAATGGCTTTGGACAGAATAGTCAAAATTATTCTCTGATCTATCATTATGCAATTCCAATATGTAGACCATTAAAGACCTGCTGCTAATGAAACAGTCTTGTTACTCTCTTTCCATGAGATCTAGGGGTCAGCTCACTCAGGGGACTCCATCTGCTGCACATGCAGGAGCCCAGGTTTCTACATTCTGTAGCAGAATCCCCTAAATAATGGTGTCTATTAGCATTTGGTCTGACTCTCCAGGCTCCCTGCTGCTGTTTCCTTGTAGATGTCTCCAGATACTATGAAATCGTGTGCCATCACACCCCCTGCTATAGTGTGTTTCTGCACACCAGCACAGCCTGTACTCATGTCTTCGGGAACTTCATGGGACCTTTTGTCCTTCAGCTTTCATTTTGTTGCCCCTAGACCTGTGCTTTGATCTTTTATGATTTTTTTTCACATTTGTCACCCCAGGAACCTGTCTGTCAAATGTCTGCTTCCTTCTTACTGCATTCTCCTGGCTCCCCTCCCTTCCACTTCTGCCCTGTGTCTGCAGGCAGGTGTGCAAGCCCTGCCTCTAACTCAGGTGTCCAACAAGTCCTGGTTCGACTGGGGCTGTCCCAGTCTGGGCACGTGTGAGGGGAGCGCACATTGAGGCCGATTTATGCTGAGGGACAGCAAGATTCCCTGCATCCCCTCTGCCATAGTAGCCACCCCAGGGCAGGTTCCTGCACTTTGCAGTAAGTGCTGAGCAGCCAGCCATTGTCAGTTTGTTTATTACTAAATTCAGGTGCGAGGCAGTATTCAGAGTTCACAGGAGGCAGCTGAGGCATGGCAGAGCAGCTCAGACTGCCTCCCCCAGGCAGTGGCTCAAGCAGCCACTCCTGCTGTTGGCGTTTGAACTGCTCTTCTCCTCTGCTGCAGGAAAAACCGTCACAGGAGCTGCAACTGAACTGGCCTGCTGGGCCTCTGCTCCCTGTCATGGGCCCGATGGGTGACCTTGGCTAAATCTCTTGATCTGCATATATGTTGCTTTCCCTCTCTGTGAAATCTGGGTAATGCTATCAAATTGCTTGGAAAGCTCCCTTAAGATCTAGTCAGAAGTAGACAATATAAGAGTTAGGTGTTCCTAATTAATCATAAATTTGCTTTCCTGTCAGTCACTACATGTGTCTTTGGGGTTCACTTTCTTCTTTGTTACTCTGAAGTTAGTTACTTTTCTTGTGTGTTGCATTTGTGTAGCTGTAACTTTGGATCTCAGCGCATGCCCAATGTCTACATAAACACATGCCTACTGCCCTTGCTTTTTAGAATTATCTTTCTTTGAGTATTTGTTTTCTGTCTAATGACTTCTATAAACTCTTTAGTTCCCAAAGTTGCTAATTTTCAATATAAAACTGACCACAGAAATATTATGTTGAGTGTCTGCATGAATTTTAAAGTAATGTCTTCATTTTGTTTTCTTCTGAACTTGCCCTACAAGTTGAAGAACAGTCTTGTCCCAGTTGTTTCAAATGAACTGTTCATGTATTTAAGTGTTAATGAGATAAATACGTGCTTTGTTGGATTGGCTTGTACTGGACAAAACCCATTAAAATTTCAGTCTGTTGCTACACTGAGATGAAATCCCTTTCATCCTGAAGATAATGACTGAAGTCACTGGGGGCAATATTTAAACATTTGCAAAATGATACGTTTAACTTATATCTATCAAACCTTTTGTAACATAAATGATATTGGGTCAGGGTATTTTTTTTTTCTTTTTTTGGTGGGGGATCATTTGTTTGGGTTTTTTTTTTTTTGAAGGACTGTTATCATCTGCAATTACCAGAGAATATGCCTAGGATATTTTTTTCTATGAACTGATATGAAACTAGGCACCCACTTTATATGCATCATTTTAGCCTAACACTAGTTTTTACTTCCCATGGAAAAATAGAGGTTTGTAGCACAACTGCTGACATCCTTAACTATAGTATGCTACTAGGCGCTGCTATAATACAGTACATATTTCTTTGTGAAAGAAATGAAAGCTGCAATAATAAAGCTTAACTTTATGGTATTGAAATTTGCTGTGTTTGTACCTCCAGGGAGAAAAACAATTAGAGAAAGACAATCTACCTAAATAGGCTGGGAAACTGAATTGCTCTGTCTATGCTTCATTACCCTCCCTCTTTCTCATCTCACACTTTCCACAAATAGCATGATTATGTTTACCTGACATCTTCATGCTTCCCTGCTGAGCAGGCTGAGGAAGCCTTGCAGCTGAGATCTGCAGTGCTTTCTATGGGGAATGACTGAGGTTTTTTTTGTTTAAAGGATACAATTCTTGAGCTATTTAAGCAAAGAACTTCAGAGTGTCCCTAGATTCTGGTAGGGAGCAGAATAAATGAAGTGCCAATGGGCATCTTTTAAAAAAATGACCCTTGGCTGTTACAAGTACTATCTTGGCTGATGTTAATACATCCTTAGTTGCCTGATAGAAAGGCATGGCCTGAGATGCTAAACATCATCTTAGTGACCTTCATAACTGATAGAAAGCCTGACAAATATTTCATGAAGATGCCTTTGAGCGCCAAAACAAGTCAGCCCTAAGAGTGGCACTGAAATAAAATGCCCTTTTACAGATAAAAGCCTTAATAGAGAGAGAAAAGATCTGGGATGAGGCATGCTGTGAATGTTACCAAAGGGCTTTTCATTGACTCCCTTGAAGAACTGAATCATAAATCCAGAACAAAAAGACTTGAGAAATATACAGGTTGTCTTTATAAGGAACAGGTTTTTTATTTTTCAGACTTCCCCGGTAACAGAGAATTCAGCACTTTCCTGTTCTGAGTTGCCAAGTTTTAAATCTAAATAACTAAACTACAGATAAATGGACACAATCCCTCAAATTAGAAACCAATATCATGTGCAAGAATTAATGACATTTCATTATGCATTACCATCTACATTAATAAACTATGACTGTATTAGTCTTAGCAGCAGCATACAAGTCTCTTTCACTTGTAGCCTTTGGGATCTTGTTCTAAATCTAGTTTTAATCGAATACTGCATGAGCTGCTGAATAACTGAAATTGAATTAATTTGCATTTTAGTTTGAAGCACTCAACTACTCAGTCAAAACAATATTGTGAAGCAACTAGATACCCATGTATCTGTGTGTAAACTGAGTCTATGATATAGGCTTAATATTAGTAGCCTAAACCCCTTCTACTTTCATTTGAGTTCAAAATGTTTGGAAAGATGTTGACTGGAACAAGGTTTTGGTCTTTCTGCTTTTCTGTCTTTGAGTCTCACAGTGCACATGACCTGAACTTGCTCTTCAGGTGCCAAAAGCTGCTTCTGATCTTTGAGTCCTGAATGACTAGAATTAAAGCTTTTTTCTACACTTTACAAAATGTCATCAAATTGAAAGCGTGGAATTAATAGGCACCCTGGCTTTTCTGCCCTTTCACTTGTACTTTCTCTTGCTTGTTACAGTTAAATGACTAGGCAGTGGTTCTGAACTTTCCCTAAAATATGGACTATGTTAAATTGAAATCTGTGGATTTGTTGATGTAGGGGTTTGGGGGATGTGTTTGTTTGTTTTGATGAGCAGCAATGTAATGGATCCCACTTTCACATTAGGGAAAAACCTAAGCCAGGCTAGTTCAGATCAGAATTATTAACTTGGGTGAAAGCAGGATTCCCTGACTGCCTCCAAATTCCTGCTCCATCGTCTCAAAGCTAAAACCTCCTGCAAACTTACAATATGTTGCTGGTATTACTGGCCAACAATCCTGGATCTGTTAGCAGTCCTGCATTAATCATTTTGGGTGTCACATTGTAATGAAAGGTGTGCACAGACAGGCAGATACCTTATAGTTCGTATCTCAAAGGATCCTGGAACTGATTTATTTTAGGACCTACACAACAATCATGGTCTTTTTGGACCTCAGACAACAGTGGTGACAGTGTGGTTCCCACATCCAGAAACTCATAAGGAAATATGTCTCAACATACCTGGAAACATCAGCAAGATAGCTACAATTCATTTCATGTGCAATGACCAAAATCAGGCTATTGGCCCCCTGTGTGTGTTACAGCAAGGGAGTGAAGGGCAGCTATGACAATTTAATAAACTAATGTCACACGACTTGCTCTCATTCAGTGGCAATACCTGGAGGTCTGTGCATTTTATATTACACTGATCTAGGGTCAGATCCTTCAATTACTAATTCAAGTAATGGATTTAACAGAGAGCAGTATTATTGCAGTTTAAATTTTAAAACACTTGTATAACTGTGTAGCTTATACAAATAGGCTTTAATACATTTCTATAAACAACACAGAACAATTTAAGGGCCCAGACTATCAGCTGTGATTTGTGTGTCTGTGGCTTCTCTATTCTTAGTGCTGCCATAAAAAATAATAGGCGGTTACAGTTTCAAGGGGTTTTCATGCCAGCATTACCTGGAACAGAGTGACTCTTTGGACTTATGCCCTGTCTCCTGTCTACAGTTTTTACCTCCTAGTGCCAAGAAAGTATTGATAGGAGCCAGAATTGTCTTTCACAGATTACCTTAGGCTTTGGGAACAAACCACTTAAACAATTTTGTTACCCTTTCCCCTGGTGTGTTTCCTGTGCAGCGCAGGTTTGCCAGTGGGAAGTGTGGACTTACATTTTTTGTTTTCTGGTGGAGCTAATTTCTAAAGTTATCACATTCCTATCATGGGGTTGGACAGCATTTAACTTATTCAACCTTCTTATTATCCTATAAAAAATACAGAATGAGGAAGTCTTTTTACGTACATTGAGTTAACTTGAGTGAGACTTAATGCTGAACTATGCTAGCAGTAATCAGCTGAGAATCTAGACCTTAAGGTGGGAGGGTGAGCACTATGCAGAGGTATGACCTAGCTCTGAAACAAGGACCTCTAGAACTACAAACCACATGGCCACCTTCAGGGGCTGCTTTGCTGACCCGGTTAGTCCTGGCAGAAGGCAGCACTGATGTAATTTCGCTGCTTTTAGAAACCAGCCTGACACTTCTCTGTAGTGAAGTGTAGTGCTCTGCCAAGTGGCTCTACCAGGTCGTTCAGGAGTAGATTGAAGATTTCTCTGTTGCAGCACATTTTGGAGTGTTGGGTTTACCTGGAGAGTCCTTCTCAAAGGTGTGTATTGTCAATTAAACTAGGGATTGGTTAGACGAATTGGACATTTCCAGGTTTTTTATGGTATTAAAAAGAAATGGGAAGGTTAAAAAAAAAAAAGAGGGGGAGAGGGAAGAAGTACACCTTGCCAACTCTGTTTTTTGAGAAATAGTAATAAATAAGTCCATTATTAATAACCCAATAAAAACCTTTTCTGCACTAAATATATTGAGTCAGCTTTGTGATGGGTGTTAATTTGCCTAGTTCCATTGATTAAAAGAAAAGTGCAGTGGTTTACACCTGTGTTGACTCAGCACACTTGCCCTTGTAACTAGCTTGTGATAAAATAGACAAATAAAATAAAAGCACAAATCCTGTACTCTATAGATATTGCTTAAATAATTCATTATAGCTGCAGGGATAGAAGTAAATACAAAGAAAACTGCTTGCTTTTTGAAATACTAGCTAGAGCAAAGTCTTTCATTTTTTCCTGTTTGGGGTAGCTCATATTTTCTTCCTGTCTACTCTTCAAGAGCTTATAAAAGTACAAAACTCTTTAGGTTCTCATTCATCTGTGCAGTGAAGCTGACATAACTCCATAGATCTAAACATTGTCCACATCTCCTAGTACTGAAACGAGTGTGGCCATGCAGCACATCAAACTGCAGCTCATTTATTAAGTCAGAGAATAGTTCTGTGCTCTTAAACCCCTGTGTAGCTTCTCAGTGATGGCCCTGTTGTCAAGTTGCTCAGCTTGTGTTAGTGCTGTGATGGAGCTGCACTTCAGCTGCATCACAAACGTAGCCCTTGCACCTGAGTTGTGCTGTGTGGCTCTTAAGGGCAATGCTGACTTAATATTAAATGGTTACTGTTTATTGAGTAATGAAATAGAGAGGGATAGGAAAAAGGTAAGAAAATTACCAGGCTGTGTTTATGTGCACCCCATTTTCAGGAACAAATGGCTCAGCTGGATAGAAACCTATTGTCTGCATAGTGATGCTAGGTGGGAAAAGCCCCAAAAACAAAGAAAACAAGGTGTTAATTTTTTGTCCTTGTAAAAACAATGGAAAATATTTTAAAGGTTTAAATATGTCCGGAATAGCAGTGTGTAAGAAGATTAAACTGGTGTCTTTTATGTATAAAAGCAAAAAAAAGAGGCTGTGAAATGTTATAGTTCAAGAGCTGCCATACTGGTTTAGAGCAGCCATCTCTGGCCTAAACTGTCTGTACTCTGCCTGATGTCCAAGGTGAGCAGAAGCCAAGCAGGGTGCTCAGCTGAGCTTAGCTGAGGATAGCAAAGCTGTTGAGCCTTAACACCCTGCTAACATCATCAGACAGCCCTTGAGTTTGGGCTGCCTTGTACTGACTGAGTGGGATGTGGGCAGTGCTGCTCTCCCCTGTAGCTGCCTGCACCCTTTGCTGCTGTAGGCTGATGTTACCTGCCATCAGATAAGCTGTGCCAACACAATGCTGGGGCATTTTCCTGTGTGAAAGTGGTTTCAATGCAGTGAGATAAAAGTCCTTAGACTCAGAAAACTATTAGGCCCCTGAACCAGGACTGTTGAGTCTGACAGGAAAGTATTCCAAGCACTTGTTTTAATTTGTCTCCCTCTGTTTCTCTCCATACTGTTGTAAATTCAGTATACCTAAAAAACGGGTGTCAAATCTCACCCACGTTTAAATAAAAGAAAAAGTGTTTACTGACTTGACTTTGACTGGGATTTACCTGGGGATATTTATTACCTTTTTCCATATTTCCATTTATAATATCTGCTATAAAAGAACAGCACTATGCTGCCCAAAATGGTCACAGTAGCTGTAAGAAGTATCTTTTTCCAACCACAAATACATGTTACCTGTAAATAATTACAGAAAATTTGCATCTTGTTCTAGGGTATCTGCCCTTTCCTCCTCTGATAGCGTTGCTGCTAGCATCTTTCTTCATTTTGATTTCTGTGACTTGCTGTCTAATAGGATTGCAAAAAGCGGCTGGGAAAGTGGCCCCACTTATCTAAGTAGCCACTGGAGGAATGAAGATGTGGATGTAGGAAGCCTGTAGTCTTCATTGTAAACATGGTTTCATTTTAAAGTGGTGCACTATCCACAACATGGAAGACATTTTCTTCCTGCCAGGTGGCGATGATTTCCATGTGCATAGCATTCAGTGGAAGCTTTCCAGTCCTCAGAAAAGGAAGGCAAAGGCATGGCAAGACAGCAAAGATGAACAGATGGCTCAAGGACAAATGCTGTGAGGAAAGTCTGAGGATGTCTGGCCATTAGGAGGCATTCATGGAACAGGAGTTCCTCTGGACTGATGGACTCCACTGGAGTAGCTGGGCTAGTACCTTGCTGGGGGTGAGCTAGGTATGGCTGGTAAACATATTTAAATCAGCAGATGTGGCAAAATAAAAAACATAAAGGGTGAAAGATACTGGAGAGTAGAAGGATGATCAGGGAGAAAGCAGTAGTTCTTGTGTGTCATGATGAGATAGATGCAGTGAAGGAAAATTAAGAGTTGTTTCTTTACTGGTTTTCAAAACCAACTGAAATGTTTTTGTAATGATACAAGACAAATGGGCAAAAAGGTGGAAGAAAGATTTGCTGGTGGAAAATGTGAAATTGAGTGTCAAAGGACAGCAAAAATACGAATTCACAGTACATGTACTGTGGGGTACATTATATAAAGGAAAGAGAAAAATGAAGGTAGATATCCTGGTGTCTGTTAATACAGGAATAGATTGTCAGCAGTACCACCCATCTGGGTCAAAATCACTTGCAGCAAGAAGGAGATAAGAGCGTTACAGAAGTTTGACTCTAACAATTATAGAGGCATAAATGATGTAGGTGACAAAGACAAATCAACTAAATTTAGCATGACTTTGAGAAGAGCTGATATTTTCTGGAGCCTGTAAACTCTGTTGCAAACAAAGACGCTCTAGTCTTCGTGACAACCTAGAGAGATATTAAATGAGAACAGAAAGCTTACAAAAAACATATAATGAAAAATAAATCTATGGTTTTTTGAAGAGCACACATCTTATGAGATCTGCTCTAGGTCTAACTTGTGGAGGAAATTAAAACAGGCAGTGAAAGACACCTGTGTAGAAAAAAAGGGGTTATGACTAGAGGTAAAAGTTTGATATGGCTCCAAAACTAAGTGAACCAGTTGCCTAGGAAATCCATGAGAATGATTAGTGGGAATGTTGTAGCACATGAATACAGGGATAGATTAGAAAATTGTAGCCCTGGTTTGTGCCTGAGATGTTTGGTTTTCTGAAATTCCTTTCCTGGAGAATTTTCTGTAAACAAGAGACATGTTTTGGTAACGGCAAATTTGTTTACATATTTTCCCTAGGAGGGACTTCTTCTTGACGTCCCTCTGGTCTGAGCAATGTGATTGAAGAGGTTTGTCTTCTTGTCACCAATCAAATTAGTCTGTGTAGAATAGTATAAATGAGGAAACACTTCCCGAGAATAAAAGAGTCATTTTCAGCCTTTTGAAGTCAGAGTCTTTGTATCGTTGTGGTGTACTACAGCATCATTAGGAAATTAGCACTACTAAATCAAAAGCAAAACTGCATAAGTTGTCACTATCCAGTCCATGGGAAACCTACACAATCTTCATTCCAGAACTGGGACAGAAGGACATAAAATCACAAAAAAAACCCCATTCGCTTCCTTCCAGCCTTCCTCTTTGGATTTGGTTCTATGTAGTACTTTGCTATGTGGGCTTTCAATGGAGTTTCCTTTCACCAACTGATCCCTTTTCCTTTAACTGAAAAGGAGCAAAGCCTGTGAGTTATATAAAATGCTTTTTATTTAACATCTCCTGGATTATACTTCAAGAGAACCACTATGAAAAATAACCAGCCTTCTTGAAATCTTCCTTGAAACCAATATCTGATTTCAAAGCATCATCAAACAGAGTTCATAGACTTTAGGGGAAAGCTTTTAAACACGATGCCTGTTTTAATATCATTTTGTCTTTATGGATATAATTTCAGCCTAGATTCAGAGTTATGCAGTTTTTTATAAATCCCTTCTCATTCTCAGACATATCTTGATCAATCTAAGCAAGCCTAACTTACTTAAATTTTTGTTCTTTCATTTCTCTGAGCGCTGTTATGATACACTGTGATTCACCGTTCTTGAACTACTACAGTCATACCCGTGGCAAAACATTTCCTAACCGGAAGTGTTCCCTTTCTCAGAGTTAACATGGCCACCCCCAGGCTAGCACAGTGGCAGAAGTGCTGTTTTATGAGAGTCACTCATTTGGACTGAAATTTATTCTTTTCTAAAAGGCAAGCTCAAGCCTCTGGGCTTGTGTAACTTATTTGCAATGTGGTGGGTTTGGGCTGACCCTCTGGAGTATTTCCCTCTCTATCTTTCAAGCAGTGACTATCCATTTTTTTCTGCATATGCACTGCATGTCTCACACACATTTCCTGGTACTGTTTACTGTTACTGGAATATGAGATGTCATAATGCTCTGGTTCCAGCCAGGACAGGGTTAATTTTTCAGTAACAAGAAGGGGCATGGCTAGAACACAGAGGTTATGCTGTACCATCTCTCTCATTGCCAGGGGTAGTGGGGGAAGGGGGTCCCTTCCAGTCACATAAAGGGTAGTGCCAGTTCCAGAGTGAAAAATTGCGTGTGAAGTGTTTTCCTCTTGTAGCCTTTGTTATTGGTACCTTCAGCTGTGACTGTTCATTTTATTGTTCCATTGCTATTTCCAATAAATCATTTTCATCTTACCCATGATCTTTACCTTTTGTGCAGGGGTGGGGAGTGGGGGAGTCAGGGGGTGGCATGAGATTTAGAGTTTTTTATCAGGAACACTAAACTGGGGAGTCCCATTCCTAAATCACAACACAATATGGTAGCACATTATGCTTAGGGGATCTTCTCAGTCACTGGGAATGGGACAACATTTGAGATTTCTGATTGAAGAAAGGGTATTTGACACAAAAAAGATCTCTGAGATTGTTAAGATATGGGTCTACAAAATAGAGGTATCGACTTTATCCATGCTGATAAGGTCATGGAGTAAGCCAGGTGAGTGTCCCTTATGGCAATGCTTGTTTGTTCCTGGATTTACTTAAGAAAACATTTACTTGCACTCTATTAGCTTCCTCATGTTCAGGTGCATTCTTGTAAATGTTTGTCAAAACTTTTTGCTTTGTGGTTGAAGAATTTGAAGTTGCACAGCAGTTTTTACAATTTAGGATGTCATTTTCATAGAGAGCTGCATAAAAGTTCATTAGCGGTTTAAGTCACTTAACTGGAGATGACTGGGTGTGTGGTATCTAAAAAAAATACAGAAGTATGTTTGGCTAAAACATTGTCAGGCTCTTCCACTGCCTCTTCTCAGGCAGCAGCACGTAAGCATGTGCCCACATGCCTGGGTATGAGAGGGAGAAAGAGAAAAATACTTCCTTTGTATTTTGGCTGAAATCCAATGTTTTATCCCTAAGAAACGTAGACCAGGAGAAAAAAAAGCAGGTTTTTTCAACAGCTAAAAGGCAAATACAAAATGTTATTTTCAAATTTTTAACCTGAAAATAAGTCTCCTTCTGGACCCTACAGACTGTGCGCATTTCCACACATTTATCCCCAGCTCTCACTGATCTTTTTCAGAACTGTGTTTTGTAGAAATGATGTGGAAATGCCCGAGAGCTCTGCTGGGTCAGAAGCTGCCACAGCTATGGAGGGAAGGAATCAAGCAGGCAAATTTATGACAGTTTGACATTTCAGATAATAGAGGTCAGTCCTTCAAGTCACAGTCCCCCTGAGATGAGTGGGTTTCTGCCCTGCTGTGAATGTGGGAAGAGCCGGTACCGTTAAATTGTCCCTTTGCCGCAAGTGAAGCATGCGGTGGTAGGCTGGAAGAAAAGAATTCCTTTCATTATTGCGAGGCAAATTCTGCTCTCTTTCTGATGTGGCTGAATGATCCCATTCATTTCAGTTGTTGTACCTGCTGCTGGAAGAGGAACAGGATCTGAATTCCTAGAATAAGGTGTAATGTTGTGAATGAAGTGGAATGAGATGTATTCATGCATCGATATGCAAGGCTTCCCCTTCTTGTACTCTCACACCTAAGGTGCTGATGGACTCCTTTCTGTCAATACTGTTTATGGCATCTGAGACCAAATAAATTTAGTCCACTTATTAACTGGTTTTGTGCACTTTTTCAAATGAAGGTTCGATGCTGCTTAGTCTTTAGAAGTACTGATGGGCCCTGTCCCCGCTAAGTTGTTGCATCTCTCTGCCTCAGGCACTTTTGCTGGCAGTGGCAGGAGCTAATAGGATGTAGTGTGATAACAGTATTGGTGTGAGGTTTATAGTGTAATATTTGCTAACTGTTTTGAAACTGGGACTTGGGAGTTGCTCTGGAAGAGCAAATAAATTAGTATTTGTGTAGTCATTTTCATTAAATGTTATGAGAACCTTTTTATAATTGTATGATAATATCAAATTTAATAAACTATATTGCCCTTTTTTTCAGAACTGAGGATAAAGGCCCCAACTAAGCAAACTAATGACAGTTCTCAAATTAGAAATATGGCTTTATTTGTTTGGGTTTATTTAATTAAAAGTAGATACTTTTTTTCATTTCAGTTTGTTCTTGGAACTTCTACCACTAAAAGTGGAACTAATTTAATTCTAATTAAAATGTCAACAGCTACTCAGCTTACTGCTGTTCAACTGTGAACTGCCATATTTCTTAAATATCTATTTTTGAATTAGCAGTGGAGAAAATACAAGTCTAATTTCTGTAGAAAAAGGGGTGAAAATTAATTCTATATTCACTTGACCTTCTTGATATCTGGGCTGAAATCTTGGTTCCACAGAGAGTTAAGAAACAACGTAAAAGCTTGACTGTGATGTAACACAGCAGTAACTTGCTATAAAGAAGCAAGAAATGAAAGGGGAGGAAATGCAATTTACATTAATCTGAACTGTAGCATCAGCTACAATTGCTCCTCCTGCAAAAGTATGGAATGATTGATTGCCATGGTCTTTGAATTTCTGTAGATGGCAATCATTAAATTTAAACATGTCAGGGTTGAATCTAGAGAAAATTATCAACCCCTTTTCTGACTGAAGACAAAACATTGCATAAATCTTGTAAGCTTTTCTTTCTAAAAATGAAACTTCGATGTACAAACCTCTGTTTAATGTGCCACTTCCTTTATGATTCCTTATGAGAAGCAGTCTTCTGCTTAGTTAGACTCTATTCCTTGGAGCCAAGCATGTGCCTGCAGTAGCTAAGATATGTGCCTGCAAGATAAAAGTGAGAGAGTCTTGCCTAATTTCTTCTGGAAAAGATGGGAAAATAAAAAGTGTGTCTGTGAGGTAAATACCTGATAGTTACATTGTATATGTGTTTATATAGTGTATGTAACTGTGCAACACCTCCTTCATGAAGGACAAGTGAAAGTCTCTGAACATGTTTGCAAACATGGTGACTCGGGGAAAAGGATACTGAATCTTCTTTCTAGTTGGACTATGAATTCTCAGTGTCAAATAGCTCAACCACAATTCTGCTGATATGTAGGTCTCTAGATATCCTGTGTTACTCAGTACAAAATTGACTCTTACCATAAACGTGGACTTCTCTCCAACCCGGGAGGAAAAGCATGGTTTTGGTCACTGAATCCCCAATTCACACATGTATTTTTATTTTGTAGAAGGTTAGTTTGCTACATTACAACCTACTTGTATACACACCTTTCACTTGTGTGATCTCTCTAAAAATTACTTTATCTCTCCTCTTGGCCTTGAAAAAAAAAAAAGAGAGAAAAATTATGATATTCAGGTGATGAAATGGAAGAGCTATGGAAATAAAAACTTTTTTTTCAAGGAGCTCCCCTCTTTCCCTACTGTGGTGTGAGTTGTTGCACAGCAGCTGCGTCATCCAGCCCTCACAGCCAGTCCAACTCCTGAAGAACACAGTTCCTGGGAACAATGAACACCATGAATAATACCCACGTCAGTGTTTCAATCAGCATTTTGTTGGATCATCATTGCTTTCAGGGCAAATTAAAATTTCCAGGAGTTCTTGGCATTTTCTAGAAAGAGGAGGTAAGGGTGGAAGGAGTAAAGTCAGGAATTAGGGAAACTAGAGTTCTTGTATTTTGTAAACATCTCCAGATGACATCCCAATACTGCCTTAATGGCTACACATCAGGAATTTCCTAAGAGGGGCTTGAGTAAATTTATAGACTCTTCAAAACTCAGAAAGCATTGAAAAATTACAAAATTAAGATGAGAAAGAGCAAAGCTTAGAAGAACTTAATGTTTCTGATGGAGGCCTGTGTTATTCCAAAGCAAAGCTACAAAAATCCCTGTAGATTAGCTACTCTGTCCATCACTCTAACATTCCTTGTCTTTTATGCAGTTCAGGGTAGTGTTGAGGTTTTTTTTTTCTTATTGTGTCCTCATAGCAATTATTTGTTGAAAATGTTCTTTACTATAAATATGTTTCCTGTTGCTTTACTGTTTTTGAAGGTGAATTTTTGTGATGGACAACCAGAATCCCAGTAATAGACTATTTCTTTTGCAGTTCTTGAGAATTTTTTCCTTGTAACTTGTCTCTGCCTGATCTTCTCTGTAATTCATGTCTTACTTGTTAAAAATTAATTAGCAGAACACTGTCATATATTGCAGCCAAAGTTTTACTTTGTTGTATTGATAATCCTTCAATTACCTTTTATTTTTTAAAGTGGGAGATGCATGATATTCTATGTGTGCTTACTCTGAAAAGAAGATTTCAAAGAAAAGAGAGAAAAAATGTTATGTATTTGCTTTCATTTGTTACAGTGGAACTACAAACAAAAAAAGGGGAAAAGTGTTATTTTGTATAAGAATACTGTTAAATCTCACAAAAACATTGGTTTATCATCTGTGTGTTTGTGCAGAAGGGAATTAAATTAGTCTGACATACATTTCTTTTGCTCAAAAAATCCAGTAATGTTGAGGTCAAAAGTTTAAATTCAGGTCTTATCCACAGCTCAGCTGAGTTTTCTTATTGGCCATAGTACTGGCTGGATGAGGCTCAGTCAGGCTTTTTTTATTGTAATTGATTTCTACCTTTTTCAGCCAAAAAGAGGGAACTTTAGCAAAACTTAATTGTTTTGCTAAATAAATATTACCTTGTTGATTTGAATCTGTAATCTCCCTGCGGGAAATTGATATTCTAGAAATCTATATAATTAATCTGGGGAACTGGAGATGAGAACTATGCTGTAGTTCAAAACTGCAGGCTCTGATGCCCTATTATGCAGCATCAAAGGCTGGTGACCAACATCTTCTGTCCTGTGATAATTTTGATTACACTAGCAAATTCCTTTATTCCTTAAATGTTTTTATTTATTTTCTTTAACCCAGGCCCAAATTTTCACTTAGTTGTATGACCTTCATATTTGTTGCAGTCAGATTTTTCCAGAAAATGGTACATCTCCTTGCTGTCCTGGTTTTCTGTTGCTGTTCTGCCGTCACTTAGTTTGGTATTTGGGTTTAGCACACACAAATCATATCTATTTTAGCAAATACTGCAGCCTGTATGAGCAGAGTTGTATAGCAGAAAAGTCCACAGTGTACATATTTCAAGGGATTTACGTTGCCCTGCTTCAGGCCCCAGACCCACAGTGCCCTTTAGAGCCTGGAGCATATCATGTGAAGCTTGGGGCAGTTATTCTAGTTTAGTTTGAAGCAGAATAAATCCAGTTTGTGCTGAGGCCACCCTGTGATATGAACTGAGGCAGGGACAGTTTGGTAACAGGAGTTGTGGGGTGTAAAGCTTTTTGGTAGGACACCAAATGTAAAGGTATTTCAGCACCGTCTCCTCGGTATACTTAGCTTCCCATAAGGCCAGATTATACATAAATATGTAAATATTTAGATATATTTATGGTAACAATTAGCAAAGGCCTTCTACTCAAATAAGCAGAATCATTTACATTAACTGACAATCTGCTTGTTAATTTCAAAATGTTATGCTGTGCGTAATATTTATTGTGGTTTCCTGCTTTGGAAGTAATCATAAAAGGAAGATCCCTTATTCAGAGTTGTATTTTGGTGTGGATTGCTCTGTTCACTTCAACAAAGTAGTAATTCATCAAACTGACTGGAAACAACAGGTTTCACAGTACCCTAAAGTGTGGAGAATGACAGGTTGTATCTTAGATGTGTTCTTCTGACTTTAGTGTGTATGAAAAATCCTGAGATTCCCATGTGAAGTTTATGAAAAAAATCTTTCTTCGGTGAAATTTGACTATTAGAGTATGCAAAAAGATACAATTAATTTAAAAATATAATAGCAGCTGTTTAATTTAGCCATCTGAAATCTTGAGAATAACCCATTTCCTATCCTCTGGCCAGGGTACTAAATGAGGCATGCTCGGTAATTACTGAATTATCCCTTTCAGCAGGGAAAAAGCAACATGGGTGCTAGTCTTTTGTTATTTTACATTCACCCCCATTAGTGTTACTTGCTGTACCTAATAGGCTGATAAATGGGGTATTGCAACTGTCAGTGGCTAAATGGCACTTAATATTCCATTTTGAAGTTCAGGAAATCAGAAGTAGCAGGAGAGGCTTTTGATGGCCATTTGCTCAGTGGCATAGACTTATAATCAAGTAAATTGATGTTGAAGGTTCAATTACGTGGATCTTACCACAAAATGGAGCTGTAAAATTGTGCAGTTGATGCGACGGACTTTGACAATATAACCCCTCATCTTATTAAGATTGCTCCCAAAAATAATCCTAAAAATTAGAAGTAGACCTCAGTCTCTCATTTCTGCAACATTACTTCAATATAGGTTATGAAAAGAAGAAGGGTTGGGAGCAGATTGCTGCACTTTATTGCAAAATATAGCAGGCCACTGAAGAAGTTTTAAGGTGACAATTCCTGCTTTGAGGTGCTCAAAGGCTGTTAACAGGCACCTTTGCTTAGGAGAGGGCAGGGATAATGTCTTGAAATAGTCACACCAATGGGTTCTGTGGACTGCTCTCAGACAACTAGCCTGCAGTTGTTAAAGTCAATACACATTCACTAAATCTTTTGTAGCTTAGCAATTGTTATCCCTGGGTATAGTTTTCTCTTTGTAGCAGTCTAGATAACACACTGGACACAAGAAACAGCAAATTTTGCTTTTTGGCCAGAAGAAAAAGCCACTCTGAACAAAAGAAATTCAGGTCCAGGCAAGGAAAGCTTGCACTGCTGGATCTGGATGAGAGTCAGCGTTTCAAACATTCCCGTTTTTCAGAGTTGTTTGTATTTGGACAGCTGTTTCTGACCTTTTCTGATTCTCCCACATAGGAACATACTGTCCATTGATTCATGAGGAAAAGGTGCTGTAGCAAGCAGCTTAACAGTAGGCAGAGAGTGACCAATGTAATGCACAGGCTGAGATTTTAGAGTCTGAGAGAAGCAGCTTGGCCTCTGCTAGTGGCTGACGTCCTCCTCTTGGGCTGTGACCTCTTTTCTGGCCCGAACATCATCACAGGTTTAGGTGGATTCTGAGTCTCCGTGCCCTCCTTGCCACTGGACCTCTCTCTAGGTCTGAATTTCTCAAGTGTTTTGAGAGCTGCCTTCTCTGCAGCCTCTACCATCTGGAATAGCTTCACTGTGGCTCTCTGCCTCATTGACTCTCTTCTTCATTTCAAATCTCAGTTGACCATTTATCTTTTCTACCTTGCCAATTTCTTTTAATTTCCCTGTCCATCTGCTTCATCTATTTAACTCGGTGAAAGCTTTTAGATTACATTTTTTATAGTAGATGCATGGGGAAATGGTACTGTATTATATTAGAACAACTTCCCCAGCTTGAGCAAGCATGCTGGTAGCATCCACTGCAAAATCCTACATCTCCCCTATGTGCTCAGTGTTACACTTCACAAAGTTAGAGGGGGATGTTGAGCTTGTGCTGACAGCCAAGAAAAAATATGCTTGCTTTCCTAGGGCTGCAGCAAGTAGAGCAGATGGTATTTTCCCCCACTTCACATCACTCTCTGTCCTTTCCTTCCTCATGCCCCATTGTTCATTTTTCACACTTCTCTGTCGGCTTGGTTTGGATTCAACACCCGCTGAAGTCTGTGGAAAATCTCCCACTGACTTTATTTGGCTTTGCCTCATGCTCCCTGCCATCTCCCCTCCCTTCAGCTATGTCTGGACTCAAATTCCAGCTCCGACCTCTCAACAGTTTGGATCCCGTGCATCATCTCTCCTCACTTCCTGCACTTTGCCAAGAGCCTTAGCAGAGCAGGGATGGGGGAAAGCTGTGTGGAATAGATAATGCTTGGGTCAGTAGCTCAAAAGAAAACCTGTAAAAAATTTTTGGTTTGGATTATTGTAAAGCAACATTTTCTCTAGTTTTTTTTTTCTCTCACTTCGCCAGAAAATAAGACAGGAACATAATCTTGCATTAAATATTGTGGGGATGAAAGTTAAATGTTTTGTTTCACTTGGGTTTTAGTTTTTAATTGAAATGAAAAATGATGTCAAAACAGAAGTTAAGCCTTCCTCTTTTGGAAATATCATAGTGAAGTATTTTGCCTTTCAGGAAATAACGTAGGCAGTTTTCTATAAATCTTTTTTTTTCCCAGATTGTGGGTTTGCAAGATTTCCATGTTTTAGAAAAGGGTTTGTTATAAGTTAGTATAGCTCTAGTTACCCCATAAGGGCCCCTTGTCTCGAAGTTTTCTCTTATCATAAGTTGATAAGAGTTTCTATGCCTCTCTGGTCTTTGCCCAGAGACTGTTTCCTATTGGTCCTTTCCCCATGATGCTCCCTGCCCATCCTCTTCTTCTTCCCCTGTCCATCACTGAGTCCCTATCTCCAAGGTCCAGAACATTCGAAGAGATTCGGACAGCAGTTGGTAGATTCCCCCAAGACCCCTCCCCAAATTACCTTGATTTGTTAGTAGTTAGGTAATTCAGTTGGCATTTGTTGCTTTGCTTTGTTTTATTGGTCTGTAGTTGGTACACACCCCTTGAACCTGTCCTGGACAAAACCCCCCTGTAGCCTTTTGTCTGGGTCTCTCCTGAGGCACCGGGCAGGAGGTAAGGGGTTCCCCTGTGACTCCAATAAACCTCTGTCCCCCCTGACCCTCCAAGAGTCCCCTCTTTCATTTACACCACGGCCGTGACAGCGAAGGTCCAGGGGCTGCTGAGCCAAGACTCACAAATCGGTCCTGTTGCGGCGTGTCGGAGCTGCTGGGAGGTCTAGCCGAACACCGGGCTGACCAAAGAGACACGCACTCCAACACCAGATCATGGGTTATGTTAATAACCCCAAAACATATTTTTCTTTTGTGGTGAATTAATTACTCAGTTATTTGATGCTATTTCTTCTCATGGTTTTTCTCTGTATTCCAAAACACTAGCTACCCCCTTTCTCTCTGAGACCCTTCCCAATCATCCATTTCTTTTCTAGATGTGAAAATGAAAAAGAAAAAAAGACAGGGTTGCTGTTGCTCTACCATTGAATTTTGTTTTATTTTTTGACAGGGTTTTTATTTCCTTGATATTTCAATGTAGTACAAGACAGGAATAATTGTTATTGCATTCTCCAAATAACGCTGCCTGCTCCCTGTTGCACTCAAGATCACCATCTTGTGACCTTCTGCAGAGCATCTCACCTCAGCAGTGAATTTCACTAAATTTTCTGTGATATTCTGTTATCTTTTTCTGAATGTTTCATTTCCAAGGACACCACAATTACCCCAGTGAAGTCCAAGGAAAATTTCCATCAACTTCATGTAGTCACAGTGGCTCCTTGTACATTGAACAACCTCTGTGACTTTGCTCTCAAGTCACTTCAGGAACAAAAAGAATTTTACAATAAAATTATGGTTTTCATAAGCAGTGCCTCAAAAGCAACTCTGTACTTTTCTAGACCTGGGAAATGGTGTGAGTTTTAATTGACATCTCTTGGAGTTGTGAGAATTCTCAGCAACTTGCAGGATTTAGCCCTAATAGTATTTACAGTAATTAAGAACACTAATTAAATAACAAAACAACTAATGACAAATTGATTCAATGCCAAATAAAGGAGTCAAATAAATGCTTAATTAAAGATGCTAATAAAATCCCCTTCAGCCTTTACAGTCCACTCCCTAGGGCTAAAGATGACTTTCTACCTCAGAAATCTTTATAGCCCTTTACAGCACCAGTCTCTAGGGTTACTGCCATTTTTAACCTCTGGATTAAATGCTTGTTAGCTAAACACTGTATAAACCCATTTGAAAACTATCAAAATAATTAAGTTGGATGCAGAACACTCTGTGTCTTCCAGATATGATACACCATGACATTTCCATCTGCATGGATGTTTCCTTTCACTAGACTGTGCAAGGTTGTGTCTAACTGAGCACCTGGGCAGCAGGACAAATGCCTGACCATCAGAGTCCTTAAGCCAGTGGCACAAACTACTGCTTAAATTGAGACCAACTACCCTGTAGAGCCAAAGTCAAAATGAGAAAGAGCACAGCCATAATGCAGCCCAGTTTAAGTAGAGCAATACAGCTGTTTTCTAATTTATTATTGATTCTGCTAAACTGTCTTATTTATCACCAAAGTAAAGCCTAGCAATAAAAATATATTTTAAAAAAGAAATGTTGGAGAATAGAGCTGCTGTAAAAAAATGGCTTTTAAGCAGCACCCAGAGAGAAGAGAGTTCTTTAAGTTAGTATTCAATATTTCTTTCATATGCCAGGAATCTCTATGCCACCCTGGCAGATAGCCTCATTAGATATTTCTCTCCTTATCTGAACTTACAGCTTTTCATATTTTGTGTCAATAATGATGAAACAAATGCTTATGAAAGTAGAAAATGAAGAGCCATTTCTCAGCCTTTCATAGAAGGTTTGCAGAAGAACTTTTGAGCAGACAGATCACCCACAGATCACCCGGTACCCGATGTATAGTGCACAGCAGTCCTTTCCACTTTTATCTGTAATGTTGTTTTGTGATGGGATTGTTGTCTTTGGCGTTGCCAGCAGTTAGTCAATCTCAAAGTGCTCCTTTCTCCCTCTGATGTGTAACACCATTTCACGTTATCTCATGTAACAAGCCAGTGTGATTTCAGATAACACTGCATGTGTTTAACTTCAGAAGAAGCTCTGAGCCCAGCTTGGGTATCTCTTATCAGCTTTGGTACTATCCAGCTCTGAATCTGGGGCAGATGGAAGTAAATGGAATGTCAGTGAGAAGGAAGGAATTCCTCATGCTTATATAAACTGCCTTTATCTCTGTGCTATTTGCTTATAAAAGAAAGCAGGTTGTGCAGCCTATGAGGAAACTATTACACTGATCTGAGTGATATAATTTGGATTCTGTTGGAAATATTAACACCATATATCCTGTATGCCACATTTAGTTGTGGAGTAAGGTGAAGAGTGAAAATTGAGAAAGAGCTAATTCACATGCAGGTGCTGCTTGCAGTGTGCTAAATTACCTGTTGGATACCTGAGTACTTGCAAATATTGCAAATAACTTGCATTTATCCCTCTGGAAATCCAAGAGAAAATGCTTACATAGCTGGCAAGTTAAGAAATATGAAAACAAATGAACATAAAAGAGGCTTAAGAAAAACAGTGCCAAAACAAAACACAAAACCCTGAAGTGTGAGAAGAATAGAATTAGAATTAACAGCCTTAACTGAAATAGACTTGCTCTAACCAGTGATCTTTCTACGCTGCACCACTCTACATCTTCCAATTATGTCCACATGCTGCTTTCCATCAAGAAGAAAGAAAAAATCCAATCCTCCAGGCAACGGTATTTGCAATGATTCATCACATCCTGTAATAGTGCACTGCAGTGTCAAACTGGTGTTATGCTAAGTCACATTCTGACCCATCAAAGTTACTTCTACTTCCTTGTCCTTGTTTCCTTCTGGCCTTTAAAATATCTGCTCTTTCTTTGTTTATATTTTCAGTAATTTTAATGGGCTTTTATTTTTTGTCATACTGGCATTTCTATTTCCCACTGTTATCCTTCAGCACACTTAGTACAGGGTTTGGATTGGGGTTTTTTAGTCACTGTATTATGTCTGTATTTCTCAGACTTTATGAAGGGCTCAAAATCTTCTCCAGTAATTTTTGAACTTTTAGCAACTCTTCAGAGAAAATATGCTACTCATGTCTTTTATTGTTTGTATCCTTAGACTATTGTGACTACAGCAATAGGACTGTAGAGCATTTTAAAACCCTGTTATTATTGTTACAGACACCATGAAAAAATGAGAACAAAAATAGAGCTCTGAGTCGTGGTTTGTATCTGCTAAAAATATATTTAACTTCGTTTGTCTCAAAGTTTGTAAAATAAAAGAACAACAGCAGCAGATTTCTGCCAGAATTTTGTTTTGCCAGAAAAGAAACATGGGGATCATTGAAAAACTCAAACACAAGGGATTCTTCTGGAGTGCTGTGTCTCTGTCTGCAGGAGTTTTGTCCTTGGTTGTTTGTGATAAAATTCTGCAGTGTGAAATGGGGAGTTCAAAGCCAAACAGAGACAAAGCTGATGAAAACAGAGCATGTCCTAATATTTGTCTGTGTGTGTCTCTCTCTGTCCTTTGTTACTGCTGTTGATGACAATAGTGATGTCTGTTGAGGTACAAGCAGCTTCATTCACCTCCCTGGAGTGAAAGGGCCTTCATTTTTTTACACAGCCTCAGGAGAAGCTGAAATACAATTCCAAATCCTAAGTCTTTGAGCAATTATCTGAATTGTTCTCAATATCATGCAGTATTTCCATGGCTAACTTGAAGAACTGTTCTGTTATCACTCCAGGAAGTAGCCTAGAAGGGAAATGCTACTCTGTAATACACAAGATGCTGTCTGGCATAGCTGTACTGAGATGAAGAAGGGAAAAAAAATCACCGTACAGTTTAACAGTGCTTTAAAGAAGCAAAAATGATTTCAATCTGAGCAAAATGTCATGGTTGTTCCCAGAAGTGTCACAACACAGGAGCATGGGAGTACAAGATAAAGCTCTGCTGAAAATTGTTATGTCTCTTGATAGCTTTAGTCAGCTGTGGCAGGGAAAACAAAGGCATTTCTTGCTGTGTTTCAGAAATGTGTAGTGGGCAGTAATAAAGAAATAAATCTAAGAAGTCACACTGACATAACAATGCAATGCAAATTTCATTGGTTTCAGTAAAAGCATAACAAATTCTTTGTTTTCTATAATAATTTCAGCTATCCTTTTAATAGCAATAAGTCAGGATTTGGCTGCTGAAGAATAAGGTGCAATAGTTTTAAAGGTGGAAAATTTATCATCACTCTGTAAGAATGTGAAGATTAAGTTTCATCAATAAAAGAAGAAAAATATGTTCTTTAGTTTCAAAATGTTTGAATTAATGACATAGAATAGCTAAATATTTTACTGGAAAAAGGAGGAATAAGAGGTTGAGAAGATCCATATTGGAAAAATGCAGGTGTGCAGCATTATTTTCATAACAGAATTTTGATTTCTGAAATTCAGAAAATTCACATCTGGAAAACATTACTTTAAACAGAGGAGACACAGATAAGTGCTAATAATCTAAATGGAATGCATCCACAAAGAAAATGGTTAAAATGCCCTGAGCAGGGGCAGGGGAAGTTTGCCAGGAGACTTTACCTAGTCTGATTTCTCAAGGATATACCATGGAGTTGTTCTGTTTAATGATGGTGTTTAAGTTGGTACATTTGTTAGAACTAATGTTAGGGCTTTGCAATGTCTGGTAGTGTGAGAAGTTTGCTGGTGGCACAGTCCAAAAGGATATCAGTACAGGGAAGAAACCGGGTATTTTTCAGGAATAACCAGGTGACCTAGGTGATAATCATAAAAGTGATGGTTAAAAAGTCAGTAATGTATAAGCAGAATTTATCCTTTATCATGGGTGCTCCTTCGTCAGAAATTATTAAGGAGTAGAAGGGTGTGCATTTAGTAGTTGCTCACAGAGAAATTAGGAGCTGTTCCTACAATGATGCCGTTAAAAGGCAAAAACCATTCTAAAATACTTTAGACAAACCATTTCCATGAGAGCTAGCAATGCAGGGAATATCTCACTGGATCATCTGGAACCCTGTGTGTCATTCTGTGCATCTGCATATTGAAAAAAACAAAGAATCTTAATTAAAGAAGGAGATCAGAGTAGCAAATAGAAAGAATGTAATATTTTTGTGTGAATTAATTGAGAAACAAGCTCTAAAGCACATTTAAAGTCAGAAAAAAAAAAAGAGGTCATAAGAAAAATGTATATAAATTATTGTCACTGAATAAAAAGATGAAGTTTAAAAATCATAAAATTTGGTTTCCAGCTTAACCCCCTATCAAAAGATAAAGAACAATTATATTGTTAGGGTGAAGCTCTAATAGTTTATAAATGGGTTCGAATCAGCTGCAGGTGCCTGACCTGGATGGAAATTGTGGTTACATCTATTGTAACATTTTAGTTGGAACCAGAAATGCACTTTTTTGAAGTGGCCTCTGCAGCATCCCTGTGGCTGTGCTTTGTCTCAGTAGAGCAGTCTCACTCTGCACTCTTTCCTTCCAGCTGAATCTGAGCTGGAAGGTGCAGTCTGGAACCACATTTGCTGCTGCATCTGCTGATGGCTTCTCAGCTGACAGAAGCAGGCTAGAGCTGCTAGGAAGTAAAATCCTGGGAAGTGCATATGCTATGGATGTCAGGCTCCTAGCACAACTGTATCACTGTCTCTGTCTGCCACTGTTCCTGTAACTTGACTGAAAAGGAAAATGCTGAATTTATGATTTAGTTTCTGTTGGATTTTTTACTCAAAGTTCAGAAAGCCCAAAAAAATCTATCTTAATGCCAAAGAAATTAATTTGGCATTTATATATATGATGTTAGTGATTTACTGGTGTTTGGAAAGTGGGAGAAGGACTGAAATCTTTAATCCTTTCTAGGAAGAATCATCTTTATATATATTTATACACACACTGCACATACCAATATATACACATTCACATGTGCAGGATCTTGCAAAGCAGAGTCTTGCATTACACTATGATGCCATGAAAGAACAGACCATTCATGTAGTCTTATTAATAGCTTTTTCTTTTCCTTACAGTGTTTGCTGCATGCCAGTGTACTATATTAATTACAAGGACTTAAACCTCATTTACTACATTAAGAGAAAACAACTAATACAGTCTTGGATCCCAACTAGTTTATTGACTTCCATAATAAAATAATTTGCCTAATGTTGTAAGATAATCAGAGCAAAATTTGGATAGCTATGGGCATGTGGTCTGCAGAGATAAAGAAAATTGCTTTACACATATGTATAGCATGAATGGTTGGTGTTTATGGGATGCCTGGTCACATAATCTGCACTTAAACATCTCACTGTCTTAATATTCCAAGGTACACTCAGTACCTGTAAAAGTAGTGATTTATTCAGCTGGATAAGACATAAGGTTGCTAATGTTCAGTAAGTATTTTACTGCTGATGCATGAGAATGCTGGGAGGCTGTAAAATGTGAGAAGTCTGTGAGAAGCAGGTATATACGTCCAGTAAAACTTCACTCTTCCAAAATTTAGCTCCCACATGATGCCTTTTCAACCATTTCTAGATGAGGAGCACTGTGCAAGCATTCCCACTCCTAAGTCAGTGCTGCTAACAGTGGGCTGGTACAACAGGCTTTAGACAGGAGTACCAGAGCAGGGGGAGACCAGTAGGGTTCTACTTTGGATCAATCCATTGCAGAGCTGCTGTTCCTCCAACTCTCATGCTGGGCTCGCTTTCTGCAAATTCCTCAGGCTGACTGGCTTCTCAAACCTGGGATCCACCCATCATCTTTGTTAGCATTGAACAAACAGCTTCTGCAAACCAAGGCCTTGCAGGATCATGTGGCTGAATACACAGGTACTCTTGGTGGCCCAAAATGTTTCCTATGAGGTTTTGTTCAATATAGGTGGAGAAGTAAATCAAAGTACTTGGGCAGCTAGACAATTTATCCCCTGCAATGTCTATAATTCCTTCTAAGAGGAGCCTTGTGTTTCTGTCAACAATTGATTTTAAGCATTATTTCTGTCTTGAAGAGAAATGATCAGACTTCACGCTTCTTCTGGGAAGAAATCAGTAACACAGGAAACCACAGATAACTTTTATTAATAGTAAAATTTTCCTGGCTCATTAAGGTATTGTTCAGTTTTTTTAAGTTTGTTGTTGTTGTTGATGTTTTGTCTTTTTTCAAAGAATCAAGAGCCTGTAGCATTTAATTCCCTTGCTTTCAGCTCCATTGTGTTAAAAGTGCTCTGGATTTGATGGAATATGGACAGTGCTGTGCTATTTTTAATTCTTCTGTTTCTACTTGGGCTGTTTCACACTTTTGTGATGGACAAATAATTTGCTGAGGATTGCTGAATGTTGCAATGGCAACCCAAATATTTCCAGTATTAATTGTAATGAAAGGTATCTAGCTGTCAGAGCTCCCAGAGCTCACATCAAACTCTGACAGACTTGGGGACTGTGGCTTGCACTGCAGCACCAAGGCATGCTCTGTGTTATTAACCAAGGTTTATGCTGGAGAAGGTCATTAACGGACTTCATAAAATCACTAGTGTTTCCTTTCTTTTCTCACCTTCAGGCAAGATGGCAATTGGCTTTTCTCTGTTACTTGCAGGTGAGAGAGCCCTGTGAAAAGGAGACATTTTGTTGTATAGGGGCCCATTTAGAGTGGGTGGTCTGACCACATGACAGGGTCAGCAGTGACTTTATTTTAGATTTTTAATTCAGAGCCAGGTTATGCTCACAAGGGAAAGGGGATAATTGAGTAATTTTAAATCCTGAAGAGCATTCTAGCAAGACAGTAACTTGCTAGAATATAGAGTTCATTCTATAGAGTTCATTCATGCATCTGTAACTCAGTCACAGCAGGGCTTGGAAATTTGAGTATTTAATAAATGCTTCTAGTATTTAATAAATGCTTCTAGTATTTAAGGAATCATTTTCCTCTTTGTCAAATTAGCATTCTACACTCATACACTACATTTTGGTGCCTTAACAGCACTTTGGAGGCTTGTAAGTTCTTTGAATTGTTGATTTGATAGGAACTATGTGTTTACTCCTCAGAATTACTCCTTGGTGTGGTAAACACCTGTTACAACAAAATGAGAAAAGATCCTGTTTGTGGCTGAAGACAATTTTCATGACTGGAGCACACAATCCAAATTTATCCCTTAGCTACCTTTGACTCAGCCAAAGGATAACAGATGTGTCCAGTTCTGATTCCTCTCAGTGGTTCTTCACTTCAGGGTCTAATGTTTATCTTACCTGTATTCAGTGTTGCTGAAATATGTAGATGAATGTAGAGAAAGGCTAAAGATCTTAGATCTCTGTTTCATCCTGAATACCAGATGAAGCCTCTTTTTCACAGCTTGTCATTGAATAAAGAAGTATCTGTCCTAAAATCAGTAGTGGGGGGAATATTGCTCTTCCTTACCCCCGTAGCAGTAGGGACATCTCCTCCCATCGTCCATCTTCTCCTTGTCCATTTCAAAACCAGTATGAACCAGTAAACCACCTCTGAGACTAGTCTTCAGTGGCTTTAGAAGTTCCACATTACTTTGTTTTTCTTTGAAAGATTCAGTTCAAATGCACTACATTCAGATATTCTAAAACTACCCCTAAAAAGTGCTATGTAGCAACTTATGATTGTGCAGGCAATTTCTGAGAATAATTAAAACCAAACACGTTTCAGATGCTTGCTTCCCAAGCACATTTTATAACTGCTAAGATTTACTGAAATAGCAAGAAATAAATCTTTTCATATCGTATCTGTTTTTCCAACACACTCTTCAAAAAATTTCCATACAACATAAAATAAAAATCTATTAATATAATGTCCATGTGAGAGAGACTAGAATTGTTATATATCCATTGTTCCTTGATAGCCTTCCCTTGAGCCTTTTCCCTGCACAAACATGCAAGAGAGAGTCCCTAATATGGTAAGCTTTAAGTGTAAATGGGAAAAATGCTGATTTCAGGCTTGTGTGTGCACCAAGCTGGTTATGGAGAGACACCTTAACCTCCACTTGTGCATACAGAAAAGACATATATAATATCTCCAGGTATAAAGAGAACTTTATTGGAGCAGCCAAGGGGAGTAAGGAAGGCAAAGCCTGGAAACAGGGGAAGAGCATGAGCTAATTTATTTACTTACCTACTTATTTTTAGGGATATAGGTTTACATAAAACGACCTAGTGCTGGGAGGAGCCAAAATTGAACTTGAGTCACTGCTGAAGAAGCAGAAATCCAGAAGCATTTCCAATCTTCAAACTTTCAAAGAGTCTCTAACTGCATAGCATAGGTGTACAGAATTTTTTCATCTGATCAAAGAAGCAACTGATTGTGTCAATAAAAATACTTTGGCCCATCTCTGTTAAGATTCCCAACATAATAATAGGTTTCTGGTTTACTGCTTGATATTCTTTCATCTGTTATATAAACAAGTAGTCAAAGACATAGCAAACTGTGACATCCTCCCTTACAAAGACAAATAAGGATCAATCTTTTCTGACATTTTGCCTAATAAAAAGAGCTACAAACAAGGCAGAGAAAGAAAGCAAACAAAAATATTTTCAAAAGAGAGAATAAGAAATGGGGAACAACTGTCTGGAAAGATATATGTTCCTCATGAAAAAAAAAAAACCCAACAAACAAACAAAAAAGCCTGAAACTGACAGCTCTGTTTGAAAGATATTGAAAATATTTCTTTCCTTGTGACTTTCAACATGTCCTAATTTTCACCCCCTCTGTTTAGTTGCCAGCTTTTAAAACCAAAAATCCTCTCAGTGCCAGCATTGTGCATTAAAGCAGATGAATTTGCAGATGACTCTTTTTTTAATATGAAAAGGAACTGAAAAAAGTTAGCATTTCTTTCTCAAGGAATTAATAGTCAGGTTCATTTTGTAGTGTTGAGTACATATATTGATAAATGTATGTTGAAATAGGATTAAAAATAACTTGTGAATATTAATTGATGAATTAAATTCCCATTCTAAAAAACTTTTAAAATTCGTGAGAAAATGGTTGTGTGATTTAAAACTCCCCTAGGTACTTTTGTGAATGCCTAACAAGAACTCATTTCATAAATCAGTTTGACCTTGCGAGAATTAAAATAATGTTGGTAATAATCTTTTATAAAAGGATTGCTCAGTAGATGTTGAAATTAATCTGTCTGCATAGTACTCCTCATGCTCCTGTTTTTCTCTGTTAATATTCTCTTTCCGTTTGGTTGTGAATTCCTCATTTTCTACATACTCTTATGTCATGTCCCAGTGATGAACTTATTTTCAAAAAGCTAAGTAGTACCACACTGCATTATTAAAATGATCATCCTTTTGAGGCAATCACCTAATGTATTTAATCAGTAAAGGTATTCCATTGCAGAATGGGAATTATGCAAATGAATATTTCATGTGGCAAGCACTGGAGCACACGGGTAATTTTTTCTCACATAAGAACATGCACATACATGCTTGAGGGTTTGCAAAACCTGACACCGTGTCATGGATTGACTTCCTGCAGGTCTTGGACAGGGCGGAGCGTAGGAATCCACAGGCAAGTTCCTTTTGGAACATACTGAAAGCATTGCTAACATGACTGAGCCTTGGGAAAAGGGTAGTGACATCCAACCCATGGCAAAGCAGGAATTAAAATAACTTCCATCGTATCTAGTTGCCAAAGGTTCCCATTGGAGTGATTTTGTGCTAGTGACATTTAAATGTATGATGGATCTTCTAAAGCGGTAGGGTTTTCTGATTTTTTTTTTCGTTTGTTTGTTTTTAATTAAAATTTTAATAAATAATATAAAAAGGGATGAATTCTGAAGAATTTTTCCCATCTTTTTTCATCAGTCTTTGTTATACTGAGATATTGCTTTTTATAAAAAAAATAAATCAGCATCATCAAATTTCAAACTGGAAAGATATTTATGTCAATTTCCACTTTTAAAGTGAGAAAAGTATCTTTTGAGAAGTCCATGAAAATAAAACCCTACCATATCATGAAAGATAGTGGCTTGATCTGTTATTGAAGGCCTATCTAATTCTGAAAATGGGTTAGAATGACATTGAATTTCGAGATGAAAGGTAAAGCAATGATAAAAGAAAGTACTATTGGCTCTAGATAAACATGCTGCCTCTTAGAACCAGAATTTAATGCAAATTTTTCTTCATCTGCAAGTTACACAACAAATAGATTTGCCAAGTATGCTTTCTTTTCTTCAATTTTTCAAGTAACAGATTTATATTTCAGCTAGATTTTTCAACAGAACATAGAATAAGGATTCTGTCATGGAATGGGAGAAAATAAAACTTCAGTTATTGAAAAATATAAAATCAGAAGATTGTACAAGGTCCCTTTCCTAAACTTTGTGCTAGGGCCATTCATTTATGAATTGTGCCCTGAAGATGTACATTAGCCCTTTAGTAGTAGTATGGAAATACTATGGAAATATAGATTCTAAGTTAATGTGGTGCTTAAGCAAATAATGAACTTTGGAAATGTGAATAACGCCATTAAACATTTGAATATATATTCATGAATATGTGGAAGGCAATTGCTTTCTTTTTGAACCATAAATAAGATAGAACCCTATCACATATGCTGGCCTCTTCATTTTATGAAGTGTCTCAGCCTGGACCAGGAACCTCTGGAAGAGGAAAGGAAACCTGTTTCTGTGCTTCCCAGTCAATAAGTCTGGAGGTTTTAGAACAGTTAGTGTGATACATGATGAAAGAAAGTGGTTTTATGTTGTCTTAATCCATTTTCTTTAGAAGCATTAATGACTTAAGAGGAAAAATGTTACTTGTACTCTGAAAGGAATTCAAACAAAATCCTATGAGAAAAATATGCAGCCGGTTGAGCAAAAGAGGAGAGTGTAGAACTAGATTTCATACAGAGTCTACACTTAAAACTGTCATTACTGAGATAATGATGTCAAGATTATTTAAAAGAGAACCTTTTAGAGAGAAAAAGTTGCCTGACATCTATGAGCCTTTAATAGGAACTGGACAACTAACTCCACTTTCTGACTTTGAGAAATTCTTGCAATTACAGAATGCTATGAAGCATTTTTCAAATATATTCTTTAGATGGCTGTCTCTCTGCTCTATTATTTTTTATTGATATCTGTGTAGTAGTTTTAAGATACTGTACAATATTTTAAAAATATCTGGTCAACAGAAAATCTCATCTGTGAAGCATATGAATTGAGAAGTTTCCGAGCACCATTACTGTTCTAAGCAAATCAATAGAAATATTTACTGTACAGTTTATATGATCCTTTTGGCAGTGTTTTTAGCCACAGTATTGGGTTAAAGTTTTTAAAAGCCCTCTGATTTCATTAACGTATTTGTAAATTCACAAATTAATTAATTACATGTTATGGCAGTGCAGCTATTTTCAAAATGTGGTCTCATGAGGTATTACTGGTGTATGGTGAAAATGAGTTGATGATTTACCCTTTCTTCTTCACATTATATCCTAATGTGTTCCAGTCAGAATAGTTGGTGATTGCTCTGGTTTGCTGTTACAGGTGTGACCATAACTAAATTGAAACGGTTAAATAGGGAGCATCTCACAAAGGTTGTGCACTGCCTAAATATACCTGCCATGGCAAATGGCACACAAGTGTCACTGCAGTCAGCTTTCCCAGCTAGGAAGACATCTGAAGGTCTGTTTGGTTGCCTGATCTCTCTCTCAAGCTTAAAGCTCTGTTTTCTCTGTTCAGCAGCTGTATTTTGGAACTGTGCAGAAAAAGGAAAATTCTTTAGTATTTGGGCACCCACGGAGTTTTCCTTTCCTAGCTGAGCTGAGAGCTTCAAGGACCAAGCTGCTGTTTATGCACAAGGTGTGCAGGAGATAGGGGAAGAACAAAAGTCCCTTTGTGTATTAGTCACAATTTTATGTTTGTCAAGTCCTCTTAAAGTTGAACCTGCCTCCCCGTCCATTATTGCTGTTCACATGTTTTTGATTATGTCTAGTATCTGTTGAGAATTTTCAATGATCTGAAGGCATAATTTTCTTCTTTCTATGAACTATTCTTTGTGTGGTTGGAGGTAATGTGTTTTTATCACAGAAGAAAATTGCATTTTGATGTTTCAGCCAGTTAGCTGGGTTGTCTACTCATTTCCCTCTTAATGGGGACAAAAATGAATAGTCATTTATGGTTGGACCCTTGGGCTCAAGCAAAATCATCTGTGAATTTTCCTTTATGTTTGAATAGCAGATAATTCTTTAATTCCATGGTTTTGAGTGTCTCAAATATTGGGGGAAATTAGAATGAAAAATGAAAAGAAAATTATTGTCTCACAACTTGATATTTTGATTAAGTTTGATACTTGTATTTGTAATTGATACTTGTGCTTAAGCCAGAGAAAATCCTGGGAGGAGGGGTTAAATAAGGTTCTGACTTGAATCTCAGACAGAAATTGGCACATGCTTCTACCCTGGTAAAAAATGCATCACCCCTTGTGTCTTACCTGAAGACTGAATCCTGCTTATAATGTCTTCCATATTTGGAAGACACAGAAAAATCCCATGAAGATGAATTAATATTTAGTTATGTGTCAGTGGAATTTTCCTTTTCATCTCTGTACATGCCTTTCTAAGCACAGCAGTAGTGGTCTTGCTATTTAATGTACATAAAGCAGTTACTTAGATTTTCCTAGTTTGAAGAGGAACTAGGAACTGATCCCTCCCAGACAGGCCCTCTTCAAGTCTGGCATACATAGAAGTACTTGTTCTTGTCTTCCCCTACTCAAACACAGGCTCAGGATGGTTTTTTGTTGCTAAAGTGCTTTTTGTAGCATTTGATCCTGAGAATGCTGGGTTAGCAATGTTGTTTTACAGGGACCGGTGTTACTTATCCTTGTTACACCGTTGGACAATAAAAGTACCCTAACCTGGAGCTCCTCTGTGAGTCTGTGGCAACACCATCTTAAGCTCTACTGGTAGCATTTGTGAGAATATTTTTGCATATATTCCCTGTATAATTGTAGCTTTTCTAAACTACCTCTTTAATTACATTACAGATGAAATATCCTGGATGAAATCCTGATTACAATAAAAGAATTTATGTTCTTGATAACAAAATAACCCAGCCAATTTCTATGAGACCTGAAAGCCTGGAGCTATAAATTAGTCTTAAATAACACTGTGTGATGGAGAAGGAAAAAGATGAAAGAATTTGAGCTTCAAATTGGAGACTAACTTTAATGTTCTTTGGGGACAGCATCCAAAATTCTGTTCTCATGGTACGTTTTTCAGTAACTGCTTGGCACAGTATTTCTAGCATAAAATGCTGTTATGGATGGCTTTCGTAGGCTTGCATCTTTAGAAAATTGCAGCTGTAGGAGAATTGTGCTGTTTTTCCTAGTCAAAACTAGGATGGAAAAACTCCAATTTACAGTTTGGAAGTTGCTGCTACTTTATTATTATTATTATTATTATTTTAGAAAATTGTTTTTAACATTTTGCGCAAAATCCTTAAGCTTCCATGAGATCCATCAGCACTGTCCACCTCAGACCCTTCCTTTAAAGAAAAACGGTATTGTAATTGATATTGATAGATGCTATTTCCATTCTTTTGCATTAAGCAAATATAAATCCATACCGTCAAAAAGAAGGCAATTTATAAGTTGCTTAGATCAGGCTAAAACAGACAATGGAAGAAGAAAATGTAATTTTCCAGCTTGTGTTTTCATTATTCATTTGGCATTTGTTGTTAATAAAACATTGCTATACAGAACAAGGTAATACAACTCATAGAGTGCCTTATTATCAAGTATCCTCAAGGCATTTAAAAATAACATCAAAAAGGAGACCAAAAGACAATAGCTCATCTGTATGAGAGGCTTAAGCTTTTGTTTAAAATGTAATGAGTTGGGGTCCCATCAACTTCAAAAGAATTTTGTTCAGGGCTATGCCTCTCCCTTTCTTTTTTTGGTTTGTGTTTGTTTTGTTTACTGTACTTCACAGGAGGAATAGTTGCAGAAACAGCAGGGGGCTGGAAATAGCTCTTGTACCAGTGATCTGCTGGGAAATGTTTGCCGAGTCATGGAAAAAGGAGTTTAGTGGGAGCTCCATGACAGTGCACTGCTGTCTGCAGGCAGAAAGGAGGCCTAGGTTGTCACTTACATTGCTTGTAGATACTACATTACAGTGCTGCCATAGATGGTGTATAATTTCATAAGAGGATACAGTTTTAGGAAGTCACCAACTCCAGCAATTCTGATAGATGGAAGGCAGCTGCAGGTTAGTGCTCCAGGTCCAAGCACTGGTGAGACAGCATGTAATCCCAACAGGTACACGTGCAGACAGGTGTAAAATACACATATACACAGCAGCCCACACAGATGAACTAGTG
Organism: Trochalopteron elliotii; assembly: GCA_024734555.1. Lineage (NCBI taxonomy): Eukaryota > Metazoa > Chordata > Aves > Passeriformes > Leiothrichidae > Trochalopteron > Trochalopteron elliotii. The sequence continues at coordinate 7,455,947 of JANPWX010000008.1, forward strand.
TATGTATATTATATATAATGTATGCAGTACTCACACAGAAATGAGCTGTCCCAGCAGTCTGCTCCTGATCCCCATTCTGCTGATCAGGATTAAGAGCTGTCCCTTTAGTTGCTGAACTAGTTTAGTTGGCCCCACACACAGGGTCCTCAGTCCAGCTGCTGGCACCTGGACCTCCACATATATGTAAGTACATAGATTAGGGATTTCCCTCATCCAGGAAAATAGAGTTTAAGAAGACAGAAATGACTGTGCAGATCAGGTTCAGGGCATAGCCAAACAAACAGGCTGACAAGCTTGTAAGCAACATGTTTTTAAGTAACTCTCCCTTTTATCCCCTTATCTTCATTTCCTGCACTTGTTCTGTAAGAAGTGCCATCCCCAAATGGTCTTGCCTGCATCCCACAATGTGTCCCATACCTCTCAGATCCTGAGGTGCTCCAGACAGCCTCTCCCATAGACCTGTGGTGTTGGGCCTCCCAGCTGGACTGCTGGGCCTGCTGGCTGTCCTGGGACAGCCCTGGGTGGTGGGCAGGGGCTCATTCCTCTGGATGTCCTGTGGAGGTTTCTCCCTCTGCCAGGTACCTCATTTTATGGGCTAATGTTCCCCTGTGACAGGGCCTGGGTGGTGCCAGAGCAGGGTGATTTACAGGTTCCACATCTCCTATTGTACCTCTACTCCTTGCTACTGCTGCAGATGGGCTATTTCTCACAGCCTAAAGCTAAGGAGCTTGTATTTTTGAGATTTATTGGCACTGAATAGGAGCACACATAAGGAGGCAGGGGAGCGAGCCCAAGGTGCCACCCAAATTCATACATCTGTATTAGCTGTATGCAGTACAAAACTGCAGTCAAAGCTGTTCTGCATGTTAGACCTCCAGGATAAATGATGAGTCAGTCTATGCTGCAGCTGCTGTCATCACTGCAGCTTGGTTAAAATATACATAAGCCCCGTTTAAATTAGCTGCAATCTTGCAAAAGTTGCTCACAATGATGGATAAACTCATAACTGCTTAACTAATGCTGCCAGTGACCTTGAGTACTGATGCCCCACTGACACAGCAAGTGTTAAAATTTTCACTGAAGATCGTGCTGTTGTGTGACATCTCCACGTGTCAACTGGGGATAACTTCGCTGGCTAATGCATTCATTTAGCCACAAATGACGTGAAGTGATTTGTGGGTTACCAAGGGCTTGGACCTCGTTTTTCATCACTCAGGGAAGCTAATACAGAGGCTTTGGCAAACTAATGTCACAGAAAGGAAACATCACTGGAATAATTTTAAACATATTCTCATGGAGCAGAAAACGTGGATAGGTTTTCAACAGACTTAGGTCCAGATTGCCAGTGTAATAAATTCTTAACAGTTATCCAAAGCACAATGGAGGATATAAACCACGTTTTACTAGGCACAGGCATATTTAGTCAGAATACTGTTGACATGGGGATTGCAGTGTTGGAGTAAATGAGATCAAAAGACTAAACACTTTCTATTAAATTAATGCCTCAGAAGAAGACAGAAGATTTTGTACCCCTTATGTCAATCTTAATTACTTTTCCTCTGTTTCAGCCAGAATTTTAAGCTGGACTCTGCATTAGATGTCCAACAGAAATCTAATGGTAAATGTGGAGGCTGACATTGTCATATGGTATGGACAGAGGTAAAATGCCTAACTGCTCTCTTTGCTCCTTTTTAGCCAAAATTTCAAGTGCAAATGAGAGCAACTGAGGGTACGCAGCATAAGTGAACATAAAATGTACCAACGAATTAGTCAGAATGCACAGACCAGAGAATTTTGCCAGTGCCTTTAGCTAAGAGCTTGTCAGAATTTTTTTATTGCAAATTTCCAGGGCCCTATTATGTAAAAGAGACTCTCTTGGGTAATTTATAAAATTTGATACAATTTTTTTGACAATATACTTTCCATAAGTGCAAAAAGAAGAGAGAAAATTTGAGGTCACTTTGGTGCATGTGCAAACTTAGTTTACTTCATTATGTTTTCCATGACTAGCAGACAACAGTGTAGATGAGACATGTCTAAAACTTAATGAAAAAGCTGCTTTGATTTGCTCTGGGACATAACGGATCGAGCACATTTTGTCAGGTGAAGCCAAGGGATGAAAGTCAATATGACTCAGTTTTAGAGGAGTCATGGCTTTTCTGTCCTTCAATTTATCCACCTATAAAATGGAAATAATGGGGTATGGTAAAAATACAAGTTTGTGAAGATTTAGAGTGTTTATATAACGGTGTATAAAGTTTGTTGGATTGAAAGTGGCAAGGATTTCCATTATTGCAGAAGTACTGCCAGTGGTGGTGCTTGGCAAGGACTTTATTGGCAGTTACCAGCATTGTGTTCCCATAAGAGGCCTGAAGGAAAGGGATCTTTTTCAAAGTCAACCATAAACCAGCTCAGGGCATGCTACTTAGTCCTGAGTTTACCTACCCATTAGGTAAATCATTAACGAATTTGAAAACCATTTCTAAAAGTAGGGATAGAAGCCATTAAGAAATCTCTCAGAAGTCTTGATATTTATGATGGGTATCTTATCAGATGTGGCTAATGCATCCTTCATTATAAAAGTTATGATGTCCTTTTGTATTAAGGTCCTATATCACTGGCCTCACATTCAGCTTCCCAGGTTTTCTTTGTATTAGTATATTCAGATAGATCTCTTGTAAGCTGGTAATGAAGTTGAATTAGTAGGAAGATAGTAACAATTTTTGGTGCAGTTTTGTAAAGTATTACTTGGGAAATAAGTTTTTGTTTATCTAGATTATGCAAGGCTGAAACAGGCCAGTCACATGAATCAAAACAAAACACTTTGATAAGGTAACATTATGAATCAGCTGTCACCTTTTTGATGAGATTGATGGGCAGTAGAGAAAGCGGAGAAAGAGCTGTATTTATGAGGCATGTTACAGGGCAATTTCATTAAATTATGCAGGACTTGAGATATGTAGTCAGAGACAACCTTAAAAATAAGAGAAAAAATTCAGTTCTGACCATAGCAGGTAATATTCCCAAACTCTAATTAAATCTTTGTTCTCTCCTGTCAGAATTTTTCATGATGTCCCACTAAATGAGTCTTTGTAAGCTTTATTTTTCAACTTTCCTTGCTAATTAAGGATTTTTCCAGTAAAGCCTGCTTTTATTTTGGCCAAGCTGAATGCAGGTTTTCTGAAGCCTGCAAGCTAGAAGGCACTGCTCCTAGAAGAGAAAGAAGCCAAAGTGTTGTACTGGCGTTATCAGGTTCAGGGACAAAGTCATAATCTCTGTTGAGCAGAGTAGTGATTACTCTCCAAAACAAACAAAAAAATACCTTGGAAGGGACCAACTTGAGAACAGATGCTGTCTAATGACATTGAGGATTTTAGAAAAACTTCAGTGAAATTTATGTTACTTAAAAATGTGTTTTCTTATGAGGATGAGAGTGACTAATACATGGTGCTTAATGACGAGATTGTTCGATATTTACATCTGAATCTGACATTTCCCAGATCGTGCTAGAAAGATGATCAATATGAACATCTCTGTGCTCTCAACAGTAAAGAGCACAGAGCCTGTGGCCAAAAGTGGGGTGCTGGCTCCTAAAGTGTCACAGGAGTGGCTGGCTCACGAGTGTCACAGGATTTGTCACAGAACAAAGATGCCACTAGGACTACAACTCTAGCTGGCCTTGGAGCCCCAAATGTCACCTCTGACCTGATCTTGAGAGACACTGGGGGGATGAGTATGGTGTCCTGTGGAAAAGGGCCACATTCTGCAACATCCTCAATTTTAGGAGCCCAGCATGCCCCTTTTGACCACAGGCACCTGGACACGAACGGTGGCCCTTTTCCACAGGAAGCAATACTCTTTCCCATAATGTCTGGGGGTCAGGTCAGAGGTGGCACCTGGGGCTCCAAGGGCAGCCAGAGTCCTAGTTGTTGGCACCTCTGGTCTGAGAGAAATCCTGTGACGTCCACAGTTTTAGAGGGTGGCACCCCTCTTTCAGCTGTAGGTGCCTGCAGTGAAGTTGATAAAATTTTTAAGTTTTGTATTTCTCTTTAAAACTTTGTGCTTAAAAAGGAGAGTTTTCTGAGGAAAAAACAGAGCTTTTCAAAATGGTTGTGCTTTCTTTCTGTATTCCTCTGTCAGCTACACTTAACTCTGTAGCTAGATTGATGGAGGATTGGCGAATATTTTAGAATCCTTAAATAGTTAATTTAGACCATAACCTCACTCAGGTAAGGTTCCTATTTATCAGTCCCAGATTTTCAAACTTTATCAGTTATCAGTTCCCTGATGGGCAAGAAATTTTCCCTGTTAGCTTTCTTCATGAATGCAGCCAGACCCTTCTCCTCTCACACCTTTCTGCTGTGTTCAGGTGGTGTTCTCCTTTGAACCATTTATTTTTGTACTGCATTTTTGATTCTTTCAGGCCCTAAGGTTCATGCATTGGACCACTCCAAACTGAAAACCTTACATTATTGCTTCACTGTAGGAGTGTTTTATATCTCACTGTGCCATGAGAAAAATTTGAAACCCTAGCTCAGCTTTAACTTTGCAGCATTGTAGACATTCTACATATATGAAGTTATTCAAATTCCCAAAGCACACTGTGAACTAAATTAGTGATTTGAAGTTCTCCCATTTAATGTAAAGTATCTTTAGAATTTTGAAGGTCCCAGCTGAATGCACTCCATAATAGCTTTTTGAGTCCTGTTCTTAATTTCTGCATATTATGAAGTTTTCACCACATTTTTATCAATTGCTCCTTTTCTTTAGCTCAGCCATATAATAGAATAATTGAAGTAATTCACTAGCATGTAACCACTTTGCATTAAAAGATACTAATGATAGCACTTCAGACTTATTAAGGAACCTTTTCTTTCCCTTCAAAGTCACAGAGCTGTACATATTAGATTCAAAGCCTCTTCCAAGTGGGCAATTGTTCCACATTGGGTTCCCTAAGTTTCAGAGCTTAATATGAATAACTTTACATGCAATTTCTCAATATAAGTCCATTTAAATGATTGTGTAATTCAGTGTAACTGCATAAAGATGACAATATAGCTGCTTCCCAATTACATAATAGTTACAGAGTAGTCAGTGTTACAGTTTAAAATGTAATTGATTCTTAATTATTCTACCTCGGAAGAAAGAATATTGATTATAATTTCATTAGGGAGAATGGAAATGACTCTGCAAAAGGAAAGAACATGCTTATTTTCTATTTGCAAAATGCTGTTGATTTGCTTGGTTTTCCAGGCCAGGTTTGTAGAATAGTACTGCATTTTGAAGTTGCAGCACTATCCATATCAGAAAAGGAGTTTCAGGGCTATTGCCGCATGAGGTTTGTTTTGTTTTGTTTTATGTGTTGTTTGTTTTGGGGTTTTTGTTTTTGTTTTTGGTTTTTTGGGGTTTTTTTGGTTGTTGTTGTTGTTGGTTTTGTTTGTTTGGGGTATTTTTTTCATTTGCTTGTTTGTTTTTTTATTTGACGTGCACTGATTTGCTATTCCAAAAGCAAACTGAAAAGAACCGGTATTGTTGGTTTAGTTATTTCAGGACAAGTAACAATGTACAATAAGCAGCTAGAGTTAAATCTCATCACTTACAAACTCACTCAGCAAGCAGAATTGGGCTATCCATGGTGCAGTTAATCAACTAATTGTGCAACCTTCTTGTCCCCCTCTCCCATGGGACCCTGCTCCCTTTGCCCTGAGGTCAGAGCACACAGAGCAGAGTGCCCAAGGGCACAGCTACGGCAGGGTGTTGAGATGGTTGGGCCACTGTGTGAGTCAGGGCTCTTACATTATTTGGCTTTTGATAGAAGTGGAGAGTCAAACTGCACATCTGCCCTGCCTGATAGTAGCTTCCTGCAGAAGGGCAGGTTTCCCATAATCTTCACCACCATTGTGGGAGTTTTTCATTCCATTGACATGATAAATGGGGCCTTTTGCCCATTGGGATACAATTATTCTCCGTGGTGGAAGCTAGGTCAGTTCTGAGGATACCTTCTACAATGCCTAGAATAGTATAGAAATATTTTCTCTGTTATTAGTCTACACTTATAGTGAAAATGTGGCCCCACTATGCCTTTTGATGTGCCATAGTAACTGTTATCAACAGGATTATTCAGCTATGGACACTGTTCAGATTACAGGATGTTTATTCAAATGGAAAATTTCATTCTTCTGTGCAGTCAGGTTTCTGTCTTTCTCTTACTTCCACAACAGAAAATAATTCTAAAGGCCACCAGCACAAGGTTAACAAAAGACAGTTGTCAGGTGAAACAGTCTTCCACGGAAATAAAATACATTTAAACAATAAGTGAACATCCTCAAGGAGAAGTGGCCTTCATGGATGGTTGCCTAGTGATGAGATCATCCAGTGCAAGGCTGGTTGATTGGCAGCTCAGATCTGGAAAGCTGTAAAAAGTCAGTGGTTTTTTTTTCCAATTCGGGACAGAGAGCTGTGTAGGGAATGTTTTCATTAGCTCAAAGTGAAAGAAACCTCAGAAGGGTGGTGTGGGAATCCATTCCATCTACATACAGAACCTCCTGAACTGGCTGAACTCCCTGAAGCTGGCTGGGGCAGTAGTGGAGGGGGCCACTATGCCTAGAACACTTTGTCTTCATTTTTCTAGCTTTTCCATTTATACAAGTTTGGAGATTCACTGCAAAATTTGTTTCAGGCTGTAGCTAACTCCTCACTGAAACTTATGTATAAATCCTGCTTCTGCTGCTTAAACACATTATTTACAATCATCTCTTCACACACAAGCGTGTGGCATGAGAAAGACAGCAAGGTTAAGTAGGAGGGATGTGATTTTTCCTGTGGTGGGGAAGGGCAGGTTTGGGAGCTGAAGGGCTTGTTATAGATGAAAGTGACTCTGTAATTAAGGTCTCATTGTGCTTGCATATACATTGTGCCTCGAATAGGAAAAGCATAAACCCCTGAATAACCAGGTGGGTTGTGCTCAGAGAAACGTATGTGTTTTTCAGAGGATGAGAATTTGGCTATTGTCCCAGCTCATAAAATAACCTGGAAGGCCTTCTGCATCCACTGACCCTGATGGTCGCTGCTCTGTTTAAATTACTAGGAGTGAAAATGCTTCTACTTTCGTTTGAAGGAGCTTCAAAGTCAAACACGAAGAAGTTAAATGACCTGCAAAATATTACATGATATTTTATTTTGGGTTGACAAAATATTTTAGATTAAACACAGGCAAAACTTTGTCCTGGGGAAACTTTATGATGCTTGTATCTCCAATTGTCTGTTCTGTTTATGCTGGATATCAAGTTCTACACCTTTAAGACTGGTTCCAAGAGTGAAGGAGGGGAAAGAAGCAGTGTGGAGTTTGTTTGCAGAAACTGCATTCACTCCTCTGCATTATGCTCCTGACTGTGTTGTCTATGGACAGACAACAAGAGAGAGCTCTCCTTTGCTTTTTAGTTATTTTTTAGCTAGCTGAGGCAGAGAAGTTCCCTGGACTTTTTTTTTTTCCTTTTATTTTGAAAAAAACCCCAATTTTACCCCCATATCTAGGCATACTTTTCATAGTAGGGTCTACATCTATATTCTGATGATCTAGATTTACATTTACTGTGCTGTATTTAGCTTTGTAGAATCACAGAATGGTTTAGCTTGGAAGAGAATTTTATAGATCTTCTAGTTCTATGCCCCTTACCATGGGCTGTCTTCATAGGAGAGGTGTTCTGCTCTCTGGTCATTGTCATAATCCACTTCTGAACCCACTCTAACAAGTCCATGTCTTTCTCATGCTCCTGAGGCACAGAGTTCAGTACATGACTCCAGGTGGTGAACTGAGAATCTTTGGTAAAATACTTTAAGAACAAAGTTGCATCACCTTGTTTTAGAGTTAAGGTATTATGTGTTCCTGTGGCAGACCAGTCTGTAAAAACTGACAGTGACCCTGAATTCCAGTTACAGAAATGAAGGCTGTTCAACCACTTTCACTGATGCCTTTGTAGTTCATGTCTATTTCCTTTCTTTCTTTCTTTGATACCTCTTTAGTACCTTAAAAGGTACAACTGCTGGCAGTACACCAAAAAACCTTCACCTTTTAAAAGCATATCTGTACTTTTTTGCATGTAAAAAAATCACAGAATTAAGCAAAACCAGCCTGCACAATGTCCATCAAATTGTTTTGGTTGTACAAAAACTTCATGAATTGTACTGGCAGATTAAAAAAAGCCAGCCTAAACCAAGCAGCAAAATGAAAACCAAAGATGGAGAGAAAATGGCTCCATTCACCTAATTGAGACATAAAAATCTGATGCCTTGTCACATGAGATATGACTTTATTTGCCTATGTGAAAGCTGGTGGACTTGTCAACTATGATTATCCAATGAAATTTCTACCCAGTTCCTTAGAGAACCAGGCTACAGTGCTAACCTTGCTTTCACCCACAGTGACTTGGCTTGCCCTCTTTCCTGTCCCAATTCAGTCTGCAGTCTGTTGTTGCCCTTTCATTATGCCAGCTCATCTCCTGAATCTTTTATCATGTTTTTGATTCCTGATGATGCTTTCTTCAAGATATCTTGATTCACTTCTAGACCTGATCTGACCTGTCTGTAGACAAATGGTGATGGTATTAAGTAGAGTGCCTGATGTATGGTTGCTCATAACACATATTTATTGCTGTTAGCTCACCAGCATGTCTGAGGCTGGCAGAAGTTTTCCAGGGAGCAGGCAAATCAGGCTGTCTCACCACAGCAAGTTGGTGGTCACTCATCAGTGACAAATCCTGCCAATAAGCATCCCCTGCTAGCATCTCTCAGACAAGGGGTGGCCCTCTAGAGAGAAATACACTGAGGGTGTTGTGCGACACAGAACATCCATGGATACAAGACTGCAGTGATTCTTGTTCATCATTCCTGGTGCATTAGAGTCTGATCTGGAGAGAAAGGCTCTGGCTATCCTGAGCTATAAAGTGTTGTGACTTTGAAGGCCAGTACATTTCCAAGTTGTTGTCTAAACATAGAGTACAAGGGCAATCATTTTTTTGTAGTTTCAAGTTTTTTATTTGATTTTTCTGGCAGTATAGCTAAGGCAGCTGTTCGACAGCAGTGTGCTGAGTTAGGGATATCAGGCAGTATGTGGCAAAAAAGCCTGAGTGCCAGAGAGTACCATGTAAGGCAGAAAATGGACTTAGAGCAACTCAGAGATGTGACTATCCTTGGGCAGGTATCAAATGCACTGTTACTGCAATTAGAACTGTGGCTGTTTTTGTTAGCAAAATCAGGAGTGGATGAGAACTATGGTGGGTCTCCTGCCTGTGTTACTGGTGTCACCCCAAGGGCAGTGCTCCCATGTTATACCTGTGCTGTGAGGACAGGTGGAGAAGGGTTTCTGCTGCTTGTTCTGTCATGTTAACATGTAAGCTGTCAGTTGTCAAACAAACTGAAGGAAAGAATGTCCTTTCATCCCAGAAACCTTGAAAAGGTATAAACAGTATAAAATCTTGTCTTGTACCAGAAAAGTCATTCTTTTTCAAGCACATATTCAAGAGTAGTCCTTTCGCTTGGGAGTGGTGTGCTCATTTTTGGGTAGGTGCCCAGACTACTTAAAATAATTTCATCCTTTATTTGCATCTTCATGCAATTTATTGTTTATCAAAACATTTTCTTTCATTCAGATAAAAACACAGGATAAAATCTGAACCTAAAATGAAGGAAGTCATACTTGGTAACTGTAATTTTATTTTCTGGTGTAAGCGTTTATGAATCACACATAATATTTTATCCAGGACACAATCACAGTGCAGATATCTATCACAACCTTTCAGATGCAATAATTTTTTACACCTGCTTTGCACTCATGGTCACATATGTCAATGCTTGTCTACTCCATACACAGTACAAAATGAACACACAGGCAAACAAATCAATATTTGGATATTAAAATACAGAAGTGATTTTACTTGAAAATTGTTCATATATTTCAGGCCTCCTTTTTAAAAAATTAACCCTGCTCAAATACCTTGTGTAGTGGGGAATTTGTGTACACTAAAGGAGTAATGGGCTTTTCTTACTCACTGTTTGCTGCTGCAGAACCTCAGTTCCCACCTGCCAGCAGCTAAAAGCCACCTGTAAAAGCCTTTGCATGTGATTTACACATGGTGCTACATTATGTGTGTGTCAGCTGCAGCATAAGGTGCAGGGCAGGCAGCGAGTGGGTTTAAGCATTTTTACATTCACCTCTTCAGCAGGTGAGACTGGAAGGGTTTCGTGAGCTCTCAGGACAGGCAGAGAAGGGTCTCTCTGCAAGGCAGATCTCCCAAGCAGGGAGAGAGGAAGCCATTGGAGATTGGTCTGAGAGCCCAAGCAGTTCATAGCTCATCATTCACCTGCTAGCAGGGGAAAGAGTGAACAGAATAGGAGCACTGTGCAATGGAAACAGTTTTAAATTTTAGGATTATACTTGTTTTGTAAGTCATTGGTGTGTTTAACTCCAGCTGGCAACTAAGTGCCACCCACCATCTGTTTGCTCACTTTCCCCTCACTGCTAAGGAGAAGAAGTGGAAAAGAATGGAAACAGTAAGGACAGTTCAGAACAAAATCTTTGAGTTGTACTGCTCTTTGCTCTGTTCTGTTGTGAGTGCTTTTTCTTCTTTTAAACGTATTTTAGCAGGAGAAATTCAAACATGGCAAAAAGTCTGCAAGAGCAAGTAGTGTAGCAGGGGCCATAACTTCTGATGGTGTTTGTGTAAGTTTAACTAATTCAGCTGTAGCAAACTGTACATATCAGTAAGATAAGCAGGGACTTTACTTCACTATCACAAGCTGCCAATTCTGCCTGTCATGTAATTCACAGTTTTTATGTGCTTTATCTCAATTAAGTTCCATCTCTAGAGCACATTGCTCTGTTGCATATTTCTGCTCTGCTAATGAAGCGATAGATATATGGCATTTCCTTCTGATTCCAGCAACACAGAATAAGCAGAAGTCAAACATTCCCTTGATAAATTGTGTGAGCATAGCTCTCATTTCTATCCAGGAAAAAATCTGTTTAGCTTAGAGGAGAGAATATCTAAGTTACTATACATCTCAGCTCTGAGACTGTTGGTCTTGGCTGCTTTGCTGGTGGAATTATTCCAAATTCCAGAGTGATAGAGGATCTCTTCTAGAACCCATTAAATACCAGGAGGTATAGGGATGGCACCTGACAGAACAGCTCATCCCAGGCCCTATGAAGAGCCAGAGGGTGGCTCCTGCAGGTGATGCAGCCATTGTCCAGGGCAAGAGGGCGAGGAGAATGGTGATCTGCTGGTAGCACACACTCTGGCATCGGATGTGGAGCTCGGGTTTGGTTGAGAGAAAGGTAACAGCATTAGAAACAAAGTTTCTAATAGACTTACCCTTTTGCTGTTCTGTGCTTCCAGCTCCTGATGCAAGTCTGTACTGTTCTCTTTCACTCTTCCAATGGTGCTGAATTCTGACAAGCTAATACTTGGCTCAACACCAGCAAGTAATTTCCTGGTAATTAATTTGTTTTCTCTATACCTGACCTGAATTTCTTTCAGGTAATTTGCAGGTTGGGTAACCCATCAGAATCAAACAATTTTAGGGGGTACCCAGGAGTACAATGAGTAATGGTTATTTTGAGTCTGTCTTCCCTCAGACTCTTTCTCGCTCTCTCTCAGCATTAGGGTTTCATTGCTATTAGAGCACTTTGCATATAATTACCAACAGCTTTAGGTTATAATTATATTGTCATTTAGTACATTTGCAATGGGGAAAGAATGAACAAAGCAGTGAATTAAACATGCAATGACTGTTGATGTTTTGTGCCTTTTGCTTTCTTAACAACTTCATTAATATTTTGCAATGTTTATGAGGAGCTACCTGGAAAAACAGCCAGTGCATGTTTTTAAACATGTCACAACTCTAGGAACTAAAAGAAAAAATAAACAGGATGAGCAGATAGCCTTTAGAATTTAGTCTTTAAAATGGACTTTAAAAATTACTGCAATCATTTGCATATTTATTGCACATGACATTTTCAAAAGACAGCAGCAGTGGGCTAATGCTGCAATAAGTGGTAGAACTCCTGTTGACCTGAGTAAGAGCAGATGTAAATAGGTACCATTCACTCAAGAAAATATCATGAGGTGGTCACTGTTGGTAAAACAGTTCAAAAGTTAAAGCCTATTGAGTCTCTGCCTTTGTCCTTGAGATAAAAGCCAAATACACTCTCTGTTCAGTATTTTCTCTGCAGGTGGCCAACATGAAATACAGTTGAACAAGTACATTTTGCCACCATGTACATGGAACATTCTTATAGTAGTCTCTGGGAAATCTATAATGGCTCCAGTTTACAAACAAGCATGAGTCCAAACATCATATATGCTTAATAATATTGCATAATTGTGCATGTCTGTAGACCTGCACATACTCAGTTGTATGTGGATTTGCTTTGTTAATTAATCATGCCACAGTTTCAGGCTTATCTGTTTCCCTGTCTCTGGACTCCAGCTAGAGAATACTGGCAGCAAGATATTATTGAATATATGAGATAGGATTGTGAGACATGAAATATATCAGAGCCATTGAAATCATCTGCTATAAACTCTCAGTGCCATATAAGCTTGGTTAAAACACACTTTTCCTGACTAAATTAATTGAGCCTGTAGTTATCAATGAAGATAAGTATTTAGTAAAATAACTGGCGCTCCTGACATGTTTCAAGTCAATATGAGAGATCAGAATTTGACAGCGTGGATGAAGATGTTTCTAAAGATTGATCTTTCTAGCGATTTAATTTCTAGATAGCATCTCTGTATAGTGCAAGCAGGGATTTTGCAAGTGAAATATGCATGCTGATTTGTGAGCAAAAGACAATTCATAGAGAAGCAGAATTTGTTTAGTTTAGAGGATTTGCTTAGTTTAGAATTTTAGTTTAGAAACAAGTAAATTAAGTAAGATTAATTGGTGATTGAGGGTATCTACAATTTTTTTTGCATCTACATATATTTAGGAATAAATGTTTTACAATGTACCCTTCATATCTTTGCCTAGTGCAGGAGGAGGTGTGAAGGTAACAGCAGTCAAACAAATGGAAACGCTGCTTGATGTTTCTTAAATATTATAATGACCTTCTTCTCAAATGTTTCATATGAATACAAGAATATTAAAAGGAAAATGCATTATATCTTCTGTCTTTTCCTGGCCAGCTAGAGGAACTAGGAGTTGAATATACTAAGTAGGATTCATAGTATTTTGTTCTATGTTGAAGCCATAATACTCTCTTGGCAAAAAGAAGATTTGCATCCAAAAAGATGGAATAAGGGCATCTTTGAATTGGAAAGCCAAGGTTTCCACCATCATAAAATGACACAATTAAGTTTGCAAGCATGTACTTCAAAATCATTCCACCAAGTTGTTAACTGCCTAGGACTTCTCAGTGCAAAAAGGTACAGGGATATTTTTTAAAAAGGACAAAGCATTTCTGAGAATTGCTGAAACAGTAAAAGACAAGGAAGTGTCCTGCAAATGATAGGTCAGGTCAGTGAATTGAAATGTGTCAAAATGCTGTGTGGAAATGAAATACTGCAGTAAGAGAATCTCACTCATTTTGTCATGCTTAACTGTCTGAAAGGATCTGGCCCAAGGACTTCAGCCTAAATGACAACTTACATTTCTAAAATTATATAGCCATCAGGAAGATTACTTGTCCCTGAGGTGGCAAACATCCTGTATAAGCACTGGCAAATGCCAGTCTGCTAAGTGCTGGACCTGATGCCATAACCCTAGCAGGATCTCCAATTCTGAGATTGCTTTGTGAATCTTTTCTGGGAAACTTGAGGAAGAAAGATTTTCTGAGTGAGTGAAATCCCTGTGAAGATAATGATAATGAACCACCAAGTAATGTATTGCTTAGAATAATATCAGTGTGATGGTCTGCAATTCAAAACTTTCTACACAAATTTGAAAGCTGGCTCTAGGTGTGAGTCTGAATACAAAATAAGCACCCAGAGCAAGGCTGAAAAATGGACCCAGTTGCTTCTCTTGACAATGCAGTTATAAAATTTTTCACACTTTCCCTCTTTTTGGATCAATGAATACATAGTATTTTAATTTGATAAAAGTTATTCTAAGTTTCAAGATCACCGTTATTAATTAGTTAATCAAAGCTTTGTTGGCTGCATTTTTTTTTAGCAGAAAGGAGAATAAACTCAAAGTTTTTGAGCTATATTATTCTCATGAATGGAGATTAGAAAAGTCATTATCTTAGGACCACTGTTTACCAGCTAAGAGGCAAATGATGTGAGTTTTCATTTCTCAAATTTTATGTATAAGGCACAAAATTCATTGAGAGCAGCAATGTTCTGCCAGCATGGTCCCTTAGTAAATAAGCCTTCAGAAAAACTGTGATAAATAAAGTATCTGATAGATAAATGAATGCCATGAAAGCTAATGCTCTGCTTAATGGATGCACAACTTCACCAGCATCCATTAATTTGTATATGAATAACCTGTAAGTGTAGGTGGTCCTTGAGACAATTATACTTCAACTAAGCATGACACAAAGAGCACACAATGAAACAGCCTCCTTGTGGATACCATAATGGTGAACAACAGGACAGATAATCATGAAGGATTATCTTACTGGCTCATAAATCTACATCAATTCTGACAAGGTTCACTCTGGGGTTGACAAACTTCCTCTTTTTCTTGTGATGTTGACTCGAAAATGCCAGGCTAATGATCTCACTCCATTAAGGTTTTTCTAGTGCCATTATTTGATGGTGTCTTGTTTGCATGTTTATGTTCATCTTCTTTCATCTTACACGATGACTTTTCAGGCCTTGGTACATCTGCCAAAAGCAGTTCTGCAAACTCTTTTCCAAGTGAGAAATTTGAATCCACAGACTTACTATTGTTTCTGACATATTCTAGCTAGTCAATAAAAGGTCATTACACTCTCTTCAGAGCCAAAAGTTGTGTGTTTAGTTAGGAATAATAAAAATACAACAACAAATCAAAATGGAACCCCACTCCCAAATGTTACTGACATTCCAGAAAGATGGTTAATATTTTTGTTAATTTATCTAACTGATTAGTTTTTATATTGATAGAGTTCAAAATAAAACTTCCAAGAGTTGTTTTTCTTACACTTTCTTCTTGATGGATCTTTATCAGAAGATTTGTCTAATGATCAGATCATTGCAAGAAGTTTCAGAAGGGATTTTCAGAGTTTCTTCTGCATAAAATCTGTAAATCTGATCATTCTGTGTCCTCTTACCCATGCATATTGCATCTATTTAAAGAGAGAATGTTATCAAATATAATATTAAAGGTAGAGGAACCCTGCCATATCACTTGTTATTAATGAATTTGCAGATCATTCCTACCTTATGAATGTGCCCAGATTGTCTGCATTTTATCACTTATTCTGTGCTTCCCTTCATCTTCTCACCAGTGAATTTCATTCGTCCTTGCTCTGCCAAGCTGCCTGCCTTTGATAGACCTTCCAGCAGTACCTCCCTGACATCTCTCTTTTGCCTAATCAAAACAATTTGAATGTGTATATATTGTAGTTTATAATATATATTAATCTGCTGATAACAAGCTACTTGCAGTAAGGTTTTCTGTCCTCCTTTTTCTTCTAAACTGGCTTGAGCTTTGGAGCTGTGTATGGAGATAAATAATGTCTAACCAATGTTAGGCAGATACTGTATTACTGCCTAGAATAAGTCAGTGGATATTTGTGACTGATCCAGTGGGTAAAAGCTCTGCTAATGTAGCTAAGTGCCTACTTTCTAGAAACAAATCAATATGACATTACAGACCTATTTTTTCTCCTAAGTTTTACCTGCCTCATCTCTTTACCTTGCCTGCTTCTATTATCTCTATATTAATACAAAGTCTCAGGAGCGAAACTGAGTGATAAATGAGTCCTGATGTCCTGTGTTTAAAAAAAAATCATATGAATCACAGAATTATGTGAATGTTTGGTCAAGAATTAAACCCTGAATGATTGTGCAGGTTTGGCTAGGGTACATTGAATTTTCTTCATAGTAGTTAATATGGGCTGTGTTTTGGATTTGTGCTGTGAACAGTGCTGGGTGCAGAGATGTTTTAGTAATTACTGAGTAAAGCCTTTTTTGCTCCTCAGCCCACCTCACCCCACCACTAAGCAGGCTGGGGGTGCACAAGAAATTGGGAGGGGACACAGCAAGGACAGCTGGCCCCAGCTGACCAAAGAGAAATCCCAGACCATATGGCATCATGTTCAGCATATAAAAAACAGGGGAAGAAGGAGGAAGGGGGGAAAGTTCAGGGTTATGTTATTTGCCTTCCCAGATCACTCTTAGGGATGATGGAGCTCTGCTTTCTTGCGAATGCTGAACACCTGTCTGCTCATGAAAAGTGTTGCATGAATTCCCTGTTTTGCTTTTCTTGCACATGCAGCTTGTGCTTTACCTGTAAAACTCTCTGTCTCAAGCCATAAGTTTTTTCAGTTTTATTTTTCTGATCCTCTTCCCCATTCCAATGTGAGGGGACTGAGTGAGAACCTGTGTGGGGCTTAGTTGCTGGCAGAAGTTAAATCGTGACAATGATCTCACTGGCATCTGTGTACTTTCATTTTATTTATTTACATAATATTAAAAATAACACTAAAAAGAATATTAGAAAAAAGACATTTTTCTGTTGTCATTATAAAATGTAACAGGCTATGAATTTTTAAATCTTTATTAATTATGCAAACAGTGGTTTCTTCTTCAATGTGAGAATTGGTTGAAACTGGTCAGTGAATTAGTAAAGTGGAGATTTGGCCTTGTATTTTTACTGCTACCAAGGCTCTACCAAAGCTCTACCAAGGCATGTGTAAAGAAGCACATGCAAGTTGATTCCTGTAAAACTTTTCTTGTCTATATAAGTGAAAAGTATGATCAAAAAGAACTTGCTTACTCATTCCACTAACTGTATAATTTCAGTTTTCCTTTTGTCCGTACGTCAATTTTCTGGAAAGGGGAACAGCCTACATACTGCCAATTTGAGGCTATTTGTGAAAAGTCTTGGACAAGTGTGGCTTAAAACCTTGCTAAAGGTTCCTAGTCTGGGTCCAGGAAATCGTGAACAAAATCCTGTTCTGGGATTTTGACAAATTGACAGCTAAACTAGGGCACATTGCTTCCCCTGCCCATTCATCGCTTAGTTTTGCCTACAGAAAGATGAAATGAGGTAAGGAAGAGTTGAGAAAGCTTAGCATTGCAGCACAACTCCTTTTCTTTTGCATTTGCATGCAAATTGATCTAGAAATCCATCAGCTGACTCTGTTAATGAGGTCAAGAAAAACATGCAGAGTTAATCAAACCCAGATATAGTTATTATTGGTTAACTGTCTCCAGGGATGGAAATTCAGTGCCACAATTTTTCTTCTGTGCTTTGCAGAAACACCTTGCCATAAGTGCTATTGGAATTTAATTTCATTGAAGAGCTGCCTTTCTTTTCCCTTTTGCACAAAAGTTACCCATGCATGTCAGTCTTGTCATTTTAATTGAACTTACAGGCATGACTGGCATGTGGTGGAATTTAATCTGTCAGTATAACAATAATAAATTATTGCAGTACGTTTGATAAAGAAACCTGGGACTTTGCAGAGTATAGTAAGGAATTGGGGGTTGGAAGGAAGTTTCATACAGTTTTGCCTTCATACAGTCAGCTTCTCTATTTTAGCCATTTCTTGTATTTTTTCTGTATGTTGTTGCCTAATTATTTCTGACACTATGCTCGTCATATTCTGTATTACAGCTATTAGTCAAATAGTTCAATCTTTTCCTGTCTGCCTTTCAGACAGGATAATGTTTCCAGTTACTTTTACAGCCTCTCTCATATTTCAACCATTTTTCTTGTACTTTGAAGTGAATTGTAGAAATAAGATTTATCTTCTTGAATTCATGAAGCATATTCGGGAGGAAATTAATTTTAGTTTTGAATCTGAAAGATTAAGTTACATTGGTAGTTGTGACCATGTGGCCTGAATAAAAAATATCATGGGAAATTCTTGGGTTCAAAAGTATTCTAAATAATTTCCTGCTGTAGTGCATGGATTTGTGAGAAGTGTCTCTATCGAGGCCTCCCAGATTTGAGTAGCAGCCAGAGGAAAACAGTCGGGTGCTCACTTGAGCCATTGTGTAACTTAAATCAGTACCAAGAATTTATGAGAAGTGTGATGGAATTACACAATGAAAGGCCATGCAATTGAGCAGGTAATGTCTGATGTTTTGGAGAAGAAAGAGTTGGAGTATCTGGAAAAATGACACTGTTTAACAACTGCTGGCTACTGACATAGCTTTATATTTTAAGGGCTGAGAACCCTGTCTTGGCCCCAAATTGCGATAATAGGCTTTGGTAACTATTTTTTTCAAAAGTGTATATACCTCTTCTGAAAGTGGAGTGTCAAAAATAACCTAAAAATGACTAGTTCTAGATACAAAAATAAAAAGGCATGTGAATTTCACTAGCAACTGTCAGAACATTTTTGAAGCCTAAAGAGAGGTTTCCACACATGTCAAAACAACTGAAGCACTTAGATACCCTTTTACTTCATGTCAGGAGTGAGGTGAAACAGCACCAAAAAGCAAAGACACCTGAGAAGTCTGGCTATATGTGCTATTATCTGCTATGTGTGTCCAGAGCAGAACTATTCCACAGCAAGATGTCCCTGAGAAAATCCCATCATCCCCAATCATTGCACTTTTCACTAGGGCCAGTGGATGAGATGATGATCCTGGATTCTGCCTCAACAGTTTATGCATATTCTGTTGTACAAACAGAGGTATGAAATTGACTCAGGCTCAGCAGGGACCAGACTAACAGCTTGTCCCTCCCCAAGGTAAATATTCTTAGTGCTTGAATACTGTGTCATGCTTCTTGATTACTGCAATGAATTTTGCTCAGGAGTATTATTTAGATATTTCAGGGGGTAAATGACTTCACAAGGGGCTTCTCAAACTATAGAGGTATCACCAAGAAGGCACAGGCACACCAGTTCGAATAAGTAAGCTGTTGAGATAATCCCTGAATTAATAGGCAGGTAAAGGTCTTGGAGACTAGCAAAATATGAAGAATGAAAGATAGTGGGATTATGTAGATTAAAGTAACAATCAAGATAGACATTGGACAGGGAGGACTGCTTCTCTGCTGAGGAGAGTAATAGTGCAGTAGCCAAGACACAAACTCAAAAGTTCTTCAGAAATAGTTTTCTCTGCATGCATGTGTAAGAAAGGCACAACCATAGCAGTATTGCTTTGCAAGAATGTGCAAACTTTGTATTTTCAGATTTAGGAAAAGGTCCAAACCCAAAATGACATTTCGTGTAAGTATGACAGTAATAGGCATTGCACTGTTTTTTACTCTGGAAGGGATGGAAGGGATAAATGTAAACTTTGAAAGGCAAAACAGTATTTCTGTTTTAGCCATACTGAGCCTAAGATAGCAGCTGCACCACTGCCAGAGATGTCAAAGAGACTGATTGTGATTTTAGTTTAGATGAAGAGAGAGAAAATTTTGGAATAGCAAAATAGATCCATGAATTGTCAGAAAAGAGAAGGTACATTAAATATGTGCTTCACAAGAAGAAATTGCTGTTTTTAAGATCTGTGCCTGTCATATTAATTGAACAGATTTTAAAAAAAGCTGTTTTTTTAAACCTAGATTAGGTAATGAAATATTATTTAAGGTCTCTGTAGATATTAGGAAAATAATAAGAAAGGTTGTGTTTTCCTCTCACAGAGTTGTAAAGCAAAAATAGTTCCTCTTTTTATCACTAACCTTGGTGCCAATTTGTTTTAAGTACAAAACAATCAGTCTCTCAGAGTCCTAACAGGTATATATTTGAGTGCTACACATGCAAAGGTAAGGGTTTTGTTTCATATTTCATAATTAGAAACTAAGGCCTTTGATAATGCGATAAATGGTCCAAATGGGGGTTGCAAGTAATCATGTCTAACTAATTATCTACTGTAAAATCAAAAAACACAAGAGGAACAGACACCTGCATAATGCAAGCCTTTGGAACAGATGTGCCCTTATTAATAGACATGACTTGCCTATTAAAACTCTGTGGTGACAAAGAATGTTTTTTCCACTTTATGAAGGATACCCTGCCTAACCTTCCATTTCTAGGCAATTATAAACACAAAAACCTGCGGAAGTAGTGTGGCTTTCCTCTCTTCCCCATTATGCTACAACATGATCTCTTAGCCCCCCAAGGTTTTAAAGGTACTGTACTTCCTACCCAGTTGTCTTTAGTTGATTTTGAGGACTATGTATTGTCTGAGGAAATGAAAAGAAATAGCATTCAATAGGAATATTTGTGCCAGTAAAGAAATTCATCATTCAAAGTCCATCGCAAACATCTGACAGATGTGTTGTGTGGATGGTTATGGATGTAACAAACAATGTAGTGTGTGAAGGTTTTCTTTAAGATACCAAATAACAGTTGCAGAATTGTCTAATGATAATTTAAAAAAAAAAGTCTATTTAAAAATATGCTACAGGGAGCAGAAAACTCATACATTTATTCATTAGTATAATATTTTAGATATTAGTAACTGTTTCCTGGCCCTAACAGATTTCACTGGAGATGAGCTTGAATTTCATTCTCTGTAGGTGCAGGTATATAACATGATACATGTGGTTTATCCTATAGATTTCAAAAGTATCATTTACATGCTTAAGATTTGTTGCATGAATATGCAGTTACAAGATAGAGTATTTTATTATTAGAGATATTACCCATTAAATTGTGAGATACTTGCATCTAAAATTAACCAGAACTAAAAATGAATTAATTCCTTGATGTTAGTGGTCATGAGCTAATCTGATTTGAAATATTATTCAGAGAATTAATTGAAAATCTTAAAGATTAAAATAATTTTTTTGAAGAGTGTCCAAAATGGGGGATATTAACACAAGAATCTGATATCAGTGGTCACTTTTTGTTGTTGAGTTTTTTGTTTTGTTTGGTTGGTTTTTTTGCATTTGTTTGCTGGGGTTTTTTTGTGGTACCCATGCAACAAAACTAAGATGATATGAAAAAGCATCAAAACACTGTAATTCTGGCTGCCTAATTCTTCACCCTTAGACTTTTTTTCCTTTTAATATTTTCTATAAATATATATTTTGAGAGAGAGAATACTTTATTCTCCCAATTTTTGTATTTGAGACTAAAAAACACTGGTGTCAGAGAGCAGTTATCTGAAAGGAAAATTATCCTTTTCCACAACCATGCAGGTAAGAGAAAAATCCTTAAAGCAAATGTAGTAGTGAGGTATTTGCATGCCCGGTCTCTCTTTTGGATTCAGCTCTACTGAGCTGAAGAATTAAATGAAGGTGAGGAGTTTCAATATTCTTTTTTTTTTTACAACCCACTTCAGGGAACTGATTAACTCCTGAAAACCACACACAGTGTTCAGTGTATTTGGACAGCAAATGTGGGTGATGATTTGGGGTGCTTCCCAGCAGAGGACTGACTATGCTGCTCTCCAAGCCTCTGTTAATCTCACAGTCTCATCAGTTTTGCCTATCCTTTCCCTGTTCTTAAACACCATGTGATGCTTCTGACTTTGAGTAATGCAAACCCCTTGCAAAGTTCCTATTTAAAAAATATTTTACTTTTTCCTCTCTAAACTTCAGAGCAAGCTGATTTCAGCTACAAGATACAATGATCAGTTTAGAATACATAAATGGAAAATGTTGGCCACAGATGTATCCATTCAGGGTAACAGAAGCCTTCCTTTAGGAATGACGTGTTATGACTTTCTAAATTATGTTTGACAGCATCGGGGCAGCACTACAGTGAAGCCAAAAGACAGCTGAGGTTTAGATAGTTTCTGTGTCTAAAATATCTTTTTTTGATGAGTAAAGATTAGCTTAAAAGTTCAAACAGAATGTTATGTCATGTACTGTAGTAAGTGTAGAAGGACATTAAAAATATATTCATAGAGAAAAAGAGCATGTGTATATTCATTCAGTGAGAACAAATATATTCAAATATATACAGGAAATCTACTCCATCCATCTAAATCTCAGACCTAAAGTACTGACCATTAAAAAGTCAGCAGCTGATAATGTTTATCAGATAGTGGGAATGAAATTACCTCAGCTTTTTTTTCCACTTAGGATAGAAGATATTCTATAATAACTTTTGGGTTTTTTATGGATTCATGGACTTAGCAGCTCTCACAAATTGCTGTAGCTACTTTTACTTTGGGATTTTAAAGTCTGGTAGTGCTGAGTTTTGACTATTTGATAGCTCAGCATTGCTTAGGGATCAGAGATTCCTCCCCTTCTTACTGTTCATCCTGGTAGTAGGTCTGCTGCTGACCTACTTCACATTTGACATTTTTAGGCCTGGATTCATTGTTCCACATGAGGCACCTAATGATTTTTAAGATTCCCCTAGTGTATCAGTAACAATCAGATGGAGCTGACAGATAAAGAAATAGGACCTGTAAGAGCCCTGTGTTTTCTGAAGTGGCAGCCAGAACGCAAGTGAAGTATCTTACAGCAACACCAGTGGCACTGTGTCAAAGTGTCTACTTGTTTGAGTGTCAACTGAGCCCTAAGTGGCAGAGTTTTTTGTGTGCAGTGGGCTGTAGCTAGGTCTCTACCTGCTTTCTTTGCCTCCCTTCTCCCTGCTTTTGTAGACAGAAATAGCCTGCCTATGTTCAGATCAGCACAATCCATATCACAAGAGTATCTCCAGCTGGATATATTTGTGTGTGCCTTAGCAGCAGCAGTCTTAACTCAGGAATATGCATTTATGTACTTTCTTTTCTGTGGCCTTTCCACTCTGTTCATGGCTGCTGCCCCTGGGGAAACATTTGCTTACAAAGATTTGTCATCTGTCATCCAGAATTCATCATAATTTTGTTGCACATTAGATTTGACACAACTATGATGAATACTCAGGGTGTTGCTTCGCCATTCTGTGAGTGCCACTTAAATTTGTACAGTCTGTGTTATCCTGGTGACTCATTTCACTTTGATACCATTTTTTAATGGAGAAGGCTGAACAGCATGTCCTGACTTTGGTTTCTTGCCAACTGCAGCGAGCTTTGCTTTCCCACATCACACAAGATCCTCGTCAATAAGCAAATATGTGCAGCTAAGGAACTGAGCTGATCAAAGCAGCCCTGTCCTTTCCCACAGAGGTGGGAATAGGCCATGGAACACTGGAGAAGAGCATTTCACTAATTCATGTAAGCCTTTCCTCTTCAGCCTTCTGGAAGAATTTCTTTCATCCAAATAATTTCAGCAGTATTTTGTTTAAATCAATATGTCAGAGGGATAGGAACTTCTGTCTTAGATCTTATCTCTCCAAATCTGCTCCTGGCCCACCATGAGTGTCTTCAGAGAGTTAATTCACTTCCCTGTGACTGTGTTTCCTTGTTTGTAAATGGGAACAAGCCACTGTAGGGCATATCAAGACCTTCAGATGAAATGAGAGCCTTTCAGAAAACTCTAAGATACTGTGATGAGGTCTGACTTAGCACATATTCTCCATATAGTTACATGAACAAAAAAAGATTTGTATGCCACCAGAATCAGTTATTTATCTTCACAGCATGTGTCAAAGTGATTTCTGAATTAGAGATGCCATGCTCCAAGGTGCCAGCAATCTCCAAATAGATACACTGTGTAGCCACAATTGCCCATCTGATGCACAAAACAAAAGGTGGGATCTACATTATGCCATCTACAGAATGGTCCCATGAGTGGCTGGGTGCTTCCACAAGCATGAGGGAATACACATTGACACTGCTGACTGACAAGTCACCCACACTCATAGCTGAAACTGGGGGTGGTCTTCTCTTTAAATAATGTGTGTATCAGGTAGCCAGTCTGTCAGCCAGAGAGTGGGAACTCCTCAGCCCAAAGTGAGGCCTCCTAGAGGAGAAGGGGAATGCCCTATCTTCTGCAAATAGAAGAAGCTTTTATTTGGGATATTTTCTTTTGCTCTCCTCCTCATCTATTACACAGACAGGAAAGAGAAGCAGGGCCAAGTGTGGGTTCAAGGTTAATTTATGTCCCACCCATGCAGAGCAGTCTCATGTGCATTTACTGCAGTCACCCACACAGAAAAAGTCTTCATTCCTTCTGGGACACTGAGCACTTCATCACAGCCCAGTTTGCCCAGTAATCACAGCCTGCTTACACAAAAACATGAAAACAGTTTCAAAACTGTGAGCTCACACTATTGTTTTTGTTGTTATTAACTTAGAATAACATAATGAAAAGCCTACAGAATAAGGAGAGCAGGACTGCAAGAATGTGTTCACATCATGAAGATTCATGACAGTGCTGCCTGATCTCAGTGACTCAAAATACTCAGGGGCTTGCTATTTTCTATAACAAAATAATATCAGAAGTGGTCTAGCTACAGACATACCGAAACACTCCAGGCTGAGGCTTTTGTTCCTTAGTAAATGTACACTGAAATGATGTGCAAAAGACAAACAGCATGTAAAAAAAGCTTTATAAGACAGTAGAGCACATATCAAAGTTGAAAAATCAAGCTACATACATGAGGTATTTGAGAGGTATTTAAAGGATATTCCTTTGAGAGCCAGGAATGAGCATGTGTTTAAAACAGATTCAAAATTTGGTGGTAAAAGGAAGTTGGAAAAAGGCTGATATGGCAGAGGAAATTGAATGTATACGTCAAATACACATTCAGTGTTCTCTGACCCATGACCTCTATGCAAATATACAATAAATTAGCCAGCCTAATGGACAAGTATGCATCCAGTGCACCAAGTTTACATTATTATGAATGGCTGTAACATTTTCTCTTTCCACAGGTAACAAGAGCTATGCATTGCATATTTCTGAAATCAAGATTAGAGCTATGCATGACATTGATTGAGCACTTTTATTAATTTGTTTTTAATTGTTGTAATCCAAACAGATATTTCATTCTTACAGTATGTTTTTCTAAATGGAGAATGCAGTACAAAATTTTTCTTGCCTGTGCCTGGTGTAAGGAAGGAGTTATTGATTGCAAATCTTCCTCTGTTTGTAAAGATGATTTGTATTATGTACATGTAAAAATGCAAGATTAAGCATTGCCATCGTTGATTACACTGAAGGCATTGGTCAAAATCAAAGCAACAGAGTGAAAAGGCTGCTTTCTCCTTGAGGACACCATTGTTTGTACTGAATATATAGCTCTAGTGTCTTACCCTTAGGGTCAAAGCAATTAAGGCAATTCTCCCTGGGACTCATGCTTTTCTGTGCTTTATACAAGATGTTAAAAACTCTGCCATGTCATGATCTGCATACACAGAAATCTTTTCTTTTCCTGAAGGTTTAGAATTAATTTATTGCATGCATTTTTTATTGTATTGGTAATGTTAACATTCTGACATGTATTTTTGGACTTTCAGAGTCATAATCAGGTGTATCTTATGGTCCTTATCTTTAAAGAAAGGTAGAAGAAATTCAAACCTGCTGCAAAATTCTGTTTTATAGCAATTATATGCTGGTTATGCTCATAATAGTCATTCCAACCAAAAGGAAGGATAATGTCTACTGGCACGTCATCATAATGAATTAATGTGAATTCCACTGTATTAGCTATCTATATCCAGATTACATTTCCAAATGAAAGCTATCCTATATTTTGGGTTGGATCCTGTAACAGCACTGTATAAATCACTGTCTGTTGATAACAGACCGTTGAGTAACAGGTGTGTGATTAAATATCATTCAAACAGGAATTTTTCAAATCATGAGCCTGATCCTTTACTTACATTTGACAAAAATGCAGTTGGTTTGGCGTGCACTTGGTTTGCAGCCATTTTGTAGTAATTTATAATTTTCAGTGAGAGAGGATAGACATTTCACTTACAGAAGAAAATCACTCAGGGAAATGATGAATGTTGCAGCACAACCTGTACGTTTGGGGAAATAAATAGATGTGATTTCCCTTGTCAATATTCTGCCCCCATTAAAATAGTCTGGGAGTATAATAGAAGAAATAAAAGTCAGGTCTTTGTAAATCAAATGTAGTACCATTAACTGACTGTGAGCTTGAGATGAGACAGAAATTATGCCTTAGTAATAATATGCCCTTGAGTCCTGATTTCTCTGCTCTGTAACAGAACAACAGGTACTGTTCTGTTTTGCTTTTGAAGCCAGCCTTTCTAAGCAGTGAGTACAAGCATAGGCACATATTTGGCATAATTCTACCCTTAACTATCTAGAAGGCTAAATGGCCAGGACTCCCTACCACTGAAACAACTCAACAGCCAGCCACTCAGTTAAGACATGCATTCGTGATGACCAAGGTAGAAGAGAATCCAGCCCCACCTTCAAGTTTGTGGTGAGCAGAATGAAATACAGAGTGTGTTTTTTTATTTTTAGTATTAAGGAATATGGGTCAAGGAAGGCATAGACTTTATTTGCAAAAGGCTTATTGGGCAAAAAAGGGCATTCTTAGAGAATAAGTTTTAAAATTGCAATCCAAACTCATTTTACGGTAGGCTTCTGATGCAGAAGTGCCCATCTTAGCTATGTTGTAACATTGCATGTTGGATGCAAAACAGACAAAAACAGGTGGTGGACATAAGTGCCACAGGGGAAGTCACTGCTGTTGCATCTTTGACTGAGGAGGCTCTGAAAAGCCCATCTGTTCCCCTAGCAAAATCCTGAAGAAGGCAGATAGCATTGTTACTTTCTCTTACTATGCAAGAATCCCACAACAAACTAGTCTCATCAAGATGTAGTAATCAGTACTTTTATTATAATGGAAAGATTCAATCTTCTATAATAAGAAGTCCATTCAAACAGTCTTTCCAGCCATATTAAATCTCCATTCTCTCTCATACACTGGTGCTTTCTTGGATCTTTTTGTCAGAGAAAAATGCTTTGGTTCATTGTGGAGATTGTGTTGTGGGATATCACATGCAGAGGTTCCATCCAAGAAAATTCTTTAAACTAGTGAGTGGTGAATCACATTTCTACCTAGATACTTGAGTGTGTGCAGCAATCTTACAGACAAACTCAGTTCTTCTATTAGAGGTTTGTCAGCAAAATCAGTGGTGTTGCAGTTTGCTCTATTTTTAAACATTTTGGACTTTCAAAACTCAGAGCCTTTCTGCTCTGCCTAGGGCAGCATTAGCATCATCTTGCCTCCTCAGCAAAAATATTTCCTTTTCCTGGTTGCAAAAGTTGTGACATTTAATGGATGATGTTTGAACATGTGTACTTAGCTGGTGTAGAGCTGCACCACTGCTCCGCTCGCAGTGGAACAGTGGCAACTTACACTCAACTTCTTTGGTGAAATAGGGCAGGTCTTTCAGGGAAGAACTATACACAAGCATGAATTGTTGTGGAGAAGTTGTGTTGTTCTGCATTTCAGCATTTAATTTTTGAGAAAAAATATAATTAAATTGTAGTTAAAATAATTAAAGTGCTTTCCATATCCACAGTTGCGGTAAGTTATAGTTCTTGGTTAAAAAAAATATATATATATATATATACCTCCTAAAATTTGCTCCAACTTTAAATGTATATTTACATTCCTAAGCCTAAATACAAGTCCTAGAAGGGAACACTTTCCCATGCCTAAGACAATTAACGATCAATACTTTACTATTGCTTGTCAAAAAACAGCTGAATTTGTTACTTGTGGTGTCCTTCTTCTGCGTTTTTCCTCTTCTTTCCCACCTTCTATCCCCCAGACCCTTTTCTGTCAGCCAAGGGGCAATTACATGTATGTTTATTGTTACCCACAAGTCAGTCTACACATGTAGCTATAAATTCAGAATGCCCGGGTCACCCATTTCAGGAAACCATGTATTCAAGGCACTGTTTTATTGCTGTGGCTTTTAGTTAGATAACAGTATCCAGTTTGGTTTTCCTTCATCTTTATTTTTCATGTGGAATATCTTTAGACCTGACTGGAGAGGGGAGAGGGTAAACGGCCTATAAAAAGCCCAATATCAAGTGATGTCCTACAGCAAGATATTTCTCTGGATGATTTGTAGTGCCAGAGAAGAGTAAAAATCTCATTAAAAGAGAAAAGAAGCTAGGTAGATTTCTTTTGACATTATATTTCTAGCTAGGTGAAGAGCTCTGTGGTTCCTAGGGTTGCCCAGCTTCACAGCCTTGTGTCACATCATGGTCTAGTGAGTGCCTCACACTGCCTTGTTGTCATAGTATATAGCTCCCATGTAGTTTTCACTGAATGTAGTCAAAGTACCTTGAATACCAACTAAATCATTGGCTTATACAAAGCTTCAGAAGGCAAGTGGCACATGTTCAGGTTACCAAAAGAGTGAATATCCCAAAGTTTTACATTTGAAGCAGTATAAGCAGGTGTCCCATATCTAACATAGTCTCTGTTGCACTGGAATTTTGCATTACAGCTGATGCTTGGAATTCTCTACAAAAAGTAACACTTTGCATCATATTTTCTCTGCTTGTGTTTATGTTTTGGTGTGACATCTCCTTTTGCAATTTGTTGGATTTGTAGCAAAACTGAAATCTATGTATGTGTAACTTCCATGAAATACGAACTCAGTAATAAGAGCTATGAGCTTTAAGATGCTGCTAGACTGAAACTATCTTACATCCAAAATATGACATTATGGGATTTTTTCTAAACCTGGCAACATGCCACCTATTGCTCGAAGTTTCTGGATTTATATTCCCAGTGTTTCTGAATATCTTAACAGTACAGTTCTAGTGAGAATGTACTAAAATAAAATGTGTCTGTAAATCTCCCCTGTCATATTCAAACACTATAAGATCTTCAAGGGAATTGCTTCTTTTTGTTTAGCTACAGAAAGACACACTTTGCCTAGATTATCAGTGTAAAGCCCTGTGTGCAAAATACAAAGCAGAGAAAGCATGCCCCAGAATAATTGAAATAACTTTGTCTTTCAGCAGTGTAAGAATCATGATGTCAGTATTAATGCAGAAGGCACAGGGCCAGGATCTGTCATCAGTGGCTCCACTGACATCAAGGGTGCAAGCAGGTAGAGCCAGATAATTGTCACCATAAGTGAGGGTCTGACAAAACCTGGATAGCAGTGAGTAAGCACTCATCACTGAACACTTTGTGTGAAGCTGTAAATAAGAGTTTTCAGTGCTAAATGCTAGCTTAGCAGATGGGAAGACAAGTCCCTCCCCTTACCTGGTATCTTGCTCCTGCAAAGGGCAGTTTCTTACTCTCTGCTGCTACAACCCAAGGGTAAGGTTCTTCTTAATAATAGATCCCCTGGGGTGGATTAGAGTGAAACAACATGAAATGACTAGTGTTTATATAAGTATATATATATGTGTGTGTGTGTGGTGTTTATTTTAGAACAATTTGGTTGCAATGGAAAGGAGATATGTAGCCATTTTGGTTATTATCTATAGTGATATAGCAATATAAAGCATAAAAATAACACTTAAGAAAATGTATAAGGAAAAGAAAGAAAGAGAAAGAACGGATAAGAGTAGAAAGATGCCACCAACTGTGGATCCAGAAACAAGACCTGATTGTTGCAATTTTGGTGTCAGATGTTCACAGTGTTGATCCCTGGGGATGGGGGAAGCCCAAAAGACCTAGACTTAGCTTAATGTAGGTTCAGGTTTACCTGGGAACACCCAGGTACTGCCCCTGGGGTGGAGTTTTACCCTGTTTGAGGAAACACTGTGAATCTGTTGCAATATTATGGATCGTGCCCAGTCCTCCGGTGGAAGGTCCCAGAAATTAGTCTGTGGGCACTTTGGGCATCTTTGATGGGTTTTTACAGTTATGACATCTTGTAAGACATGACAGCTGCCTCTCATGGAGTGTAGCTGAGCCAGTTATGTCCCATGAGGAAGGACGAACACCTTCAGGAATACATTGACTCAATATCTCCTGTGATGGGGAGGGGGGACTTTTACAACTGAGCCAGTTGTGTAAGGGAGGATAAAAAGCACCATCCCACCTCGGCAGGGTCTGCTTCTTATTGGTCTTCTCACTCATCTGAGTCAAAACCCAGCTTGTAGCGCTTGATAGTGGGTGCTCATCCCCTCTGCACCTGAGTGGTTCCCTTGCACATTGTCAGCAAATTATCCACTGCTTTTACAAATGGTCAGTGGTTTGAGTTATTAACCATTAGCATTTCAGACTCTCACGTCTGCAGAGATGCTCCTAACCCTCTGCAGAAGGGTGAGTTATGCACCAGTTTTTTGCTAGTATTCAGTTTCAGTAATATAACTCTATTAGCGTCATTAAATATCTTGATTTTTAAATGTGACTGAATATTTTAGTGAAACTGAACTTGAATGTTTTCTGAACAACACATTTGGGAAGAAAAAGTGCAGATATATTCCTGTTAGGAACTTGTTATTCGTTGCATTAACATGTGGTGAGTCAGATTTAGGGGCTCAGGCATCCTCTGTCTGTGTTTTTGTATTCATGTGCATGCGTTTAAACCTGAAAGAATATGAATAATTGAGAACAATAGTTCTCAAGGAGAAAAACACATGGAGCAACTGCTGTTGGCTCTTCTAGGAGTTCATTGGGGAACAGGCTATTCCGTTTACAAGTCCAGGGGAAAGCC
Organism: Trochalopteron elliotii; assembly: GCA_024734555.1. Lineage (NCBI taxonomy): Eukaryota > Metazoa > Chordata > Aves > Passeriformes > Leiothrichidae > Trochalopteron > Trochalopteron elliotii. The sequence continues at coordinate 7,486,519 of JANPWX010000008.1, forward strand.
ACTTGTAAAATCTATCCACAAGACATCTAATAAAGCTGGGGGACCACTGACTACTAGGACACATAGCCTGAACTTCAGGGTCTTGCATACGCCCTGCTGAAGTGGTATGAGCTGATAACAACTTGAGAGAGAGAAGGAACTGCTTAGCTTTTAGGTATGACAGTGCTCTGGAGTGAGCCAGATGAGTGCCTGACATTCAGTTCTGGCAGAGGTTCTTCCTTAATGTCTCTCTGGTAACCTGCAGAAAACCAAACCTGCAAATCATGATGCAGAGAGAGCTGGTTCCCTTGGTCATTGGTTTCCCCTGTACATTGCATTCCTCTGGAAGAGATTGATCCCTGTTAAAAGGTTTGTCGTTCACCTCTGACCAGCTCTGCTCTGTTGACTAGACTTGAGCAAGGAAATATTCCAGCTTGCAGTCAGGAAAAACAATCACGCAGCTCTGCCCTCTTTCAGTCACCTTTCATTTCTCTGCTGTCTGGGCTTTCACACCAGACCAGACAGGTCACATCCACGCTGGTGCACTAAAGGTCTCAGAAGCAGAGAGGCATGTTTTGGTCAGTGACATTTCTGTCCATTTGAGAGATCACCTCTGTCCTTCGGGATAATGTCCCAGGTGGAGTCACCTCCACTGCCTGGCTAGGGAGGAAGGAAGCTGACCTCAAGGCTTGTCAGTGACAACTGCTGCATTTCCAAAAGAGGGACCACTCTGTATCTCAGAGCTGATGATTTTGGGAATCGTTGCATGATTCAGGTGTTTCTCCACTTTTTACCTATGACTTGAAGGGCTTGGGATTTGGCAGAGGAGACATGACAGATATCATGGTATTAACCAAGTCTTTCAAGAAGTACATGCAGAGATAGCTTTAAATTTAGATGTTGCAATCATGCGGGCTCAATTTGTACTTATGTTTTTTCTATTATCTTAGTCATAGTTTAAGGAAAACTTATTTGAAATACAAATGAGTCAAACAAGAATAGGCATGACATATCTTACCACAGAAATAATAAAAGCTACTCTATGGCCAAGGACAACCCATGTGAAAAACCAAGTGGCCTCCAGCCATCCCTTCTGAGGTCACAGGCCAGCACAGGGAGAAGAAACTGAGGGCCTGCTGGGTGATACCACACTGTCCATCCCTCCAAACATCAGAGAGGTGGTGTGATGTGGTGTCTCCCAGCTGGGCTCAGTGGAACTGGACTGCCTTATACAACTGATTGCAATGCCTGGCTCCACATACATGTTTGCTGCTGAGAGCACTCTTCTGCAGATCATAATTAATAGCTATGTGGCTGTTGACAAATTTCTGCATATTTTCTTCACCATCCATCCAAGCTACTTAACCTTGACCTGTGAATCTAATGGGGAATATAGCTTGTAACTCCTTCATTTTAAAGAATATGCTTTGGTGGATAATCGAGGCTGGGTTATAAATTTCTTAACCTAATGAGAAAGTACCTCAGCTCCAGTTCTCAATAAAACAACAAACAAAAACTTGCCCACAGTAGGATGGCCAGTATTTTAAAATCATCAGATTATAGATATTTTCTTAAAGTCATCTAAAAAGGAACCTATACTTTTGTGAGGACCAAGGCTTATAAAAGCCACTCTTTTTGGCACAAAAACTTAGAGAACTGATTTATAATCCTGGCTCACATTTACAGCCAGTTGCACTGGCTGTGTGCATTACTTGATTAACATAGCTTTTAAAAGCTGATTGTGGAACAATTTGAATATACCTTATAATGGTCAAAGTATGATGGGAAATCTACAGTGCTAAAATAGCAGAGAATGCAATTATGAGTGGGGGAAGAATAGCTAAAAATCTTTGTCTAGAAACAAAATAAAAGAGTATTTGCGTGTGTGTTTGCAACAAATTAATGAAGAGTAAAAACTGGGATACAGAAGAGGGAAAACTAGGGTTTGGAAACTAAATTTCCCTGATAATTTGTGGGGAGGAAGTCTTTCTTTTCCATGCTAAACTTGAAGTCATTCTGTATGCATAGAGAAAAAAAGGAGCAATTGGAGCCAGGATATTAATAAGGTTTGATCTTTAAAAGAAAAAAGGATGAACGAGCAAGAGAGGGAGAAATATAATAATGTTTTGAATTTGAATAACATGTTAGCTAACAGCAATGGAAAGAAACATCAATTCAGAGGGAAGGAAAGTGGCCAAAATTGCATTATGGAATATGCATCATAGAGTAGCTAGAAAGCTAAATATGTAAGGAAGCAGCAGCAACAACAAAAAGACTGGACATCTTACAAGGATTCTGCTGTTAAACAAATTTTCTATTCCTACAATTTTTCTACTAACAAAATATAACTCAGATCATCCAGAAGAGAATAAATAACTATATAGAAACTGTGACATTAAAGAAACAAATTATTTTTAAAATAATTTAAAAATAATTTGCCATCAGCCTCAGCTGCACTGTTAACTTGTACTATGCTACCCTTTCTTAGATATCTGTTGTGTCAAAAAAGGTGTCAGATGACTATGAGGCTATCTTTAGCAAATGAATATTCTATTTATGTTCTTTTTAGCTTTTTTCTCATAATTTATTAAGCTTTGCAAAATTTTGAGAAGCTAGCTGGCCAACAGATACCTGGTGGTTTTTTTGTCTTTTCCTAAATAATGACTCTTCCTTTGTTACCTAAGCAAGGTTATCTAAGCAATGCCTGTTTCGGCTGAGCTTCCTAATTCAGGGTCACTTGAATTGCCTCCAGTAAAAGCATGTCATTGTCATTTTAGAAAACTGAGGTGAGATATTTAAGTTTGGAGTTTTTTAATTCATGTCTGCACTATCCTTAATGTCTACCCTATATCTCATTACATAAAACCCCACTTTTCCTGTCTGATTTTTAGCAAGTGCCTGAAGGACATTTTAGGGGTACTTTTAATCTACTTGACTGCTCTAGTTCAGCTTGCCTTTTTCTAATTCTTACTAAATTCTTCAGCATTTTGTCCCTAAAAACACACAGCTTGTTTTTGTCAATCAGTTCAGATTTTTTTTCCCATTCCCATCTTTAGATTCTCTGTTGACTTCCAGTGTCTTATTTCATGTAATTATTCATCCAGTTATGTGTGGAGCTTTTCCCTGCAAGTTCTTTTCTTCCTTTTAGCAGCAGTCTAGGCAGTTTCATACCTTTCACACTGTTTGTTTTCATGGTAAAATCACAAATTAGTTCTCCCAAACCAACAGCCATGAACGAATTAAGGTTTAATATTATCACATTATTTCCTTTTTTTAAGTCCACTGGCAAAAGTAATTGAAAGTTTTTGCTGGAACTCTCAAAATGTAAATCAGACTGCAGTCAACAAATACAGGATTTTACTAATTTTTTAAGTCCTGGGACTTACCGTTTTATTCCAGGCTTTTTATTCATGAGGTTCTTAACCTGAATACAAATTTCTCTTCATATAGCAATCTGAATACAAATTATTGTTCATATAGCCAGCTAATAGACATTTAAACCCAAAAATATCTCTCAAAGACCATCTGCCAGTGGTTACACCAGAGACTCAGGCAATCTTCTTTGAAAGTCACGTTAAGCCAAGTGGTTGCTAAAGGCATCTCTCCTGTTACATATCCCTGTGCACAGGGTGAGGTTCAGAGCTATCTACTTAGTTCTGTCTATCTACAGGAGTGAATTAAGCAGGGCCAGGTAGTGTTCTCAGGTGCTGGACCTGCATTATCTGGACTATTATGTTGTTAGAACCATCTTCAGCATGGACTTGGACTACATTCAATAGTCATATAATGTTGGTAATAAAATAATAATGGGCTATGACAATAATGTAGTAATAATAACAATAACAGCAATAATGATGATGATGATGATGTTAGTAATTGTTGTCCACAAAGAGCATCTTCCTCAGGTCTCCCACAGCTCTCATAATCTTCAGAGTATTTTGTCAAACAGTATTTAAATTCACAGTATCTAAAATGATACAACTATTGTGCTGTAATTTTTGTGCTGCTGCCAAAGGCCATGCCTTTCTGTTATTGCACCAGGTGCAGAATTGCACCTGCATTTGCCTCATAGGTGACTAACTAGTCAGTTCATTTCAAAAGAGAGCTGGGAAGAAAACTAACACAGATGTAGCATGGCCAGGCAGGAAGGAGGAGCAAACTGGGGAACCAAATTACTTGGCCAATCAGCTGCAGATACATACTTCTCTTGCCCACATGGTGATGCTGAACTTTGCTAGCCTTTAAAGAATAGGGAAGAAAGTCTGTCTTAGGAAAAAGAGCATTTACTTCACAAGAAATCAGGGCAAACAGCTTTTCAGATTTTGCTTTCCCTTTGGTTTGTTTAGGAAATTCCAGATTTTTAAGTAAATGCAGGAGCTGTGAGTGTGAAAAAGTTGGAAGAGCAAGGCAGAGCTCAGATCTGTGCTGTGCTTGCGCCCTGATGTGCTCTGTTTAGAGGGTGACTGGGAGCAATGTTCATCAGCTCCCTTGTGGGAGGCTCAATTATGTGATCAGTTTTTAGTGCTAAAAGTATCTTGGAATGCTCTGGAGCTCCAGCAGCATGCATAATGCCTGTGCAAACACTCCAGGTTCTTGCACAAGTGTCTAGCCTTAGGTGCATGAACAATCTTGTTGATTCCAAGGGCACTTCTCAGGCATTTAGAATAAGGCGCATTCTTGTGCCTGTGGTGAAGGGAGCTAGAAGCCTCCTTCTGCAGTCACACCATGTTATTCCTGTCTTTGATGTCTACCATGATTTCCAGAGGAAGAGTTTGCAAACACTGAGCCAAGATCAAATATGTTTACTTACGTTGAGTATCATTACCTCACTCTGTTGGCATTTCCTTTCACTTTGGTGGGGCCATTTGCAAAGCCCTGCTACTTGATGAGCAAAAACACCAGCCTGGGTAGTGGTGTCTGTGTGACAGCACAAATCTGAGCCCAAGCCTTCCCTTCTGGTGGTGCTAAAACAGACCTGGGATCAATCTCCCTGTCAGTAAGTGCAGGGCATATTAATGCTCATATTACAAGCTACGCAATATGACTTTTCAGCTTCACACCATTACAGGTAATTAAGGGATAATATTAACCACTTGCTGGTTTATGGGAAAGTAACCTTGTTCCCAAAGAGACATGCCACAAAACCAAAAAGAACCAGATTATTGACAGGAAAACCAGGGGTGACATTGTTTTAGAGCTATATGAGGAAATACTCATCACGGATGTTTCTGAGAGCTTTTCTGTTGGTTTTAAGATAAGAAAACCACCTATTAGGAAGAAAAAATGTCCATTTTTCTGCTGACTTGCTTTTATCCTGCCGTGCTTTCAGGGATGAATTAATAAATTGTTTACCTATGAAGTCTAGAATCCTATTTATTAAGAACTTTATTTCATAAAAAAAAGATGTAATTGTCTCTGAGGTGGTGTTTCAGCTTCAGAAACTGGAGCTACTGGAACAAAGTCAACAACAAAACTACTTTTCTTCACGCTGATATAGGCATGGCTTTTACAACCCACAGACTTCATCCTCAGTTTTCAAATTGCTTGTAGTTACTTTGTCATAGATAATAACATAATGTGGAAAGTAATGGTTTATAGGTAGTTAAGAGGGAATATACCAGAGTGCTTTGATGTTGCTGCTACTTAACACTAAGTGCTGTCTATCCAGATGAGACACAAAAAACTCAGAGACTGGTAGCAATCCAAAACTTAGAGAATTTTTTAACACAGAAATTAAGAAGCAAATTAAAGAGGCCTTAAATAGAAGCTAAGCAAATATGAAGGGCTTTTTTCCCACAGCCTATCTTACTGAAAATGAGAAAAGTTAAGATAATGTGCAGTGATGGAAATCAGACCCATTCAATAAAAAAGACCAAGGAACATATTCCCTTCCAGATGGGCAAGTGAAAGTGAAAATGAAGGTCACAAACTCAACTGTGCGTACTAATTGGGTCAAATTCACTAAATACAATATTCTTTCCTAGTAGAACAACCTATAATCTTAGGCTGACAATTGCAGGCATACATGAAAAAAACAAAAACCCTGCAACAAAATCCCATTAAGAGATTTGGCCTAAACAGGCATAGAGAGGTATTAAAAGTAATCCCTGTTTCTGTAGTCAAATGAGTTTGCCTGAGGTCCTGCTCTGCATTTTCAGCTGTGTGCTCAACAGATTAAGGCATTTCTCTTTTCTTATATTTGCATGTTGAAATACCCTCTTGGGCATGTGAACACTTGTTTATATCTGTCACCCCTGAGAAATAAGGTGAATGAAACAAAATGACACCCATAGCAAATGCTTGAGTAGGTGTCCAGAACTTGTGAGATACATGTTGTGATCACCAACAGCATTTTGAGACATTATTTGTAAAGCTGGGAAGAGTGTGCTAATGCAGCAGAGCTTCTTGTGAGAGAGCAATGGGGTGGTCAAATGCTGTATCTGCCCCAAGCTCACATACACTGTTGTTAGAAGGAAAAAATGAGGTTTTGATTGATGTGGAAGAGGCACGAGGGGTGCAGCAGACAGAGTTTCTTCCCTTTTCGCCTTCTGAGGTATTCAAACTGGAAGAAGTTTGGATTCTTACCAGATAAAATGAAATACCTGAAGTGGAAAAACCTTGGTTCACATGGTCAGAACTAGCTTTGGGCAAAACAGTGTAAAAAACCTGTTCCTGTAAAAAATAATTTCCTTTCAATACATCACTAAATTTTAAACATCTATAACCATCAGTCAGCATTGTTAGAAGCCATATTCCTCTGAGAGAAAAGTAATCTGCCTACAAAATGACTGGGCCAGTGGGCTTCTGTGAGATGTAACAACTCAGACTTCTTCATCAACACCATCCGAGCAGCTGCAGAAGCACTGCAAAATTTGGGTTAAGGAGAAAACTGCTTGGTGGCTCCATCCTGCTTCCCGCAGACAACAAATGTTTCCTATCTTTTTATATCACACTAATCCATCTGTAAAATTCTGGCTATGTGCAGGGAACAGGGTTAGGCCCCAAATGTGCAACTGTGGGCACTATTTTCTAGCAGGATGTGTGAAAGCAGCAAGGATTTGACTGCCTGTGCACTTTAGTTGTATTGTCTAACTATTGAAAGTCTTCTTACTGCTCATATTCTAGTTGTTGTCTTCTGAATATTTGTGACATTAGGACAGTTGGCCATAGAAAATGCAGCTTCATGTAATCTACCCCCTTATTCATTTTGTGCTATAGTAAATATTCAAGCAGAGTCAATTACAAAAGAAGGGAAGAATTAAAACCTAATGAAAGTTAATCAAAGAGAAGAACTTCCTTCAGGCTGGCCATGCGTGTCTGTAGTTTGTCTGTCATTTATAATACTGCAGCCTCTGGTTCATAGTCAAGCTGTAATTCTGCCAGTTAATGTATCCAATTAACCCCACTAATGAGCTAATCAACAGTGTAAAATCTGTGTAAAATCACTGAGGGTGTATGATGAATGGGAAATGCACTGAACTCTCACGGTATAAAAAGTGCTTTATTGCACTTGTTAAAGTGGCACAGTCTTCTCCCTCTCTAAAGGGTAATTTATCACTGGGGTCTGTAACAGTGCCATGCCCTGATAAGGGAGAGGTGGCAATAAACCCATCATAAAATGATTACTCAGGAATGCTGAGCAATTAAAGTGTCTCTGCATATCAGAGTCATAGGCTAGAGAACAAAACTGGTATTTTTTGGTGCAGGGTGCTAACAAAAGGTAGGCAGCTGCTTGAAGGTGATCCACAATTTGGGAACCAAATACATATTTAATACAAATATTTCAGTTTAGGAGTAAAGAATCTACTGAACCACTTGCATTATGATATATGAAAATAATTCAAGGTTCTGACATAATTTTCAGTATGAAAAATGTTTGCTGCAGTGATAATCCTGCTAATTTCAATGAGATCATGTGACTAGGAAAGTAATCCTCCACCCAAACAAGCATAACAGAATCTGGCTGAGAGAAAAGAATCAGATGAAACTATATTTGTTTTCCTACAGTCATGACTAATGCAAAACATTGATAACAGTAATTAATTTCAAGGGGGTTTTTGTTATTTTATTCAATATCTTTTAACATCTCTTTTTGCGTGATACAGTTTGGAGAAAAGTAACATATCAAGAGAAGATTGGAAGGAAAGAAAATCAAAATACTGGCATGCAAAAAACCCTCTTGCTAAGTAAAAGACAATAAAAAGAGATAAAAAGGAGTTTTCTTAACCTTTGAAGAAAAAAAAACAAACAAGAAAAGAAAATTTTGCTATGTACAGGCGTGAATCAAATTATCTCAGGAGTCTGAGAAATTATTTCAATGGAAACAACAGAGTTAGAGAACTCTTACAGATAATTCATTTTATCTTTACCTTGTGCAATTTGATTATGTATAAGAGTAGAGTGAAATGGTTTACATGACCTGCTAGAGATCCCAATTCCTCCATGACTAAATTTGATTATTGAAGGTATTTTCCATGCAACAAGAAAACCTTTTTTATTTTTTTTAATATGCAAGAAGCAGCAATGATTTTAGTAGAAAGAAAATCAAAGTTCAGGGTTGTCTGGGATATATTGAGGGATACATACGGCTTTAGCTCTACAGTTTATACTGTAGAAAAGAAACTAGATTGCAATAGGCACTGCTAAAATATAGCCCTTGCCGTTTGTGTGTATTTATTTTTTTGACTCTAAAGGCAAACTGAATAATTTTGACAGTTTTTGTCAAAACATTCTGCAAAGAGACAAACTGCAGGACATTTTTTTCTTGTGGTCTTTGTGCTGGGTTTTCCCAACAGAGGTAGTGTTTTAGCTCCTTTTGATCTTCCCTGCCACTGTTGCACTGATAAAAAATAGGAGGTTTGAAATATTTTGTGCAGAGCGTGAGACTTCTCTGTTGGCATGATTATGTTAGAGGATGTGAGTCCATGTGCCAGGTTGAGCTCTGTCAGGTCCTTATGTCCCCCTCCCACCTTCTCTCTGCTCTTTTCCACCTTGCACTGTTACCTGGAGGGGGGAAAGGCACTAAGTGTGCAGAAAGGGGTCTGTGAATTCACCCAGGCAGCCCTGGGCACTCTCTATCACCACCTTGGGGCAGCTGAGTGGCAAACAAGTAAAAGAAATAAATTAAAGATGAGAGGCACATTCTGGGAATGGGAGAGAGCCTATGAGGAAATGAAATGAAATTGCAGGAGGTGTGGAGGTGTCTGGAGAACAGGAGAAGGAAGTTAGCTTTGTAGAGGCATTGACATGGAACAGAGGTGGTAATAAGAAATTTTTAGAGGGTGAGAGAAAGAATTTAAATGGGGAGGAATCTTATTCACCAAGAAAAAATCTTAGGATCTTTTACTAAATTTACAGAACAATGGACATCTGTACCATCCTTCTACCTTCTCTGTGCCCCCAAACTTGCAAGCAGAATTATCTAATTTTCTTTCTTTCTTGTAAGTTGGGTTAGTAATGCTATTGCCATATTGTGAGTCAGAAGGAAAATCAAGACTGTGGTTATATTGCATGAATTGTCCATATGTATGTTCGGACACCCTACTGACACACAGAACTGAGATAAATCTGCTAGTTATTTCTGAAACCAGTCTTATAAGCTATTATCAAAAATAATAATAACAACAACAATAATAATATTGTGTTGTTTGGTTGCAAGCAGTTCATCATTATGGTGACAAGAAACAGCTTGCATTACTTGGTTGTTTTCTGGTTTGCTGACTTGAAAAGATTGTTACATGCTTTGAATTACTCAGTTCCCCTTTGGAAGATTTCAATGCTGTCACAAGGGATGGAAATAGAAAGTGGGACATGTCTTCTGCTGACACTGGGATGAGTGGCACACAGCTTGGGTCACCAGACACCAGCACTGTCACTGAACCTGGGGCTGGTCTTGCTCCACGCTTCAGCTGTGTTGGACAAACACTCCTGAGCCTTTCCTGTGAATTTAGCTGAGGAGCTGCTCTGGGTTAAAACTATTTTTCATCACTTTGAGTTAGTTTTAACCCAAGCCAGTTGTTCCCTCTGGCTCTTTGCATGGAACAAGAAACAGGGAGGCAGAGGAGTAGCTGGTTCGGGGAAGGTGGGAGCGGGATGCTGCCTTTGGGCATCACTGCCAGCTCATGCTGCCTTAGCATGCTAATGCCAAGCAGCCTGCATGCATGCCTGAAGCAAGCTACAGCCCTAACATCACCACTTTGAAAACATAATGCTAAAATTTGCTGTTTGCACTGGTCCCATAAGGATGGGTTCACAGATACTCCCATGTATGGAAGTGTGGTATGTTTAATATCTAGATTAAAAAATATCACTGCATTGCACCTACTCGCTTAACCAGGGAAAATATTTGCTTTTTGAAAAGAAGCCCTGAAGCAGGGGATTTCATATCAGACCAACAAAATAATGCAGAATTTATTTTTTTTTCCCCAGTGAACTTTGTAGATGAAAGGTGCAGGAAAATTGTGTACCAAAATCATGTATCTAGAGTCTGATAAAACTGATTAATGACCCAGCCTGGATTTATGTCTAGTGTAAATAAATCACATTTCTCTGAAGTTGTCTCAGGCATCAGACAAACATAAACTTAAAAATATTCTCTTCAAGTTCTTTTTTGCCTAAAGTTACAGTTAAAACTATATTTATATACCTGAGGATAGGAAATGTCATATTGATGAATGAGTTACAAACCTCCCTTTTCCTGGATTGGGCATTGGGGGCCCAGTTCTGCTCTCTGTCCAACTCTGCTGAATTGAATGGCATTGAATTGACATAAATGAGAGCAGAAAGGCAGCTTGGGTGTGCCTTTCACAATCAATAAAAATAATTTCATACAAAGATGAATTTTTCAACTGTATCAGAGTCAATTAAGGTGCTACTGCTACTTGAAGTACATGTGCCCAAATGCAGAGTCTGTATTCATTCTTCTTTCCTTGAAATTTGACTTTTTGGCCAGAACGTTAATACGAGTTGTGTTCTATTAAGTGGAAATAGAACTCCTATTCACATTTTATGAAACAGGAGATATTCTGTTCTGAGAACTCTGTTATGAGTTCTGAGTATATTTTCCTCTATGTGTTAAACTCCTTTATCACCATAGACCTTAGATAATACTTTCCTGTGAATGTTGCCAGCAACAGCATAGCGAAATACCTGCAGGATCAAACAACAGTTGTCATTAGAGCTCATCTACATTTCATGCTCAGCAGAGACATGCTCTGATTAGTATAAAAGTTATCTGCTATACTTTTCCTGTGTCTTTGTGTGCATGTGCTTTGTATCTGAACAGTAAAGTATGTTCAGTGCAATTCAAGAGATTAGAATCCTGGTACCCCTGTCCCCAGGAACTGATAAACTGTTGAGCAGCAGTTCCAGCCCCTAAATTTCAGCTTTGTGTTGCCACTAGACAAAAAAGCAAGCAAGCAAACAAAAACAAACAAAAACAAACAAACAAAAAAATCCCATGAACATGCTATTCCAGCATTTCTATGTTTTGACGATCAAAACTGGGATCCAAACTAATTTTTTTAACATTCAGATTTTTTGAGTCAAGCATTTGCTGAAATTAGTCCAATATGAAACAGGCTTTAGGCAGGAAAGATGTTCTGAAGCCCTGCTTAGAGCTGGGTTATTCTGCATGCCATGTAAGGCATATTCCAAAAATAAGAGTACTTCACTGGCAGTTCTCACTGGTAATGAAAATCTGGCATTCAGCTGTAGTCCAGCTCCTCCTTTTATGCCGTTTATAATTTGGAGGTAATATAATTTAGAGGTATGGTTTTCCAAAGCAATCCTTAGAGGCTTTAACTAGGAAGTGTGTAGAAATAAAAACAAATCAAAATTGGACTACTCTACTTTATTCCTCTTTAACCATATCCCTAGATTTAGCTCAAAGAGCACAGATGCCTGAGGCTCTTTAGTGATGCAGCCTGCTACAGGCTTATGTTATGTTCCATGCAGTCCATTACAAACCCTATGTTATATTCTAGATGTACCTGCATGGTTCAAGTAAAAAATTACTTATACCTTTTGAAATTAAAGTTTATTTTTTCAGTGTAGGGATCTAATTAGAATATATTCAGTCTGTAAACAAGGCCCTATAGTTGAAGAAAATTTATTTTTCCTTTCAACAGCATAAGGATTTTAGTTAGCAGCTGATATGCAGATCAACCAACCTTGTAGAAAAGGTAAGCAGTGTGAAATTATATGTGAGTTATTAATAATTCCTAATAGGAGAAAAAGACCTGACAAAAAGGGTGAATTAAATGACTGTAATAATCACAGAGATGCATTACTTGGGATTCATTTCAGCACATTTCTGATATTCTGTAATGGGAGAGGCAACTTGTAACTCAGCAAGAAAGCATGTTCTTCCTCATTAACAATATTTCCTCTTGAATTTAAATTCTTCTGTTTCATATTCATACACTGATGCCAGTACTACACTTGTAGAATAGCTTTTTATTATAAAAATGCTTGTCTAAATACATTTGAACTACCACTCCCAAAGTGTGGAAGAGCTTATTTATGTCTATTCTCAGACCTTTATCTATTCATCTCCTCCTCCAATGAATTCTAAGAAGTCAGTAAAGAATTACTCGTTAAATACTGTATAATGGCAAAAAGGTTACTGCAAGAAAAAAGAGGAAAATAATAACATGTTATACTGTGGAAAAATAGGATGAGAAAATATTCAGTGATCTTATTATGCTAACCTTATCTCTCTGTTAGAAATGTTAATCCTGCTTTGATCCAGTTGTTTTTCTTACAACTGATTTTCAGATTCTGGCATCTCTTTCTATGTGCACATACTTTCAGCACAGGGCTGTCTTTATTCTGTTGAACCAAAGAAGATAATCTGGACAAGACTGACAGCAGACTGAAATATTTTAAAGAAAATGCTTTCCTTGTATGCCCCTAGCCTTTTTTCCAGACTCTGCATGTATTTCTAGAAGGGCTGGGTGAGCCAGACAAGCACACGTGCATGTGTGTACCACCACGCACCCACTGCATGCACCCAAGCCCAAAATAAAGGAGGATACATAAATGTCAAAAAGCGAGGTAAATAATGGTCACTAATTTGAGTAAAGAGATAAGAGCTGAGTGGGAAATTAAATTAATAGCTATGGAAGACGCCTCGATAAAAGAGAAGTGCGGAGAAGCAATTGAAACAGGCTGAACATGTACATGATTATGGAGAGCCAGTGATAGAAACTACATGAAAGAGGAAATATGCAAAGTATCTGTGCTGTCATGTATCAAATTTCATCATAATCCAGCATAGGTCTAAGTATAGGCATGAAGTTCCATACTAGTTTACAGAGAAACTGGGACAAAGCAGAGTAAACAGGACTCTGAGTGAATGACTTCTGTTCCGTAACTTATACAGAAGATGAGTAGGATGTTCATTGCAAATGTACATACAGTGTTAAACAAGTCCTTAAACTACAAAATTACTAAGTAAAAATTACTGTTTCTGGTTAAATTATAACACCAGTTTACAATGAACTGAAAAATACCAGCATGTGTGTGGGAATTTGGAGGTGGAGGAGAAGGGAGTTAGCTATTTACTGATTACTTTGGGGGGTGAATTTTCTTATATTTATTTTTTTAATACTTAAAAAATCTCCACTATAATTTATATGTCTAAATCTAATCTGTTTAAATTAATCTTGGATGATTTCCATTTCTTTATATTCCTTAGCTGGTCAGTATCTCCTTCTATTAAATTGGCAGCATGCTTTCCTCTTTTGGTTTCACTTATCTATTGAGAATAGTTTTAGAAGTTTTGATGAAAACACAAACATCACAAGCATCCAGTGATCACTTTTGCTGAGTTTTTTGATCTTCTGAAACTGAGAATAAAGTTACCACTTATTTGTGTTTGAGAATAGGTAGATGTATAGAATGGTTAGTCTTGTCTGCCATGACCAACAGATGCTGGTAAGAAACAAATAATTTGCATTCTCATCCACATCACTGGAATATGTCATGTCTTTAAGAGCTTTTGCTGACTTTGCAAAACAAAATAGCCCAATTATTGTTGCATTTTTTCTTTTGGAAAAATTGCATTTCAATAATTGCCTACATGGTCTTCTTGGTAAAGTCAAACACCAGTGACATGTTCCTATTTTGGAAGTTCTTTTTTTCTCAGTAATCTCTTAATATTAAGGGTTTTTCTCTAGGTCAAACACCACTGGGATAATTGTGCACAATTCATTTTTGTTAGGCAGGCAAACAGAAAACCTCCCAGCACAGATCTTTAGAGCTGGCATTCTGCTCTAAAGCTGTTTCCTTCAGTGCACACAGGAAGGCAGAAAATGCACATGATCTCTTCCTCATCATTTGAGATCAAGCACGTACTTCAAAAATTATCTATTTGTAAAGGAAACAGGTCTCATGTTACTCCTTGAGTGGTAACAGACCATGCACTCTGCAGATGTTCCTTGGTTCAGTAATCTCAGTTATTTCAGGGGATTACTAACATTACAGGTTGTACCGTTAAACTACAGATTTGCTTTACAGCAAAGTCAAGACTGTTGAAATGAACAGAAAAGAGAATATTTTATAAATTGTGCCTTACCTTGCTAGGTATCACATGGGGATTTTTATTTAAGGCTCTCCAACATCATGCACTATATGATAACATTCTCAAGTGCTTTCAAACTTTAATTTCTTCACATGGAGATTGACATTTTCTATGTTGGTCATATTTCTCTTTGAATATCTCAGGGAAAGTATCCAATCAGCCAAACACTTCCGTTTTGGAGGCTTCAGTGATGTGGTTTAACATGTATCTTAATAAAGAGTTGTTAGTACAACTTAGGGCATGGAGGACTATGGTACCAGACAAGATTTCCAAGGTTATAAGCTTTTGAAAGCTTGCACATCAGAAAATCTGTTCTAGCTTCAGGGTGTAGGTATTCTTACAAAAATGTAACAAAAATGATGGTAGAAAAAGGAATCAGCTTTTGTATTCAAGGAAAAGGAGGTAGGAAGAGAAGCTAGAATGGAACAGGACCAGGTTTTTTTGGAGTGTGGGTATTTTTGTGGGGCACACAAAATTTAATCAAATCAGGAATTAGCTGAATGGGAAAAACACGAGAATATAGGTATGAGAAGATGAAAAGGAATCATACAGGACCTGAAGGAGACGCTGAGACTGGGCAAACAGAACAATGAAATAGCATTCATAAAGAAAAGAAGATTGCACAAATAAATAAAAAGAAAGCCAGAATCCAGTGGTAAATGAGCATGGCAATGTCTGTGTGACTGATTTGTGTCTGGCTCTAGAAAAAGAATATACTAAGGCCAAGGAAGTAGCAAAGTGAAAGAGAAGATGCAAAAATAAAGCTGGATGCAAGGATTTGAAGGACTGTGAAGGGCTGGGTGTAGATTGTAAATTTTCAAGGGATAAAGTATGTAAACCTAAGGGAGACAGATCAAAGTCTAGGGAAATGAGCAGAAGTGCCTATGCTCACTGGACCCCTTGTACTGAGCAGCAGTAAATGAACGAATTCCTGTTTCTCCCCACTTGTATTTCACTATTGTGAAAAATTTATGGTTCTCATCTCCTAATATAAGATTGCAACTGTGTTATGCAGTTGTCAGTTGTGCCATCAGAGATATTTGAAGGGTGGCTGGATGTGGTCCTGGGCAGCTGTCCCTAAGTGAGCCTCCTTTAGCAGAGGGATTGGATCAGTGACGTCCAGAGGTCCCTTCCAACGTTAAACAGTCTGTAATCCTGTGAAGTCACAGCTCAGTGTCAGGCAGTGTGAAGGAGGAACAGATCCAGGGAAATTACTTGGTTTTTCCATGTCCTGTGAAATGCCACACATCCCTCCCTTTGTCTGTTCAGCCCGTGCACAGGAGTTTCACAAAATTAAACAAGTGTTAAAACTTTTTTCTGGGGCATTACTTCCATTCCCATAGGTTAATGGTTGGACTCAATGACTTTAGAGATCTTTTCCAACCTTAACAATTCTATAATATTTTCAGTTGCATAATTACATGCTATTTGTTGGCCGTTCCCTAAGAAGCTGGAAAGCATAACTGGTTTAACAGAGCCTGATGCCCATAATGCAAGAAAATTATTTTTAAAGACAAAAATACCTGCCACTAAAGGAAATACTATGAATACCTTGAGTTTCACTAATCTTCAAACAAACTTGGAAAGAATATTTATATTATCTATTTAGAAGCATAATAGCTACCCTGATGTAATACCTTTCCTGAGAACTGTTGTTTTTCTAGTTTAGAGAGAGCCGCTAACCTTTCTCTCTGCAGTCTGCAATGAAGACTGCATGAAGCAGATGCTAATAGCACTGCATTTTCGGTAATACAATAAATATGAAAATGAACCTTCACAATTTGATCATGTACCTGTTGAGAATTTATGGAGACAAGTGATTTTAATCTCTAGAAGAGCAATAAATATTTACATATTTAAGTGAGCGCTAACAACACAATAACGGTTGTATTGACATATAGACCGGATTTGGTTTTGCCTGCTCGTTTTTATCCAGAATCCACGAGCCCTTTGGGTGTAGCTTGTTGTCCTGGTTTAGGGCAAATTTGGGAGGAAATCTCCAAATGGGGTTCCTCTGAAAAAGCAAATCCAAACAGCCCCTCCCCCCAGCCGGTCCGGGGAAATAACTCCCCAGAGAAGAGTGGAAAAAAGCCTTATTTATTTAACAAACAAAATGCCCACAAGCATAAAGAATGAATAATAATAATAACAATAATAATAATATGAAACAATAAAACCTCTCGCTGCTCCGGAGAGAGATGGCAAAACTGAGAGTCCGTGCCAGGAGTCTGTTTATCAGTCCCTTCAGTGCTGAAAAATGCCGAGCCCCGGCCCGGTGGGCCACAGGTGCAAGATCCCGGTGCTCCTCTGGGTTTTTCAGTCCAGAGCAGATTTAAACAGTCCCAAAGAAAAATAAAATAATAATAATAAAAAAAAAAAAAAAACAAAAACAGTCCAGGAAAGCTTCTTTGCCTCAGCTAGCTAGACTAACAAAAGGAGAAAAAAACTCTCTCTGGCTGCCCTCCGTGCATCCGACGAAGGAAAAAAAAAGAAACCACACACTCCCAAGGACGAGAGCAGATTCAGAGGAGTGAGCTTGTTTCTCAAAACAAACTGCGCGCTTCTTCTTTCCCTGCTCACTCTCAGAACCAGTCTTAAAGGTACAGAACACAGAACAGACGATTTGGGGATACATAGTCACCCTAGGACACTTGTTCTAGTTTTGGCACAGCTTCTGCTTTCCTCTTCCTCTTTTCCCCCAGTCCTGAAGCTGTGTTGCAGATGCCCACAGGAAGAGAAATACACTGGCCACCACTGATAATTTTCAGTAACTGTTTGTAAGAACAATTCAGTGAGGCAAGGCAACTTCTTACAAGCAATTTAATTCTTAATCATTTGGGCTTTAAGTAGGAAGAAGCTAAATGATAGCATGGGAAAATGCCAAAGTAATATGGGTTAGTTCTAGGGAGATGTAGGGGCTCATTCTCTGTCATCTGTGGTGATTTTCACACACAGCTCAACAACCTTAAGTGGTGGCATACAGGAGTAAATAATAAATTTCAGCAGAGCTGTAGAGTAATACAGCTGCTCATAGATCTCACCTCCATGAAATGGAGAGTTAGAAAAGACATGACTCTCATTCATGCAGATCAACAAGTAAAGCAAAATTTTAGTTCTTTGTTTCTGCATTAGATCTGGTTTTCCCTTTTCCTTATCCCATGCTCTACTTTCCTACTCCACTTTCAGCCTGAAGGAACAACTTTTCTCACAAATACTGAGTCTGCATGCCTTGAGTCTGGTTGTATAAGTGTTCCATGGGCTTGCAAAATACATGGTGCTGCTGTGTACTCGTAGCTTTGAGTCCTGAGTGTATGAATGACATTCAGCGTGAACCAAGTCCAGTTTCTAGGACCATTGCACTCTCACATTTTTAAATATCTAATGGTGTTCTGAAGCTCAGAATAATTTCAGGTATGCTTATTTGTATTCCTAATTGTATATAGAAGGTATGTATGTGTGTGTATAATTCTCAAAAGGCATGAACTATGCACTTGGAATGTTTTTTAAAAATAGTTTCTGAGAAAATACACAGTAACTGATGGTGCTATTGACATAATTCATAAAGGGAATAGTTGATTACCTGTTCTGTAACTGAGCCAATGAATATTCATAGTTCCCTTGGTATGGAGCTGGCATATTTCAGCTAATTAATTCTTCGGCTTAGTTGGTGCATATGCACACTTTTTATATGATACCAAAGTATGTTTAGTTGGGGTTTGGCAGATAATACCAAGGAGAGTTTGCAAACAAACAAACGAAGTAGTCTCCACTGCCATTTTCATAAATGGAATGGTATCACTTTATGGACACCTGTATAAAAATGTCACCTCATTTCAAAAGGGCCTAAAACTCACACTATTAGGGCCAGTTTCAGTCAGAAAATGGCAGGAGAAATACTTTTTTTTAGGTAAAACACTTATTACAGACATGTATACAAATTTCTACTCAGAGTGTTTATAAATGTTGTTGATAATTATATTATCCCCTTTCCTGAATGTATTTGAGAATACTATACCATCTTTGAATTAAAATTTTAGGATGTCATTTTTCCTTTGAGAATCTTGGATGCAAGCCGAGGTAAACTAAAAAGCAGAAGTTGAGCTGCTGCCTCAGTTTCTTTCTTAACTTCCTGCTGTCTTTTGCTGGGAACACACATCATGGGCTGGCAAGGAGCACAGCTTGTTGAAAATAAGTTACCTAATGACCTGAGGCTAATTTTGGGGGATGTATCCAGGTATCCTTTCAATGGCCGCACCAACAGGACACTGAGGTCCATGCCTGGATCTTGATGGAACACAGAGTCCAGAGAGCTGAGGTGTGACCCAAGCCAGGAACACAGAGCTTTTGTGCTCTGAGAGCCTAGAGGTACCCCAGTATCCAATCACAAGAAAATGATACAAGTGTTGTGCTCTGCTACTCTGCTTCCCTTGCCTCATCTTCCAGTTATCTTTGGCCCTGCCACAGCAGAAGAATTAAAACTTCAGTTCAGTGCCACAATGTTCTTTTGTTAATGGGTACATCAATCTAGGCACTGACCTTGAGTTATTCTCTCCTACCTATAAGAATGACATCTTTTTAATTTTTAGTCTTAAATTATATTTCCCTCTTTTGCTAGTCTTTCCTCCACCCTATAACATTTTCCACCCTAATGGACTTTCCCATGCTTTTCCTTGGTATCTACTATTCAACAAAAGATTTCTGTGGGTCCACCATTCACAACAGCAACTTTATGTCTGATTGACTCTTGACTCTTTTTGGATCACATCTTTCTCTCTGACCCGTGACTGCTAACACCTTCTGTAATCCAAATATCTTATTCTGGAGCATGGATGATTTAAGAGTTGGTTATGAAACAGAGCTTTTTAATCAAAGTCATTAGTTCAGACCCACTCCTTGTTACACAGGGCTGGAGTCCATCTGGAGGAATCATATTGTCACAGGTTTAAGGAATAAACTGTCTTCGCTCTGTAGATGGTGGGAAATTATCTCCATGTATAGAAGCTCTAGGGCATCCACAGCAATATTTATATCAGATTAGACGTGTTGCTGAAAAAAAGAAATCAAATCAAACCACTCAGAAAAATTCCCCACACTCTGCACTAGGTTAATATAGTGCCACCAGAGTTAATATCATTTTAGGGGATATGTGGTTCTTAATTCAGGTAAAACTGCTTCCTGCCAAACTCAAGTTTACTTAAGCAGTTATCAGAATCTCATCTAGACCTGTCCCCTAAGGAAGGTGTGGCTTTACTTTTAACCTAAAGTGTGAAGTTCTAATACATACTGAATTCCACTTATGATCTCAGCCATTAAAATTTTGTTCAACTCAATGAAAATCAATTCTACTCTTCACTTTTTGAAATTGCATCATTTCTGTGTATACTCTCTAATCTGCTCAGAAACACCATAGCACCTTCCTGTGTATGAAGCTGTAAAACGATATAATCTCTTATGATCACAACCAATATGACTTTTATGCTCTTGATACAATATAGCAAATAAACAATAGAAGATAGAACATGATCTCTTTGAAAAGAAGGGTCTAAACTACATTTTGAATATTTCTTTCATAAAACTAGGAACAGGCTGGTTCATGTTCTGCTTCAGTAACTTCTCGTGTAGAAAATGCATTTAAAAACTGATGAGTCTTTTTTCCTTCTCATATTTGTTTTTTCTGTCTGAAAAATGAAATCTGTAATGAAATTATTTTCTCTGTGAAGCTAAGAAATTGAAGCTAATTTTATCTTGCCTACATGATGATTTCATCATAAGTATCTAGCTATGATGTTGTAATGACCAGTCAGATTTAGTATATAAATCTTAATTCATGATAACCTTTAGTAGACTTTGAAATAGCAGTTATGTAAAAAAAATTGTAAAATATCTGTTTTTACAAATGTTAAAGCTATATCAGAGTTGGTTTTTTTATTGTTAACCATGCTGCAAAGAGTACAAGTAATTTTGCATTCTAAAGAAGGTAGGGCGTTGGGTTTAAGTATGAAATGTTTTATTGGCTTCTGGTAGCAATAGGGGACTGTAGCACCTGGGAGAACCTTGTGATGGGTTTTTAACATTTGCTAACATTTCCCATCCCCCTTTTTACCTCAGTGCTTGTGAAAAAAATAAAATTAGGAGGAAAAAAATCCGTTTCTGGGGTTAAATCAAGTCACACAGTGCCTAAAAGTGTTTAAAGTAAGGATTCAAGATTAAAACTGGTCACAGGAAAGTCAGTTGATTTGAAGTGGTCTCCAGGACTTCCCCAATGTCTGCCATGGCAGAGACTACAGAAACGAAGAAACCAAGGTGATTTCTCCCAAAGACTGTCCTTCCCATGGGAAAGTAAACACCAAATGTTTAGTTGCCAGTATTTCTGTATTACCTGGGGCACCAGCTTCTACAAATACGTTTATACTTATCCCTAGCAAGGGCCTGCAGTAAGGGCAGCCCCATTCAGGGGAGATGACAGGGGCAGGCAGCCAAGGGAGTGTAATTCCTCTCTCCAAAAGAGCCTTTGAGCCTCACAAGATGGGTTTCTTCTTTTATAGTGCCATAATTTTAATTAGCATAAGCACTGAAATTATCTGATAGCAGTATTGTAATGACCTCAGCTAATGCACTGGTTTTAGCACTGGGTTTTAAATGAGCTAATGAATCTAGATGTGGCATGAAAATATTCCAACAGGCATTTTATAGTATTTCTGTATAGATGAAACTAGAGTTACAGTAATTAAAATGTTCTTGTAAGCCAGTAGCATTCCAATCCTCCTACCCCTTACAAGACTATTTGGACCAGTGTTAGCTTTTACCACTGTGGTTCTCAAGCATGTATTTTTATCCAGAGCAGAGCATGATCCACTTTGTCTAGTTTAATCAGTTTCACAGGAGACTCTCTGACCTGCTTGCCCAGAAAAGTGAGAAAATAGAAATTCACTTGATAGTCTTGTGACCTGGAGTCAGAAATCAAACTGCAGTATCTCTCAGGAGCACTAAAATTCACTTTCAAGAAGCCATGTATTTAGAGGCACCAGCCTAAGTTCCTATTAGAAGGTGAGACCTGAGACAAGTAGCTCGTAAATAAAACAAATAAGGCTACTTGTATGCTGTCACTCCAAATTAATTGACTTCAACTGTTGAAGGTATTTAATGGAGTTGCCTGATTTTGGGTTTGGAAGTGGGCAGAATTGTCAGGCTGCTTATTGAGCACTGTGATTTCTGTTTGCATTACAGATGATCAGTGAATAGCCTGGCCACTTGCAGGTAATTTGCAATATTCTCTGATTTGCACCTCTCCCATTTAGTAAAAAAGACATATGACTTTTTTAGCTTGATAATAAAATAATACTTTTAAGGTAAGGAATATATGTTCAAAGATAATGCTTTACTGACAACGTGTCCACTCATTAAATCAGTTATGTATCTAAAGAGACATCTGCTAACCAAAGGAAGAATTAAAAATATTTTGTCTTGTTTCCCTTGGGACTGCAAATATCAATCAGTAGATCTGATCCAAATTTTTTTCCTGCAGAATTTAAAAGTCAAATTCCCATTCTCTTGATTTTTATAGGGGTAAAGACATAGTACTGTTGAAACTAGATAAAGTATTTATGGAGTAAGGCAATAATGTGTGTGTCAGAATCTAACCACTGAACAGTGAATAATTATAAGTGAGATCATAATGAAAATCCTTTCTGCCTACAGGTGGCTACTTTTTTCCGTAACCTTTCTGTTAAATGCTAGGAATAAGATGTAAATAAAATAGGCAAAGGCATTAAGTTGCATTACAACTGCTTTTAACTTTAATGGCATTCCCTGAATCTGAAATAACCATTGTTACTTACATCTTGACCTCTTTGATCTGGCAATAACTTAGGCCCTTAAGCTAGAAGGTAACACTGTCAGTTATACCTCAGCACTGTTTTCACAGGAGACTTGTCTTTCCTAATGTAGATTCAGAAAAATTGATAATGTTTGTCTTATTTTTTCTTTTGCATAAGTAGAGTGGAAAGTGATTCCATTTATGCTTTTTAAATCAAAGATGGAATAAGAATGTTCTTCCTGATCCATTGCCTAAACTTCTAGGACTTAGTTTCAAGTATTCTTCTCTTACTTGAGTTTTACTCTTTGCTCTCCCATATGTGTAAAATATACAGGAAAAAAAGCTACATAATCAATTCAAATATTGCCTAAAGCAATCCAAGGGCGTGTTGAAAATGTGAGAGTGGTGCATTTATATTACAGTAGGTACAGATAAGTGCTTGTGATTTGAGTTCTACAGCAGATTTTTCCTTGCAGCCTGGTGTGATTATGTGCATTATGACAAGAAACCCTTCAGAAATTCAGTCTTTCAATGGCATTTCCTACCTTTTTCTACTTGTCTGGGGCTTTCATTTTTCTCTCACTTCTTACCAAATTAACCATGGGACATTATTTCTCTTAGTTGCTGCTGTAAAAGAGCCCAGTGATCTCCTTCCACCTTCTGTGCTGCGGCTCAGCTTCAGGGAAGTTTCTCTCTCAAGGCTGTGTGAGCTTCCAGGTAGCTATTTTTTAGTTTTCTCCTTGTTAAAAAGCTGAAAAAATAGGGCCACCAAACACCTCCTTTCTCCATACCCTGTTAAATGTCTGTGTTTCTCGATGCAGAGCATCATATGAGATAGTGCCAGCAGATGCCCAGTTTGCATCTACCTTCTACTGCGATAAAATGTAGGAGGGTATGAAGATTCTCAAAACTACCTATGGTAGCTGGGGGGCCTTAGCAACCTTACCCTTTCAAGATATGATCAGATAGTTGCTGAGATATCAGATATTGCTGGACATGGTGCCTGCCCATAGGCAACTTGGTTCTGCAGATGGGGACAGGAATGCTTCACTCTGCCAGTCCTCTGCGAAACACAGATGGTGCCCAGAGAACAGGAAGGGAACCCTCCTGTCGTTCCCATCGTCTCCAAGGAGGCAAGATGTGTGTGGGAAGCATGAAGGACTCGTTAGAGACAGCAAGGTAGTTTGCCACTGAGAGCAGGAGATAACTGGTGGCAGAAGAGAGAATTTTTGTGAGGAAACGGAGAAAACCTCACTGTGGGAGGAATGTACGTGGGAGTCCAGGCATGTTTGCTTTTTGCAGATTCTTGTTTCAGTTTGTGGAAGATATTAGGCTTCAAATAGAGATTAAACGAGGGGAAGACCTAAAAGGGTCCATAGATCAAAGGGTAAACAAACCACTTTGAGAAAGCTGCTTCCTTTAGAAAGAGGAAGCAACAGTCTGTCTTCAAATGTAGAGACTTTCTTCTTCTAAGGACAGAATTCTAATTTTGAATGTTATTAAGCACTGGCCATATCCCAGGACTTCAAAATTTAATATGCGGTTCAAGACTTTCAAAAGTTGGTTTGTTTACAAAAGGAACCTGTATTTTGTCTCCTACTCTTGAAAAGGATAGAAAGGCTTCAATGAACTACTGTGACCAGCCACGCTTTAGAAAAATATACACAGTTCACCTCAGTGTTGACTGCTTCTCCAAGTCTGTCTTTGGAGATATTTCAACTCCAAAGAGTTGATTAAGATTTCCAATTACATTACATCTGGAAGGATAAAACACATCAATAAAAGCAGAATAAAATTGCAGGGCAACCTGAGGACAATAAAGTAGCCAAGCCACAGGGAACGAGAAAGAAATTCACTAATAAAAATCTAAGCTGTTTGTAATGCCTTTCAGTCCAGCTTCTCAGAGCAAAATGCACATTCCTATTGCTTTCAATCTGGAAGGAACTGAGGCACAAAGCACTGAAATGACAAAGTGAAAGGGCAAATGGAGAGAAATGTCCTGTAAACATGGAACATAGAAATGTCATTTGCCATGGAAAACTGTCAGAAGCCTGTTGGAAGGCAATTTTCAGTGGCCAAGTTATATTTCTTATTTGCTTTCATTTTTGACAGGAAAAAACCTATGCTTTTCTGTATTTCTCTAGGAAGTACAATTCTAGACAGAAGAACAATAAATTTGGGCTAAATTGGAAACATTTAGCATTTAGTTTGATTTCTACTTCAGAATGTAGTATAGAAATAGGATAAATAAAAATTTCATTAAAAATATGAAATGCTTTATTCAAAGAATACTTCAATGTGACATTTTGACATTCTAAGTCCTCCCCTTTTTATTTCTTTCTTCAGTAGTATTCACCAAAATTCACACAGTTTAGCAAAATATTTTTAATTTTGTCTGCAGAGCTGCATCTTCTGATGGAAAATTGTTCCCTTAAAATTTTTTGTGTCTCAATTTCAGTCATGTATCTATACTATCCTTCTGCTTATGCAGAATTGTCCCCTGCAGTATATTTTACCAATTCTTTGTCCAGTCTTGCTATAAATGTCTCAGACAATGAGACTCCCACTGAAAGATTACTCCACAGTCTAATAGATCTGTCAGAAAGATTCTCCTGAAACTCAGACTATATTTTCCTTGTCTTAATTTGGGATGTCGTGGAGCAGCTCATGAAATGCAAGCACAGTAAATCACTTGAACCAGATGGTATTCATCAGGGGGGGGTTCTGAAAGAAATAAAGTGCAAAAGAGGGAAGATACTGGCAATAAATCATTAAAAATAGCAGCTGTTCCTTTTAAAAAGGGAAAATCCAGCCTGTACTTAGAATAAAAATTATTATTCTTTTTTAACTGAATAAAAGATCAGTTTCAAGAATGGCAGCCTGATGAGCTTAATCTCAGCTTCAAGGAAATCTACTAACAATCTAACTACAGCCCAAGTATTAGATGATTATAATTTTAGACCAAACCATGGCATCTCCCATAGGGGTAAATAATGACTCTCTGGTATGAGAGAAATCTTTGCAAGAAAAACAGCCATGATTGTGTAGGAAATTTCATTCTAGAAAAAAATTCATAGCTGAATGGCTCTAACATTCTTGGATTTTTAAAAAAGTTTCTGGAAAGGAGTCTCTAGAAGAGGGGCTCATTGGAGGGGGAGTTTGCTATTACTGAGCTGGATGATGTAAATGAAGGCTCCCAATGCTAACATCTTGGGAGGCAGCAGGGAAGGAGTTTATCACACCAGGTGTCCAAACCTGCAGTAGTAATGTCTGTCATGATAAGGTATTTATTTCACTTTAAAATGCAATGTGCTTGCATTACAATAGGCAGGGTGAAGGAAATACACAGAGCAAATGGAGCATGAGCAAGTTAAGATTTGTGATGGTCCCTAGGTCTGATGGCAATCCTTTTTTCTCCTCAGCCTCCAAAAGAATCCTTTATCTCAGCCAGTAACCACAGGAAAATCAGTGCATCCTGCTCTACTTTGGATAAATTTTCCATCAGTGGAATTTAAATAACAAATAAACCTCTCCCTGTGAAGTTTATGTCAATTATCTCATAGGTAACTCAAAATGTGGCACAAGAAGGGCATATTTCTGTTTTCTTAAGAAGCGTGTATTTGTATTAAAAAGCAGGAGCAAGACAAATTGGTATTTCCATACAGAGATGAGGAATTACATTTATTATTATTCAGATCTTATCTCGAATTACGTTAGAACTTTAGCAGGTATTCCTGGGGCTGGAACCACCTGTTGAGAAAATCTCCCATGAGCAAGTTATAGGAAAAAAAAATGTGAACAGAGATCTAAAAAGTGGTTTAAGAAAGAGAAGCACAGAGAGCAAAAGGCTGCTGGAAGTCATGTAAAAAGCCAGAGAGAACTGACAGTTTTAAAAGAATTATCCATTCATCCGAGTGCTTTCGGTGAGGAAAGGTAAATTATTTCTTTTCTGCTGTGTCATTGTGGTGCCTACTTGGATTGGGCTTTCTTTCTGTAGGTCTCATTCGTGCTGGCTCCATAATTCTGCTTAGATCTGTGCTATCAAAGGTGGCATAAACTTCCTTCCTAACATTCACTTTGTCTTCTGCAAGCATCCCACATTCAGCCCTGACTCTGGCTGCTTTCATGTCCAATCTGCATTTGCACTAGATAAAGTCGAAGTCCCCATAGAAAGTACACTGAAATCCCTGTGTGGAAAGACTGATTTACAGTCTACATATGACCCAGGAGGATATATCTGAAGGCCTGCTTTATTCCTGCAAAAAGGACTTGGGGGAAAGGGATTGTTGCAAATACTAGCTTCACCAAAGGTTTTCCTCAAGAAAACCTGGAAGGCTGCCCCAGAGTCAGTACCAGCACTGTTCCTATAGTGAAAATTTTACTTGTGGTTATTTTGACTTCAAAACTATCAGCAGAAAGAGTGGAGAATTCCATCTAAGCATGTCAGGATTGCTACTGAAGTCTTTGGGAAAAAATTTACATTGGCTTAACTAGAAATATATCCAAAGGTTTTTCTTGCTAGAAACTCCTGTATTGTACAATGGTACCTTCTACTGTTCAAAATAATCATTATAAGACAGATTCTTAGCATTTTACAAGTACTTTGGTACAGAACTGCAGTATTTTACACCTGCCTGTCCTTCCACAAAGTGACAGATGCAGTCTCAAAGCAAAGTGTAATTGAGATCCTGTCCCTGTATTACCTTGGTTAAGGATTCCTCCACAAAGTAGCAATTTTAGGCTGCTTGCTGAGACACTCTTCCCTTCCCACTACTAGCTGATGCCCAAATGCAAATCTCTGTAAGAAATCCAAATTCTGGGCCATTTTCCACACAAATCTGAGTGTATTCTTCTTGGATTTAGTATTATTAGCACTGAAATTTATGTGCAAGGGAACTGGACATAAAGAGAACGTGTTCCATTTTTGTGATTTCTCAACAAGATGGCTAAATCTTAAGAGCAAACAAAACAGAACAAAAAAGGAAAGAAGTCCCCAAGCAAAGACAGTTTCTTTTACCAAAGAATGTAAAGATTCATGAGTCACCTGAGACAGGTGTGCTCTGTGGTCTTCCTGCAGCCCTAGTGCTGTGATTATTCCAATTGTGAGATGCACTGGAGTGCTCCTCATGCCTCTCACACCCAGGTTTCTCTCTGGTCTGCAAGGGGATGCTGCCCCTACAAGGTCAGGAAGCAGCCATGATTCACACCTATTGCCAAGACTGCACTACAAAACAGACGTACAAACATTGCCATCCAGTCTGATCCTTACTTTTTTTCTCATACAACCCTTCCAGTATTATAATTATGTTGCCTTCAGCAGAATTTGTTCGATATGCAATGAGCTCCCAGAATATCATCAAATTCCAAAGTAGTCTGTTTCACTGAAAGCTTTTTCTGGAAGACTATGGAACCACTCACTCCAAAACTTAGAGATTTCTCAAAATATGTTTGTTTTGCTTTGCATTCATCTCTTTTTGAGGTTTGCATTTTTACAGGGTAATTGCTATACTGTGAGTGCTGCAGAAACCTCTCCTTTGCATTGTTGTAGGAGCTTGGGTTGTAAGAACTGCTAGAGATATTCAGAATTTACCATAAAACAGGTTTGTTTTATGGTAAATAAACCCTCTAATGACTTTTGGCCTTAATTATGCTCTGCTTCTCAGAGATGTTGTCTGGAATTTCTACCAAGCTGTCATAGAGAGTGGAAGACACATAACACAATTGGTGGTTAGTGTTTTGGGGCACAAAATGGGTCCTTCCTGGTGTCTAGATCCATGGTAGGCTATTGAAAATGATAGAGCATCCTGCTGTCAGTTTTCATTTAGAGCTAAGTTGTTTGTATTAGGTTGTGTCGCTTCCTTATTAGTTAGCATAATTTTACTCTACTACTTTGCCAATATATTACTACCATGATACAAAACCTTGTGGGTTCATATCTTCTTGAAGATTGCTCCCAGAGTTGTCCACTTTGTTTCCTTCCAGGAAATGAAGTGTTGCCTTGCTCTGGTTGTCTTGGAGTACTGTGGTAATGAGGTCCCACCTGGGTATGGTTCTTCGCCACTTAACTTGAAGTAGGTTCTCATATCCAGAATTCTCCAGAGTTAAACATACAATACACAAATGGAGTGAAGACCTCACCACTTTCAAAGACACAGAAAAAAATCTTTGATTGGGAAAAAAAATAGACTTCCAATATAAGGCTTATATCATGTGAAAGGAAAACATTGTGCTTTTTTGCCCCTTTTTGTAGATAAAACATTAGTGGATAAAATAGGGGATCATATTCCTCTTTTGAAAAACTTACGACTTAGAGATTTAAAGAAAAATCAATGTGACATTTGAATATACTTTGAAGTTCTTTCACAGCTTGAAACTTCACAACTTTTGTCTCTCCCTTTTTTTATCAACTGTATTCATTACATTTCCATATAAAGCAGCCTTCTTGTTAAATACCATCTCTCTCCCTCTTGCTCTTTTCCTCTTGCTCACTTTCTCTTTTCCCATTTTCCCCCCTCCTGGCACTTTGCTCTCCAGGAGTACTGAACACTTTCTCTCAAAGGTAGCAACACACCATTCAATTAAAGCTCCGGCCTTTGTAAGGACAGATAATAACTTTGATCGCTGCATTTGTATAATTAAGGGACAGGCCTGTGGTTTAAAGGGGCTCCTCTCTCGCCTTTGAAACAGCGAGAGCGTGATGAGTTTTCCGCGGCATCAGCGCGGTAGGAAAGTCCCAGTCTCCTTTGGTGTCACATCTATCTGCGGCCCCCAGCCTGCTCGTCCCTGTCCCAGGGCCGACGATTAGGCAGCCTCCCGCTGGCTGCAGATGGAGTGAAGCCGAGCGATAAGGGAAGCTGCCTTTCTGCCCTGCCTCAGATCGGCGCAGGGAGAGCTCCTCTTCACAGGCAGCCCCAGTGTAAGCCGTTTAAACAAGCGTGCAGGAAATATTGGGGTAATTACCAAGCACACGGAGGGGGTCTCCGGCTGTCAGCGGCATTAAGAATGGATTCGAAAACTCGCTCAGCAGATTAATTGATCCTTTTTCTGCAGCTCATCTTTTGAATAATTCTCGCAGCAGCCGCACATAGCCAAAAGTTGGGAGAGTGCAGTGTGCCGAGGAGAGGCATCCTCATCCACAGACGTGCATATTTACTGGCATCTGCATCAGGCTTTCTTCTCCGGCAGAGCATTAGGAATTTTAGCGATAATTCATGCTTGGTAAATTTGTTTTCTGTAATAAGATCAAGCCCACAAAGGGAGAATGAAAAGAAGTGCCGCCTGCACTCCTTATCAGCGGTGATGCCAGCTAAGTGCTGTGATCGCAGGAAGCTGCTCCGAGGTGCTCTCGCCTGCTACTTAATTCACTTTACTTAGAAAAGAGTTCGCCGCAGTTTTAATTTTCAGTTTCGCACCAGCGAAGCGGCCGCCAGCTCAGTGGAGCAGTGGTGGCCAGCGGGCCCCCACGGAGAGCGGCCAGGCTCCTCTCCATCCTGGCAGGCCACTCAAGTGGAACATCAGCCAAGTGGCAGGTTTGTTGCTGGGGAGATGAGCACCAGCCTCTCGGTTCCGTCTGCCCCTGCCCTCACTCTTTCCAGCTGGTGGAGGAGGGAAACTGGCAGGGAAAACCTTGATGCTGTACCCACTTGTCACATTTGCCTGGCAGAGGATGCGCCAACAGCAGGGAAATGGTGCGCGGCGCATTTGTAAAGGTGCACGTGTGTCTCCTCTGTAGCTGCATTAGCACATTAGCAGGTATTCTGTGCCTAAAGCAGAGAGGGATGGGGCAGCAAGAAGAGCTTGCAAGGGTTGCTCTCCTGGGTGGCTAATATTAATTGCTCATTTAAGGAAAATAGAATAATCTTCTGTGATTTAGATGCTGTGCTGCAGAGAGGAATTCAAAACTCTTTATTAGCACTTGAGATAGAGAAAGTGTCAAAAATGTCCTGATCTAATTTTGAATACCTATATTTGCACAGAGTGATCTAGTACCTTGGCAGTTTCCATCAGGGCGCTGTTCAATTCAGACTGCATATAGTTGGCACACAAATTGCTATTATACTAAAATACAGTGAAGAGAGCAATTAAAATCCATTTCTATGATGGTTGTCAGCTTTTTCATACAAGACTTTTCTAGTACTGTAGAAGCTCTCTTTAAAGCCCAAAAATGACAAGTTGCTGTGTGTTTTCCCTGTCTCAATTTTTCCTGCCTTCACCAATGTTATTGGTACATCTGTGAGTGTCATATCCCTCACTCACAAAATACCAAGGGCCAGACTTTTGCAATTAAATTGCAAACATTTGTGCAAGGGAAATGGTGTGCTGAAATTATGTGGGTTTGAGAGACCAAAGATTCACATGACTCGCAGCCGGGCGGATGTCCGATCTGCCACCAACGTGTGCTTCTCTTTTGCAGGCACAGGCACAGACATCCACATGGAAAACCTGTAAGTGCTGGCATACTCAGGGTCACACTACAAGGCCCTGTATTCTGCATAATGCCCTCAGCAACCCTCACTTCTCGTTTGTTGTTGAGAAGCTTTCAAATGAAAAATTGCCTATAGTGTAGGCAGATGGATTTAAGAAAATTGCTGTGACTACTGTGACTCCGTGCTTATACACCTCCATCCTTCTGTCCTATAAAATGGTAAAAAACATGTCTGGCTGATTTCACAGGGTCTCCCTCAAATATTCTTATATGTTTTGATCCACAGGTCTTACATTTCTTCAGCCTTGGATGTCATGACAGAATAGAAAGAATCACAAATCTCCTTTGACACTATGAATTTCACCTGTATTTGAACTACAGTGCAAAACAAACGGGTCCAGCTTCATCCCATTCAACTGCACTCCATTTTACATCCAGGTTTACCCTTATACCTCAGGGACTGGGGTGCCTACAGAGCTAGAAATGACAGGTTATCTCCTTTCTTGCCTGTTTTTGGCCATACTTTGTTTGTTAATGAATAGTAAAGGTAGATATCTGCTCAGGTAAAAGGCTGAGGACCTGTCAGCCACTCCAGCTAGTTCCAAAAGTAGTGAGAGTCACAGGACTTCCCTTTCTAAGGCTGTCACAGACCAGGAAAGCACAGAGAAATACTCTTAAATACACTAACCACTAGTCACATAAAGAGATTTTCAACAGGCCAGTGGAGAAAATTCCTTTAGCTGTGCATTTTTGAAAATCTACTTGTATCTGTGCAAATGACTGGAAGTAAACACAATCCTAGACCCCAGAAAAGGGGCTGTGGTGTTACTGTGCTGAGGGCTTGGCTGCACCTGTACTGACGGTGTCACACATGTGGGAGCCAATTTTGTTTGGGAAAGAACGGGGCATCTACAGCTTACACTCTGTCACAACATATGTGAAAATAATATCCTACTGCAAGTGTACACAGTGTAAAGGAAACCTTTGGTACAGTGTGCCTTCTTGAAATTAATCTCTAGCTCCTGAAATGTTCCTGTTCTGAGGAGAAGAAACAAGGCTTGAAAGCACTCCAAAGAACCGTGTTGACATCACAGCTGCTGTTTTTAATACCCCACTGTGCAGGGTAGCATCCTGAAAGAGACTAAAAGCCTCTGTCCATCTACTCATGCCAGATCCAAAGCAGGTGGCTGTTAGAACTGTCTTTTTCTGGTTGCCAGGCTTTCTTTTGGGGACCCATCTTAGAGCCAAGGGCAGTCTCCAGTGGGGCTTGCAACAATTATTTACTCTATCTATATGTAGCTAATTAAGTGATAATCCTAAAGAATCAGGATACATGTGAAACAGTAATTATTACTCACAAAGCACAAGCTGAGCAAATAATTTGTTTGTTTCTTTTGTTTATGCCCATATGCTTTAAAACTGATGATTGAAAGCTTATAACTTCACCCTGGGATGTAATTATGCTGTCAAAATTGGAGTTAAAGATAGAATAAGTTTGGTTGATGGGGGAAAAACCCAGAGTTTTGGTTTCAGGGAAGCTGTAGAGCAAAAAGATCAGTGGGTTTTACCCAGCTGTGACATCAGAAATATTTTTGAGTTAAATGTTGTGTTAATTATATGTTAAATGTTAATTGCTGGAAGGACCACCCCTGGTCACAGGAGAGGGTCACAGATTAGTGGTACAGTTTTAGTGGCACAGCATCTCTGCAGATGTGTGATGGTCTCCTGGTGTGGCTGCTTCAGAGCCCATTTTAGGAAATAAACCAGGAGGATGCACCCCACCACAGACTTTTCTCCAAACTATTCTATGATGAGAAAGGAATACTGAACTAGACTCCTGCAGGCAAACATGTTTTGTTATGATGATGTCTGGATGGATGGGGGTTGGTCTTTGTGTTATATTGTCAGATCAGGTTAAATAAAATTAGGTTCTTAGTACTCCTTGAGTAAGCAGAGCAAGTATAAAATGTGCTAGGATACACCTAACTTAGATTCTCAAAGTTTTTTGTATAATCAGCAAGGCTGTAAAAGTGCTGCTTTTAAATTTTTAGCAATCCTTTGATACCTCTGTAGTCTCAGGTCCATTCCCAGGGTTAGCTAAAGCCTACTTCAAGATTCTCAACACTGTCAGTAGTGGGATCACCAGCTGGAAGTGGTGCAAAAGGGCACTTTGAAAGGTGATAATTTGTAACTGCTTTGCATGGAAATAACTTTCTGTTTCTTCTTCCTTTCTCTTCTATGCTATCTTCACTATCTTGGAAGAAATACGAATGAGGAAAGACATTTCAGAGGTTTATTAAATTATATGGGATCCTGTACTAGATAAACCTTCAGGATTCTCACTAGATAAACTTTGTCTTGGATGCAACATAATTGTTCTTGTGTTGAGCCTTTTTGTTTTAATCACTTTCTTGTGTTTTGCTTTAAAATACCCTATGACTGCAGCTGGGAAATTTTGGTTGTATGACAGTGGTCTTGCAGGAAAAATACCTCCTGCAGTGATACAAATGTAGTCGGTTTTAGTTTTAAATTATGAATTACTGCAGTTCCTTTGATTTATATTTAACATTTTAATGTACAAAAATAAAAGGAAAAGTTTTATTTCTGTTTGACCTCGTGATGAATTCAAATGAGAAGACTTTGAGTTCTTAAAATAGAAGAGCTAAGGCCATTTAATTGCATTGTTTTCCATATTTCTTTTCCCTTGTATTTCTAAATAATTTATCAGTTGGAGGTACTCCATGTGAGAGCAAAAGGCATCCTTTCTGGAGCCAATGGGAACAACCACCTACTGTCATTACTGCTTTAGGTCAAGTGCTGTAGAAAATAACCAGTCCTGTGTGCATGGCAACTATTTTAGAGACATCTCAATAAAAAGTATATAGAAGAATAGACAAGATGGATGGGTGAACTGAGCAGATTCAAGCCTTTCAGTCTTTTTACATGGGATGTTCAGCTCACTGACAGTTGGAGCTATACTGTGCAAATGAGTTTGCAGGACTGAGACCTTAGCTAACAAGCTGTGCAGATAGTAGGAAAAAGATCAGTCTTCATTTTGATGTAATCAGATTTAAAAATATATGAAACTGAGTTTTTTCAAAGTAAAAAGGGAAAAGGAGAAAAGGATATGGAAAAATATAGCTGAAGAAAAAACAAAGCAGAAGAAATAATTGTAGCAATCAGAAAAAACACAATTTAGCAAGGAGATGCATTTTATTTTAACATTCGTTTAAAAAGATTGATGCATGTCTTTTGAATCTGAAGTTGGTACTTTCTTCTGTTATTGTAGTCTCTGTCTCTTGAATCATGCAATGCAAATCTGTTACTTGAGATTCAATGGCTTGTTTGAAAGGACACTCTCAGTTTTGAGGTCTCTTTGCAGTGGCTCATACAAAACCATTGAGTTTTTGACAGATCCCTGGAAGAGATGATCTCTTTCTTCAGTGTAAAGGACACGCCTTTTGCCCTGGTTTGTGTTTGAATGCTGCTGCCCATCCAGTTCCTATCTGCCCTCACCCCTGTCTCTCCTTGGATCATCTCCAGTTTCAATTTCAACTCTCTGTGACAGCTATTTCAGGTAAGTAGTGCCTTCCAGTGTACTTCTGGCTCAGGGCAGAAAAAAGCACAGGAGAAATAAAAAGATAAGGAAAAGGCCAAGAATGTTTGAAAGGAGTTTTACAATTATTTTTACTTGCAGTTTCCTTAAGGGTTATTTGCAACAGTAGTACATATAACATTTTTAGGACATATTAAGTCATCAGCAGTGTCTTTAAATTTTATCACACAACTCGATGTGGAAACCTTGTTCATGTGTTTTACATGCTTGTAAACTGCAGACAGTCTTGCTGCAAAATAGAGGGATATGGCTAGACAACCATCACATAAAAATCTGACAGAGTGCCTCTAGTGAAGTCCCAAGTCCTTGCTGAGTACCATTTTACTTTCACAGGAGTCTCAGTGAATTGTTCTATTTCCAGGAATGGCCAGTAGATTTTCACAGCATCTTTCCTGCAGGAAGATTTCACAAGGATGGAATCGGAGACATGATAGAACATCCCATTTCTTCAGCATTTAAATTTAATCAAGTCCTTTTGTGTCTGCTGAAGACCTCTTAATTGAAATACAGATTTTCAGAAGCTGGTTTGTTTGGGGTTTTTTTGCCTGTCTCACAGGCACTGAGTTCCTATTTCTACTTGGTTTAAAATTCACTAAAATAATGAGTGAATGCTGTTTAGGGATGGGGGAAAGCAGTGGGGACAACCACAGGAAGCTCTCCAAGTTATTCTCAGATCCAGCCTTGCATCTGATCTCTGTGAGGTTGGACCTTTCAATTTGCATCATTGTGCCATATCTCACACCAAATGATCCAAAATAAGTCAAAACAAATCAACTTCCCTTTATCTGCAGTATTAAAACCCAAAGATGCATCATTCCAAACATGTCAGAAAACATCCCTCTGCTGTATAAAACCTACATCCCAGCAAAGGCTGATGAGGGGGCTCTGCAGTCCCCACACTTCTGCTCTTCTGTTTAGCAGAACCAGACATCCCACACTGTCTGCTGTGGGCCAAATAGTAGGGGTATCAAGCTTGAAAGGTGTGCAGTTATGGCCTGGAAATTATCTGGGTGAACACTAGTAATCTATCTCCTCATGTGAAAGTAAGATAATGATAATTAGACTGAACAGTGCATGTTTTCCACTCCACCAGCACCACTGAGTACTTAAATCAGCTGGGATCCTGATGTGCTGCTAAAGAGCTTAGTCTGCCCAGTTTATGCTTTTTATTCATAACTTGCACCTTTATGCAGAGGTGATAATTTCCTAATAAATAGCAAATTCAACCACATTATACCTGTCAGACAGTTGCAAATACCTAGAGATGCTGTTACACGAAAATGATTGTGTATTCTCCATTTTGGGAAAAAAAACAGCGTGTGTCAGATTAATGAGGTTATGAGCAAGTGAGCAGAATAAACCAGTAAAATGTAATTAAGCCATTTAGCACTCCATAAAAACAGGAATACATAAAAAAGTAATGCGAACCACAGGGTGCAGTTACTTACCAGCCCCAGTATGTCAGTAGGACTTAAAGGGGCCCTCTCTTGTTTTCTTCCACTTTCAAGGCAAAAAAAAAAGTTCAAATCACTTTGAGCTTTTAAAGTTGTCCATCCATGTGCCATCCACATTGTATGTTATGCTCTCCCTTCCTACCTGTTTTCCCCCCTTAAAGTCTTCAGCAGGAGAAGGATTCTTTTAAAGGAATCACTTGATATTTTCTCACTCTTTCCAGCTGCAGACACTCCCACTTCTTTAGGATTTCTTACCAGGTTCTGTCTTATGTAGCAGAAGGTGTAAACTCATCAGGATGCAAACACACCAACCAAAGTTGCTAGTGTGTGACATACTTTGGTTTTTTGCTTCTGTGTAAGTCACTTCATTAGGGATACCTGGACAACTGATCCCTAGGAAGCAGAGAACTGCGTCTAGGGAGACAGTGAGAGAGGGTTATGTGTTCATTTCAGGACTGAAATAGACTCTCAGAGATAACCCACAGCAGATGCAGATCAGAGAAGATATTTTCATTGCAGAAAACAGACATTTCAAATAGTTTTCGCCTATCCAAGGTGGTAAAAGTAGATTTTCATTATGCATAAAACCATTCTAATGCCACTATGCAAGAGGAAAGGGATTAAAGGTAGAGAGCTTAACTGCTTCCAGGGTGTGTTAGATTCCCTCTAGTGGCTGATCTTCCAGAATTTAATAAATTACTATTGGCAGGAGCTAATACAGATATAGTCCCTCATTTAGCTGAAGTGGTAGATGTTCAGATCATGCTGATGATACCTGTGGGGAATTACAGTAAGGCATGGGAAGAGGAGAGGCAGGAGGGAGGAACCTGTGTGTTAGCCAAGAACTGCATCCAAAAAGGGAACTTCTGGAAGAGATAGAGGATATGATGTGCCAGCAGTGGCTTGATGTGACAGATCAATGGCTCATCTCCTTCAGAAGCCTGGATGTAGTGATGGCCTGAGGATTTACATGCTTCATGATAACAGACAGCTAAAGAAGTGAACTTCAGTGAACCCAGAGAAATTCTTTGGCAGGTTCTCACAGGGAGGAATACAAACACAAAAAGGAGAGTTGGAAGTTTCTAGGGGGCAAAACACAAAAAGCTGACTAGAAAACAATTTATCCCAAAGTGAATAAAATAGAGTGGTTGTAATAAAACACTAGAATGCAACACCAGGAGCAATTGAATGACATGAAAATCAAAGAGAAAAAATAAGCAGAAACAAGGTGCTGGAGGCTGTAAAATAACACATGGCCGTGCATAGATATGATCACAAGGACTAATGAAGAAATGGAATTACAATTAGTGATGGACATAAGAAAAAACATAATATTTCCATAAATACAGCTTCTTTATGAGAGACAGAAAATACAATCTCTTGCCTAATAGAGAGATTGTTTCTTTATTTAATGTTAAAAAATAATGAGCTTGTAATTGCACTTCTGATACGATTATGTAATGATAATGGCAGTTAATGAGAGGACAAGAACTCTGGCCAGACAGTCATAGATCAGGTCAAATAACACTTAGATAGAGTTAGTGTGCTCCAGTCCTTAGGCTGGCTGAAATGTACCCTAAATGGAGTATTTATAAGATTAGGATGAGCTGTTGCTGGGTAGTGATTAACACTCTGTAGGGAAGGGTGAATTCCAGAAGACTGCAAGCAGATGGACACAGTTGTTATGGTTTGTGGTTTTGTTTTTTTCTTTTAAAGGAAGGAGAAATTAAAGAGAGAGGGAATTAGAGGCTAAAAAGCTGGTTTTCTCTACCTTAAGAAAATGTAAAGATTTTTCCAACTCTGAGAGGCTGCAGTGATAAGATACAGCAAACATGGATTTATCAAGAATAAAAGATATTGAAACAAGATCTTGATAAGCAGCATTGTGCCTCCAAGTGGGTACTGTGAGGAGGCAAAGGATGTGACACCAGGGCTTTGGGCCCATTCCCCTGTGTCATTCTTGTAAGCAGCCTAAGAAACTATGGCCCAGGTTAAACTACAATCAGGGTGATGCAAAACTGAAGTCAATAACGTAGTGTTCCAAAAAGACCAGTGCGAAGTGCAGTCTCTGTTTAGGACTGAGAACCCTGTGCACAAATGGGAACTGGGAACAGGCTGCTCATTTACATGGCAGAGGTGTGACTTGGTGCTGGTATTCTGCATTCTGAGGAATATGCTCCAAATGTCAGCCACCAAGGCAGTAGAGGCAGCTTCATGGGAAGCTTGTGCCTTCTCTGGGGCTGGCTCTTTTTAAAGTCTTGTTGGTGAGTTTTAAAGACATGTGCAGGTCAGTGGGAGTTGCGAGTGTGTTATGAAGAAAAAGAAAATAGCAAGGACCACGGTTGTCCTCTAAAGTTTCAAATCCTTAGTTAAGGGGCAGAAAGTTTCCAAATTTTAGATGATGCTGACCTTTTGAATGTGTGGCTTCAACTTTTTATTAATAACTTCTTTTTAGACTGTGAAAATTGAAAAGATCATTTTTTAATAAAATAGCCTGACCTCATACTTACACAGACCTTTCCTGACTTAATTCCTGTCTTAGTTAACTAAAGAAACTCTTTCAGAGTAGCCCCCAAGTTATTGGTAGGAGTCTACAAGTTTAGGGGTCTAGCGCAGATATTTCTTCAATTGTTTCAGTGATTAGAAAAATGTCAACCTAAATTCTACTGTTTCTGACGTTTACTTCTGGATATTGTTATATAATTTTATTATCAAAGTTTTCTTTTCTATTACATAAAGACACAGATCAAATTTTGCCTTAACCTCTTTGATGAACAAACTACATGGCTGTCCTGGAGTCTACAGGATTCCTTTCCAATCCTCTAATGATTCTCACTCATTTTATCTGAACCCTCTCCAATCTATCAACATCCTTGATGAATCATGGACATATTCATATTTCATTCATCATATAAACTCCCAAACATGAAGCTCTAGTGCCAAATCCAAACTTAATTCCCTTCTGCTTGCCTACAGAAATTTTCCTGTTTATTCTTACAGGGACAGTATTCATTCTTCTGGATGTGGCATCCTGCTGGCACTCATGTACTATTATTTGACCACTATGATTACTAAATTCTTTCTGGGGATCCTCAAGTAAATTCCTGCTATCCTGTAAGTGTCCTACACCTTTTGTTCCTGGATATATTCCTTTACATGTAGCTGTGTTACAGCACTAAGGCGTTGCCCTTTTTTTCTAACCTAGCAGGTGCTTTTCTTTTTTATCAGCCATTTTTGTGATTTTTTCTGGTCCTCCAGGGCATTGATGAAACTGCTGAACATATAAGGGCTAAAACCTGATCAGTGCACAGCTCTGATAAAAATTCTATCATTGATGATTCTCTAATTTGAATCCATTAAAAATGTGCTGTGCTTGTTTTCCATTGCTCCAAATTCTTGATCCAAGTCCCAGACCAGCCATCAGATTGTCTTGACTAGATGTTGTATATCATTTGTGACTTACTGAGAGGGTGGATGCCAGTCTTCAAACGATTCTGCTGTGTGACTGAATGAAGTCGTGCTAAACACTTGGGAGTCAAAAGCAAAACTCACACTATACATGAGAAATGCTGTGTGTTGGGGGAGGGATCAATAATTACATTTTAGTGTTGCCGTGCAGTGGTAGGTAGTTCATCTTTGACTAGTTTCTGTGAAGATCAATGTGAGATTTGAGTGAATTAGTGTGGCTAAATGTTTGCAACTCAATAGCTGTAAAGTTATGATAGATACCTTAATATTACTATATTGGCTTTCTAGAACATCCCACAGAGGTTTTGGTTGTTTTCTTTTTTTTTTTTTTAAATCACTTTACTTACATTCACAACCCAGTTCTGAGTCAGGGTATAAATTTTCCTGACATATTTCTTGTGTCTTTTTATCTGCTAGAACTTCAGGCATTATCCTTAGTAGCAAATTTATTTAAAGAATGTCATCAAAATCCCACTAATATTTATGTAGTTTTCTGAAGAAATATTGTATTTTCTTCCTTGATCTAATTTTAGAACTTGAAAATTAAAATACCTAGTTACACTGGATTAATTTACATGCCCTGATTTTTTTATTATATGTATAAAATACCACCATGCACTGATCTAAGTGAACTCGGAAAAGGAAAGAATTGCTGATATTCTCACTTTGCAGACTGACCCACTTTTTACTGATATTTGAGGAGTTAAGGGCCACTACTTTAACGTATATTTTCTACTTTGAGTGTCAAAATGCAGACAATTAGGTTTGTGTTTGACTTTGGCATTAAGTTCCGAGTTTCAGAAAAGTGCTGAGCCTTTTCAGTCTCCTCTGAGTGCTGGCAAGTGCCTGCAGAAGTGCACGCTGTCATCTGATCAGGTCAATAAGGAGAGCATCAGCAGCATTCCTTTTTTTATTCCATCATATATAACATGCTTGTCAAACAAAATACAGCGTGGTGAGGTAATGACTGCACTGCGTGAGCAAGTTTCCGAGCAGGAGGTAAAACCCCTGGAGCAGTTATGCTGTTCTAGGACCTGAGCCAGCAGCTCTCCGCGGCTCTGCCCGTGCCGTGCTGTGAGTGGCCAACGTGGGGCTCTGAAACCAGCCCTGCTCTGTGCCGTGCAGTCACGGCCTAGCGACAGCCTTTGTGGCTTTTTCAGTTTTTAGCATTGTGTTGTCTCTGGGCTAAACCAAGGCCCCTCGAGGCCCTGGGCAGGAGGAGGGTACCTTTATCAGGTGCCATCCGAGCAGGGGGACGGAGCTTTTGTACCCCCTGCCTGGAGGCGATCTGCATGCTCCTCCGGCCAGGCACAGGCACATAATGGCACAGCTCGAGTTCCGGATGGAGGCGAGGAAAGAGCATGCTGAGAAAAATAATTGAAAACGAAGCTGCATTTAAAAGTAATCAAATTACTCCTTGGGATTAAATTTTTAGAGCCAAATTTTAGCCCTCGTTCTATGGCAGTGTGTTGGCAGGGCTGCGTGGCTTGGCCTGGCTCCATGCCTGGGGAGAGTTTACTACTTTTCTGAGTAAATAGAACATATGAAGCCAGATTCTCATTGCTTTTATGCCTAAGTAAATGCACCCCTTTTTCAATTGAGCCTCCCTGATTTATACATATGTCCATGAAAGAAAACAGAAAGAGAATGGCTCCACAGCTGCTAAACCCTTGCTAACTGCTCCCAGAGTGCTCAGGGAAAGCACTGGTAATGAAAGATAAGAGGGCGTGATTACTTGGGGTCTGATTACTTCTTCAGAGATCTGGACGTGCTCGTTCAGCTACAAAGAGACCATTAGGATGAGGAGTGCAATTCCACTGTGGCAGCTA
The DNA here is from genome assembly GCA_024734555.1 of Trochalopteron elliotii. NCBI lineage: Eukaryota > Metazoa > Chordata > Aves > Passeriformes > Leiothrichidae > Trochalopteron > Trochalopteron elliotii. Next base: position 7,527,690 of record JANPWX010000008.1, read on the forward strand.
AGGAAGGTAAAATTCCGTTGTTCAAGGACTCCACCCTTAAGAGCACTGGGGTTTTATCCTAAACTGTTTGCCTTACTGCCTTTGGACATTTTGTCAATGAGAGCAGTTACTACTACACAAGAGTAGGAGGACGCTTTATAGCTCCTCTAAAGGAGAAGAAAAAAAATGTTCAGAGGACAGATGTTATATCTCTGGCCTTCCAGACCACTACGATTCCCAAAAGCCTAGTCATGGAGCTGCCAGGTTTTGGTGTTCAGAAAAATTAAATCTGTCACTGAGTTGCACTGCCTGTGAGAAGATTTCAAGAGGAGCAAAACACTGCAGGTACCAACCATGAAGGTTTTTTTGTGGCTTATATCTTCAACAGGAGCCACACATACTATATACAAACACATATATTTGTGTGAATGTTTAAGCTAAGCTCAAATTAATAGTTAAGCAAAGAGGGGTTAAACTGTTGGGGACTGCATATATGTGTATATATATATAGATATAGATAGATAGATAGATAGATAGATAGATAGATAGATAGATAGATAGATAGATAGATATAGACTACAACTAGCAGTGACAAATGCAGCAGCCTAAGCTCTGTTGCACTGAGGTGTTGCATTATAACATATGTATCTGTCTTGCCCAGCTCTTATGCCGAGCCCCTCTGCATGCTATTTGAAGATTTTCGTGTCATATATCCTACACTGTGCTGTGACAGTATCTAGGCACTACAGAGTGAGTTAAGAATGGACTGACACTTCGAAGACTGTCCCTTGCTGTTAGCTTAGCACTGTTTCATGTGAAAAATATCTTCAGAATGGCTGTTTCTTTCTCAGATAACAGACCTGCCTACCCTTGCGAGTGACAGCTCCATCCCTTCTTCTTCAGAAAACAGAGGGCATCATTAAAATTCTGACATCTGTATAGGAACACCACAAAAAGAAAACAGTAAATGTAAATACCACGGTCTGTTATATGTCAAGATTTTAATGGAACCCACACTGCCAAAGATCTCAGAACCAAACAATTGCTCAAGAAAAATCTCTTCACTTCTTTACTATTGTGGTTCTTGAAAATTGGTAGACAGGTCTTAGAAGAATTAGATTTATAGTGCCCCAAGGTGAGAGTCACCACATCTGTGGTCTCATTAGAGAACTTCTCTTCCTCCACAAATGCATCCATCAAAAGTGGTAGGAAAGAACTCATGAAAAGGAAATTAGATGTGCTGGCTTCTTTGGAAACTTTGTTCAATATTCACTGAAATTAGAGGAATTATTTAATCAGGACCTTGTGTTTATTTTTGGTTTTGCAACATGTGTTCATAAGTGACAGGGCTAAACTTTTTTTCAAGTTGTTTTCAGAACACAAAAGAACTTGGAAGTAATAACTTTGAGATTGGGTTATGACTAAATGTAAGCATTTAAGGGTATAAAAATATCAAAGTTGCTCAATCAGATCAGACCCGTTCAGGGTCTGAAAATGGCCACATACATGACAAGACATGATAAGGAATTGTGTACTAGAAGAGTGCAACTGTAGAGTAATTTTCTTCCTGCTCTTTTGTCAGATAGGAAGAGCTATTTACTTGAAGTATTTCCTTCTAGGTTTTGTTGCTCTTCTAATGTAACCGTGAAAGGTCTTATTGTCCACGAATGAATAAAGTACCTGATGCCCAATTCTGGCCTTTTCCCAAAAACCAGATACAAAGCAAATACAGGACTCAGCCTCTCTCTCATTAGTCTGATGGCAAAATTCCCATTATGTCTCCTGCCACTGGAAGAATCTTTTCTGTTGAGACTTAATTCACAAACTACATCACAAAGTCAAGCAAAACACTTGTAAAATTTCTAAAATTATATCAAACAAAAATTGGGAAAACCCACAAAAGTATGGAAAATTTAAAAAAAAAAAGAACTTTTTTTTTTAAATTGTCTCACTACGTCCTCGTCAATTTATTTTCTACAGTATTAAAAATCATCAAAAAACTGCTTCATTCTCAGTTAACTGATGTATGATCACTAGTCAATAAATCTTTAACAATTTTTTTTCTTTTGCCTTGAGGTCATATTTTTGGTCCATCCAACTTTTCCTTTTTACCAGCTTCTTGTTTTGGCCAATAAGGGGGAAATATCAGTCTTTCAAGCATGCCTTTCATCTGTAGCTGTAAAGGATTAAGACTGCAATATCCAAAATGCCAAAAATCCTTTCTATCACTGATTACTAATTAAGTAGTCCCTTATCAAAGGACATCCATTCGTAGACGAAAGGAAATCTCATCATTGAAAGGGCCAGTAGTCATGAAATATAAATGAGAAGATAACAGTAATGCTATGTTCTCTTAGCATGCATCATATCCCACGGTGAATTTTTGCTTATAAAACATTGAACTGATTGCATACAGTTCTGCTGTGTATCACTCACAAGGACTACTCTTGGGTAATGAAGTGTAATTAAGAGGAATTGTATCTATCTCTTCATTCGAAGCCAATGATTTCCTTTCCCATTAGTTACACTCTGGAAATACAATGCTTTACGGATGTAATCTTTACCATTGATTTAATTGACTCAGCTGTCTTGAGATGTTAGAGCTGTTTACCAATGGCTATATCATTCATATGCTTTTTGTTAGTTCAGAATTTAAATATAAACTATATTCCTTACTAATGATCAGGACAGATCATTAGATGTGGTGCTAAGCAGCTATCCCTGCCTTTGAAGAACAGAAAATAAGTGCTTTTTTCTTTTTCTTTTTTTTTTTTTTTCTATGGGAAGTTTCTTTGCATTTGATTTTGAACTTGCCAAATCAGGTAATTCTTGTTGCAGTTTTTTGGTTTTTTTTTTTAAATTTAACTATGTTTTAGAACTAATGAAATATTGGGCAGACTTGGGGGTATGTAATAACTGAGTGCTTGGTTTCTGACTACTGAGAATCTGCAATACGGGTCTGTGATGCTGAGGTGAAGAGCACAGAAACTGAAGCAAGGTTTGTTCTCCATCAGGAGTGTAGCAACTTAAATATGTGTTCTATTCCCTATGAGTAATAGTGTGAGGGTAATCGTGGCATCCTTTATCTTTCACTGGAAATTCACAATAATTTACTGAGAAATTCTGAAGCCCAGTAATGATATGCAGGTGAAACTCAGTGTAGACATGCTAACATAGAGAATAATTGAACATTTTTAAAACATGAGCTTATGAAATTGGGCACACTGTGATTTCACAGAATCATAAAACACCTTGAGCTGGAAGTGACTTTAAGATCATCTAGCTCCAAACTGCTTGCTATGGGCAAGGACACCTTTTGCTAGATCAGGTCTTCTTCTTCCATTTTTATTTGACAATCTTTTATCTTGGTCTTCTGCTATTGGAGGTATATTTGAGTGAAAGAGTTAATCACCTACTCTGTAAAACACATATGGACAAAATACAAACTACAGGCTGAACAGTGTGGGAATCATATGGTAATTCTGCCTTTGTAGTCCTTTTTGCTTGCCAAGACCACTGCAAACATCAGGCCTGTAGTTTTCTGCCAGTCAGCACTGCCACCACTGCATTAATGGTCATCAAATGTCAAGAACTACTTTCACCTTGGCAAATACTTGGAACAAGAGAATAATGACTAAATAAAGCCTGAATCTTAGGGATAAATATGTAATTTATGATGCAGCACACAAGGAAGATTACCTCTATAGCATTTCCTGGGTAGGTTTATGCACACACAGAGAGGAGAATCTGTTCTCCTTCAGTCATGGTGCACATTTGTAAATGTTAAAGACAGGGAACAGGTGACTATTTAACATGGCAAAGAACTATAAAAGCATTACTGCCTCTCCTTTATTTTTCAGTCATTTAAAAAGTTTTTTAATGAAGTATTGCAAACTGGCTTCTGAAGAATCATATGGTGTTTTAAATACTTTCCAAGGAAAGATAGTACTTTAAAGTATTGTATTCAGAGCTCACAGGAGACCATAGACAGTCTGTTATTAATTTCAACCTAATCCAAGAAGTAACAAGCTTACTGGATAAGGTGCCTACTTTCTGAAATAGTTCGACTCTCTAATGTCCATTATTAATTGTTTTAATATATAGTATTCACTGCAATATATTGTACATATCTGAACATGCTTTAGGAAATGAGGTTAATAAAGTTTCTGGACATTAAAAATGCCCTGGGCAATGTATTGTATTACTTCTCAGCTATCTTCTGTTTTGAAAATATAATTTCAAGGAACTTTTAGAAAAGAGGGATCATTAAGAGGGCAAAAAAAAAAATCAGGGTGGCAAAACAATAACATTCTTCAGCTGTTAATAATCTCTGAACTGCTAGAAATGCTTCCTGCCATCTGCATTTTAGAAACCAAGGTAATGCTAATGATGTTTTGTATCCTCAGGATCCTCACTGGTGTCATTAGTACAAACTCATCTCAGGAAAAGTTCTCTGGGTGGCAGAAGGAGCAGTCTGGAACCTGACTCCTGCCATATCCCCCAGCCTGTGCAGTGGGGGTGCTGCCTTTGTGTGTTCCCTTGTGCCCTGTTTGTTCATACAGTGTCACATCCTGAAGCTGCACCAAGGCCTTGCTGGGTTCAGGAAGAGGTTGTTATCATTGCAGCTGATTGGAAAACAATGTTACACATGACAAGGTCTGTGGCAGATAGGAAATATTTTACCTACAAAAATTTCCTCCTAATTATGGCAAATGAGAACAGCACTTTGGTTTGTTAACCATTGGGCATTCTTGTGTCCAGGAGTTCTGGTTTTTCCTTATGTCTAAACAAATCTTAGCACAGCACAATGATGGTTCAGCACTTAAGATCTCATAAGCCACAGTGACAGAAGTAGAAATAAATTATAAATATAGCAGTACTCACAGCTCCCAAACTATTGATGCTTGCTGATTTTGGAAACCACAATAAAAACAATTCTCACATTTCTAGCACAAGAAAACATTGTGCTTGTAAAACTTAGGGAGATGTAAAGCTCCTTGTTGACCTTTATCCTTCTGGCACTGCTGAATTTGGTAAGCCTAATCCTGAGGCATCTAACTGGCTTAACCCTCTCCTGTTTTACTCTTCAAACAGCACTGATTTACATGGTAGTTTGCCTTAGACAGGGCAGTCGGGCTTTGATATTTGATCCCCATGGGAGTGTTGATTAATAAAGCCTGAGAGGAAAAGTTATAATGGCAGAAAATGAGAGCAAGTGAGAGTCCTTTGTAAATGAGAGTCCTGGGATCTGCAGTGATTTCAAATTACATTTCTCTGTGTGTGTGTGTGTGTGTGTGTAGTCAGTGCTTTGGCATGCCAATAGCTCTTAGAGCACTTTAGAAAAGATGCTCTGAACATTAATAATCTGTCGAGCTAAGCTATCTTAGCTCAGGTAATTGTATAAAAATAGTACCATCACTGAGTTGGGAATGAAAAGAGAAAAAAACCTGCAAAAAAGGCACTGTAAAAGCAGGAGACTAAAGAAAACAAAAGTGATAGATATTACAGCCAAGAACTAAGTAGTTTCTTCCTGAAGGCACAATAGCAAATAATTGGTTCCTTTAGAAGGCAAGATCCAAATCTGGGGCATCAAGAAATTTGAGAAGTAAGCTGTAGGCTTGACACTGGGGCCAGACACCTGACCTCATTGCTGTGGTCTGTTCAAGAGCAAACAGAACTTTCTGCATTTTCTGTATTCCAATTCTGAAAGGGTCACTGTGTGCTCCAATAGCCCTGGCTACACAAAGCATCTGACACTTTTTCATATGATCCCACATGACCTTCCTTAATGTGGAGAGGACTATGAATCTACCAATTACTACTAAAAAGTAATAATCAGTTGTGTTACATGCATGTAATAAGACCTCCACTAAAATGTATCAACCGATGTTTGTAACATACACTATCAAAATTTCAGTAATGTCTTTAGTAACTGAAATTGTGGGAATTGTTGGTGACCTTCACTGAACTGACTGTAATTTGGAAATACTGTGAAATCTATAAAGGCTACACTTTGCAAGCAGCCAAATCTTGGATGTGGGTTATAATTTCCACAGCATGTGAATAGCTTAATATTTTTATTTTATTTTACCTCTGATTAGTTGTACATGGAATATTAAAGCTGGCTTTTTACAGTCAGTATAGCTAGGGGTATTTAAATCAGAACATAGATCTCTCCTCTAAGTACAAATCAGAAGGACAGACACTTAATAGTTTGGAAACATATGGTTAATAGGCCTATATTTTTTATTTATAACTCCATGATTATATTTTATTTTTCAGTTTGTAGGTATTGGGAAAGGAATCTTCAGATGGTCCTTAATTATTTTGAATTTAGCTAATGAGATATGTTGCCACAGTCCAAACTCTAGGCTCATAATAAACAAAAGCTAAAAGAAAGAAATATGCCCATTTTTGGTTTATTACTAAATGTTATTTTGAAATTTCTTTTCCTAGTCTTCCAACCACTGGGAGGGTTGTGGGTTTTTTCTTTTTTTTTTTTAACGATTGTTCTTCCTCTCCAAATTTCATTGCTGTTCTCTGTGCTAGGATTTTGAGAGACGTCAGCTCTCATTTCCACCATAGCAATTGGTATGATCTGGGGACAAAAAAAGGTGAAATTGCTCAGTGTAGGAAGAAAAGGCTGACCAGAAGTGATCAGCTGTCAAAGCCAGTGGGAGCCAAGCCCTGGGGCAGCCCCTCTGACTGGCCGGGCAGCATCGGTGTCATGTTTGCGCTCGTTATCCAGCAAGGAAACAGGTCCAGCTCATATTTCAGCTTAGGACCTGAGGAGAGGAAGGGATCAGGATGGGGCTATGCTTCATGGTGAGAGCAGCCCCTGTTCCCATTAGATGAGCCACATGCTGGATCTGCAGTGGCCCCAGGACAAGGTGGGATGGAGTGCTGGCATGACACACCCCAAGAGAAGGATGCAACACCTCAGTGTAGCCAGTGTCATCTCTAGTGCCGCCGCTGTGACAGGGAAATAGGGTGTTGAACCATGGGAGACAGGTGGTTTGGAGGAGAGCAGGGATGATGCCTTAGTCAGTGTTCCACCCCTGCTCCCAGGAAATGCCCACTCAGCGCACAAACTGAGTATCCTCAGAAACATACATACTGACAGAAACATAAGATGACACATACTTAGGGCTGGTATCCTGTCTGCTGAACCACAGATCTTCTGTACTCACAGCACTGTAATTGGAATAACTTTCCTTTTCCAGTTCATTTAATGAAGATGGGACCTTGTGGGCCATTCTTTCTACTTCAGAAATGCTGCATCTCTCACAGACCCGAGGCATTTGTGACCAGCCAGCTGAGCATGCCACTAGCAAAAAGCTGTCACTCAGAATTTAAAATAGATATCTGTTTATACAGATACCATATATGTACTGTATATTGTAATGTCTTTTTTTTATTCAATGTATGTTTTAAATGGTACAAGGAAAACATGGAACCCTGGCAACTTTGCAGCTAATTCCACTTCACCATGGCAGGTTTGTTAGAGGTTTGGTCACTGGTTGGGCTTCTCCTGACACTTTACCACAGCTCTGAGGGGTTCTTGGCTTTTCTTATGTGCCATTTGTGCTCTTCCTGGGGATTCTGTGGAATAACTGATTGAGGGAGACAATTATAGGAAAAAGGATGGGGAGGTTTTTGTTTCCTTTCATTCACTGTTGATACTCTCCAAAGGAAACCTAGCAAGAAAGGGATGAAGGTAACACAGGACTGCTGCAGGGATTGAACACCAAATCTTTTGTCCAATTCAAGTATCCCTGTTTAAATTCTGTGCAGGACAAGCTGTACAAGTCCTTATTTACATAGACTGCTTATGCAAGCTGGACCAGCAAAATGTCATGTTTTCTGTTGTGCACAGCAGTCCTGATGAGCACTTCAGGATCTCATCTGTTATCCTTGTCATTGGAATTGCCCAGTGTATCTCAAAGTAGTTTGAGGACAGCTGCTCTGCCTCACAGAAAACACTGAATGTTTGATCTGCTCACTGCTCAGGTGTTAGTTACTGACTCTGGATTCACTCTGTAGTGCATGAACTGCTTTTCAGTGACAGCAATGGTCTGATCCCTGAAGTCATTTGTCCCATGTTTGATGGCATTGCTGAGGATCAGCACACTCTAAACCCCCACCACCAGTCTTCCTTGTCTACTCTACTTCTTTGTGCATGTCTCCTTAATGCCCTATGACCTTCTGAATCCTTCAACAGACACAGGGCAGATACATGGTTCTGTTTGTCCAAATGGCAACCACCTACCAGAGTGGGAACTTCAATATTTTGGTAACTGTCTCAATTACTGTAGTATTTGCCTTTTACAGGAGTTATTACATTCCCTCTGGGTTAGGATAATCATGGTTAGTTCTCATCCAGGCAGGTAATGTGAGTAATTCCTGGTGCTGGGTCTATTCAATGATTTTGAATTAAACTGTGTTTCCTTTCAATCTCCTAAATAATAGAAAAGAACATTAATATATTGTTATGCATAAATTATCTTAGAAAGACATATATTTTGACTTTGACTTAAATGAGCTCTACTAATAATATAGGAATGGGGAGAATAGGGTTTGACATGAATTCCAGCAAGTTATTTATAGAACTGTAAGAACAGATTTTACAATAATTAAAACAGGGTATAGGTTATGTTAAGGTAAATTAAGTCAATTTAGTCCATCATCATTTTTACAGTGCTGCAAATTAACATAACAATGACAACTATAGCTGTCACTGACTTGAACAGAAGCATTTAATCATTGCAGTTAATCATTATTAACACACAATTCATAATGATCAATCATGCTTGACTCTAGGATCATAGTGGGGCTGTATTAAATACTATATAAATACATAAGAACATCAATAACTGTCCAAAACCTAGGAAAATCAGGTCCCCATTTTCCATTTTGATGTAGTGGTGTGAGCTGTTTCTGTCATGTCTCTGAGTTTGTTAGGACTTGTTTAGTTTGAATTTATCTTGACAGGTAAGATGGCTGCATGTATGTGCAAATGGCATAAATGCCCTGTGTTTGTCTAAAGTAGAGCTCTGCTCAGAATTGAACTGGTGCTTTGGCCCAGCAATTCTCCTCCTACTCTCTCCCCATGGCAAATAGAGCTTCATTAAAAATAACCTGTGGTTTTTCAGATTGCTCTCAGTTCTTACTCAGCTGCTGAAAGTTGCTTGAGTAAGGGCTGGTTCCAAGGTGGACACTGTGCTGTGGTTTATAACTATTGCAACACTGATGTCCAGGAGCACCAGCACCTTTGAAAAGTAGTTTTGCAGACTGCCTGTGTGGCTTTTCAGGCTGCAGATTACCTGTATTCTAAAAAGCCATGCTCTAGACCATGTTTTGGTTTAGGATTTTTAAAGATTTTCACTGTTTAGATGTTCATTTCCCTCTCAGTGAAAGAAGTGCAGTGAAAGAAGAGCAGTGACATAAATTAAGTACATTTTTAGAAATCTTTGGAGTACTACTTTTCAAGTAAAATGTGCCTGGACACTTTAATGAGTCTTCTTTACATGAGAGCTTACTGGAGTGATGGTGTTTGTCTTCCCAAGTAACCTTTCCATGTGATGAAGCCCAGCTTTCCTGGGATGGCTGAGCACCTGCCTGCCTGTGAGGTGTGCTGAGTGAATTCTTTGTTGTGCTTTACTTGTGTGCATGGCCTTTGCTTTATCTGCTAAGATGCCTTGGTCTCAACCCATGAGTCTTCTCAGGGTTACTTTTCTTATTCTCTCCCCAGTCCCACTGTGGAAGGAGGGAGTGAACTTAATTGCCAGCTGGAGTTATCACAGAATATCCTGAGCTGGAAGGGACCCATGAGGATCATTGAGTCCAACTCCTGACCCTGCACAGGACACCCCAAGGTGTCTCAGGCCCCTCATGTGCCTGAGAGCACTGTCCAAATCCTTCTTGAACTCTTGTCAGGCTGGTGCTGTGACCACTTTCCAGGGGAGCCTGTTCCACTGCCCAAACACCCTCTGGGTGAAAAACCTTTACCTAATATCCACCCTAAACCTACCCCAGATTCATGCCATTCCCTCAAATTAAAGCATGACATCATGGTTCAGACACACATTACAACCCAAACCAAACCAATTCATTTTATTTTACCTTGAAGAGTGAAAAGCAAATACATATTTTGACTGGAATTAATTTTAAATATTTTAGTTTGGGATACAAGAGACAACACTGTGTGCATATCCATAATGAACCTCAGCAATACTTTGTTCAAAATGAGTGTTATTATAGCATACAGCAATGCTCAGAGAAAGCCAAAAATTCAACACAAAATAAAAGCATTAAAGTTTGATAGCTGTATTATTTCTAGACAGAGGGTAAAGACCCACTGGAGGAGTTGCTAAGTGCCCTAGTACTGCAAAGGATGTGTGAAAGTGCTTTTTTCTTAACCAAACAAAATATTTCAAAAGGAGCAAAGCCCTTTTAAATTCCTCCATGAAATGAAAGTCTCTTCAAGGGTAGTTTGGCAGAATTAAACTATTAATTCATCAGATTTCAGCAGCGTCTGATCTTTGCATAGTATGCAGACTGTTTTCTGCCTGAAGGACAAGCAAAGCCATGTGACTCCTGCAAGAGGGTAGAGCTTAGAGCAGCAGGTAAAATTGTGCTGTACTTCCCTCAAAACAGGCCAGGTAACAGGGCTCCATCCATTGTCACGTAATGAATTCAAAATTAGTCCTCTTACCACAGATGTAATTTCAATATTTTTTTCAATCTTTTTTCATCCTGCCAATAATTTTTTTCCTGAGTTTGAGAATCCCTCATGAAACTGTTATTTTTATGACGCTGCAGTACTTGTCCTCTGGGAAATCACACCTTGCTCTGCCAAGAGCACAAATTCACTTTTCAGCTTCAGTCCAGTCCTTGGGCAAGTGTCTCTCCTGTCCTGTCAAAGACTCTGCTACTTCTGTGACTGCTGTGCTCAGAGAAGGTGCAAATGATTTCTCAGTGTGCTGCAACCATGCACAAATTCCAAAATATGAGACATGGAAGGACTGGGAGTAAGATTCTGATGTGCACCTATTTTCTGTGGTGCTTTTATCCCTCTGCACATTTTTACTGTTTAACTGTGCTAAAGTGATTGATTACCTAAATTAAATTAAGAATGGATCCCATCTTTGTCCTTCCATTTTTTGCTCTGAACGAGACTTAGAACTGGAGGTAGATGAGCAGAAAAATAATGTTGCTATTAAAAAATATTTTAAGTGTCTTTCTCCCTAAAAACTATATAATTGCAAAAGTTTTCAGCAAAAAAGTAGGCTTGAAATTACCTGAGATAAAAGAAGGTCATATTAAAAAAAAAGATATTAATAAAAAATTCTATTAGGAGTTTGGAAATTGCCTCCTTTGTGGGGTTTTGTTTTAAGGACTTAAAAATAGCTCCTCAACTTCAACATTTAACTTTTCAGGTTTTGGCCTCCGAGGAAGGAATCATATACTGAGTGCCTTAACTTCCTGAAGAAGGTGTGGGAAGGGCAGGGCAATTTAGAGTTGAATCAAAATCAGCTGAACTGCCAGCAGGGAGATCTGCTATGAAGGGGATGAGGGAAGACCTCATCAGGGATGGGTAAGTACTCTGTCGGTTTGGAGCTTCACCCAGGGTTGTAGAAAGGCCTCTTTGTCCAGCTTGGGTCTACAGCCTAAAGCATATCACCAAAACATTTTTTCCCCATGCTTTGGTAATGAAGGACTGAGCAGGGTTCACTGCTGTGCTTGAGGAGAGCAGCAGCAGCAGATGTACCTGTGTGAGCCTCAGTGCTTGGGGGATTCTCAGTTAAGGGGAGAACAGGTCCCTTCAGGCTGACATGGTAGCTGCTGTCTGTTTTTGAATTGCAGTTTCAGACTGAGAGGCAAGTGCTCCTTGTAGCCTCTCTTTGCAATGCTAAATCTTTTATTGTGTCCAGCTCTCCATCACTCAGCTCTCACAGATTCAAGATGAAGAGGGCAGAATCTCTTTTTAGGGTCATTTATTTTCTGTCTTGATTTATTTATATCGGTCACTCTTCTGTTGATGAACTATTACTACCAAGATACAAAGAGCAGAGTGAAGGACTTGTCAACATTGATGCTTTCAGGAACACTGGATTGTAAATAATAATGTATGTGTGTGTGTGTTTTGCCTTGTGTGGTGTGTTTGGTTAGAAAACTTGTTGGTTTCTGAAATGCAGAGAACCTGTACTTTTTTATTTTTCAGGATGCTCCTGTGAAGAAAATTTGAGTGGAGCTTTAAAAAGACAGCCAAATTACTTTTTTATGAAGAAGTTCTCTTTTTTTGCTGTGGTTCTGAATATAAAAATCAATTTATTTCCCTTTTGTTGTATTTTCCTTTGTAACCCTGTGAGTCTCATAGGTAGGAAAATGGTGATTATTTTAGGGGCAGATCATAAATGCAAAGTCTTTTTTTTACAAATGAAATAACATGTGGTAACATGTGGTAGGTGAATACTGTAAATATATAAATAACAAAAAATAAGAAACAAATACAAAAATTAAAATTTTAATTGTATATGCATTTTCATCTCTAAAAAGTCAGTGATTTACTTAGGAACACAAGAACCAATTAGTGGGTGTGTGAATGAGTGACATCGTCACATTGACATGTAGCAAGCATGAGGAATGTACTATGCTCTATTTTTCTGTTCCTCACACCATTTAGGACTGCACACAAATTATTTTAAATCCCAACAATTGTAAATTAATGCGTCTTATCTGCTTAAGAAGATAACAAGCTGCAGGCATCTGTTTCAGTAAAATGTGTATGTCTATACACGCAGCAGAATATGAATAGTTATTTTTCAGTCTTTGTTAAAGTTTTGGTAAAAATCTTAACGATTCAAAACTGAAAGGTCTTGATAGCCAATGTAAAGAACGAGAATTGTAAAAATATGCATATTCCCTGTGTGTCCTTCTGCTTGGGTTACCAGAAGATAATTTTTCCCAGATGCCAGCTTGCTGTGGGCTTTTTCACAGCTTAGACCTCAAAAGTATCCTGTGTAATCTCAGCAATTCATTGCTCCTACAAGGAGATTGAATGATCTGAAAATGTAGTCCAACGGCTGGTCTTCAAAAATTCAGGTTCTTATCTGGAGCCACTTATCAGTCAATACTGAGAAATGTTTGCTTGATAAGGTTCAGGAGGGAAAACTCCATGAATAGTATGTGAGTAGGAGCAACGGGAAAGCTTGTGTTCCATTATTCATGCTGGATGGACGTTGCCCCTGTCCTGAGGACCTCTCTCCCTTCTCTTCCCTGCAATTATAATTCAGTTACAACTCTCATGAGATCTCCTCTCACACATCAGTTTTGGGTTCTTGGTCGTTTGGTTTTTACAGAGATATGGTGGTTGCTAGTGACCTCCCTTTGCACTCACTTTGTCATCTTAGTCACAACTCCAGACCCCTGGCAGTTTTTGAGTGAGAGGGACCTGCAATATCTATATAAGGTCTACAGTACAGCTCGATCTAGATTTTATTGTTATTATCATTTATGCAAACAGCCTTCCTCACTGCTGAGTCCCTGCTTTGACAATGTGGGCTGAAAAACATCCATGGATGTACAGCAGGAATCCCAAATTCCTTGTGTTATTACAATAATGAGAAGGGGTGAAGGAAACATAGGTAGCATCTTTATTACTGACCCAAGGTGAAGCAGTTGTGATGTTCTGTGTTGTTGTGTTCCTGACAGGAGCCAGCTGCTGGGGTGTCCCAGTGGCAGCCTGAATTTGAGTCCGCAGCCTCCCAAGAGACACTGTGACCTGGTGAGGCCAGTGTGGCTCAGTGGGGGCATTGAGGAAAGGGGTGGCAGAACTCCTCAAAAGCTTCCCTACGTAGTCCTGCAACCCCATCTGGTTTGCAGCTCAGAAACTGCTGCTTAGACTTGGGATTCAGAGTTATGAACACACTCATTTGTTCCTTACCTGTAACTACAAAGAGACCACCATTGCTGTGCCTGGAGCTCTTTCCACACCTAAGCCCCATTTAAATTACCATTTATTATTTGAGGAGCAAGACACTGTCACTATCACCTTACAAGTAATTACACCTTGGACACAGTTAGAGATAACCTCAGTTATCAGTCACCTGGGTTGATAAGGGTCTGCAAGGAATGATGAATTCTAAATACTCCTTTATTTCAAGTGGGCTGGCTGGTTTTTGTTCATAAACCAACAGCAATAGTTAAGGGTTTTTGATATCTGCCATTCCTGTAGCATGTTTCCAAGAACTTCTTGGTAAACTTGTGAAAACATCTTGTTATGGTAAAATGTATTTCCTCCATGCAGATACAATTTAAGGGTACTCATTAATTTCATTGAATTCTTCTCAAGTCATTTTTCCATTTAACTCTTGTGATGTGATAATCTGAAAAAAAAAACACAAAAAAAAAAAACCAACCAAAACCCTTATGTTCTTGTTACAGCTGGGAGAAAGTTTAAAAGTGGAAAGATCAGGTTCACATAATATCTATTAATTGATTCAATGAAGTTTTGAGCTAGATGTCATGGGTTTAAGGTTGGTTTATTCTATATGCTTAAATCTGTGCACATTTGTAGTTCTATTTTGTCACATAATTTATCATTGTGCATTACCACATTTTGCTTTTAGCCTAATTTACTACCCCTACTTTTAAGACTGAGTGTTACTTTGTATAAAAGTGGTCACCTCCAGATCTTCCCGAACACCATTTTCCTTCTGGGTCTCATTCTATCTTGAGAGTAGGGTTAGACGATTTGGTTCTGGAAAGCTTTTACAGATTGAAGAGGTTTAAAAAAAAAAAATCTCAATTTCTGGTTGAATAGGCTTTTAATTTTTAAAGAATTTTGGAGCTGGCAGAGCCTGCTATACTGACAGTGTCTGAGGCTGCCATCACCTACACGAGCAAAGCTGCCCAAGGCAGCACAGCAAAGTTTGGCTGAAGGTTTGTGAGCTCCATTTCACCTGAATATGTCAGGCAATCCCATTAAAAACTGTAATTATGGGCCAGAATCTGGACTTTTTTTTTACATTACTATGAGATCTGTTCCTAAGTTATCCTCCTTACTCTGATAATCTCTACTTCCAAAATATAGAAAGTGCTATCCAGCCCAGGAAAGAGTGGCAGAGCTTAGTTGCCCCATGCAAACAACTAGATTCCTTAAATGTATTTATTACCAAAGAATTCAGACAGAAACCATGGAGACCCAAGGACCTTGGCACTCATCCTGCTTCTGAGCCCAGATATATCCAAAAAGCTTGCCCTAGAGGCAGACCCATTAATAGCCTCGTTGAACTTCATGACCACCCATCTGCGTGCCACACTTTTTTCTCAAGATCTGAGGATGCTGGCACAAATCTTCAGCTTCCTTTCCTTTTCTAGAAAAGTTCCCATTGATAGTGAAATAAATCACAAAGAAAATGATACTGCAAATTCTCTCTTCTTCATCCTAAACATGTTTATCATTGTATTTTCTCCTACATTACAATATCTCCTGGAGTAATTATACCTAAACAAATATAAACAAAAGTATATTCATATTCTTCATACTATAATCAATTTGGAAATGGGAAATTTTTGCTATAAGTATCCTTTTTCCAAACTTACTTTCTTCTAACCTCTTGTATATGCTCCTATACTATAGAAATATTAAAGCAAATTTAGATAATAAGAAATTAGTATGATCCATTTATGGGTTAAATAGTAAGTTTAGGTGTTCTTTTAAAACTTTTAATTGTTTTTTTCCAAATCAAAGGCAATGAAGAATATTTGTAGCAGGGAGTACAGTAAGATAGACTAAAAGCTTTCACATAATTTATATACATCTTATTTGGCAAAAAATATATATCACAGGTCAATATTTTTTTTTAATTGGCTTTTTGGAACTCAATCCCATACATGTGTCATAGCCAGACTTAAATGTTAACTGAAATTAATATGAAGGATAGGTCTTAATTTTAGATCCAAACCATGTCTGATCCGTTCATCAGACATCATTTCACTCTGAGTGCCATTGTAAGACTCTCCAGTCTCACAGGTAATAAACAACAACTTGACAAGGCTCCACTTCATGCTATAGATATTGAATCATTATGAAAATCAAGCTCTTAAATTTCATCTTTAATTTTCCTTCCCTTTTTTTGGTAATAGAATTTTTTGGATTTTGTGTCTAAACTCTGATTCTGGAGTTCAATGCAGCTCATTTGGCATTTGATAGTTTGGAAGTTCTTATTCTTTATTTGTTTCCATAAAGATTGATATAGGAAGAGAAAATGCTCTCTCCTATACCCTACAAATGTTAACTGATTATATAGTTGAACTCTATGTCCAATTTATCTTCCTGAAAGAAACAGAAATGACTTTGTCACAAGCCACAGAATATATGCAGGACTGCACAGTGTTCAGTCCCTACTGCATTCTGAACAGTGATATATTTTAGCATCTAATATTTATGTTCATTTCAAGTTGTATTCTCATTTTTCATCTGCAGTGCCCTTAGTGATGGTAGAAATTAGTTTTATTACAGCTTCCTCTAAAGGACATCCATGCTTGGAAGAAAAAACAGGGAGGGAAAAGTCATCCAGAGGCATGGACTCCAAATTGATATGTCAGGGAGGTATAGCCATGAATTTCCTGTTGAAGTACAGTGATCCATAATCCTCTTTCGTATTATAGACTTAAAAATTACTTTCTTTTATGGTATGTCATTTAATTATACATGTCTTTGTATCAAAACTCTAGTTTGAAGCCTAGGCTGGAACCATCAGTGCCGTGGAGGTCACCCTGGAACAACAAAACAGATAGTAGTCTTGATAAGCAGAGTCCCCTTCCATCAGGCAGGGGCATGGCTGTGGCTGCCACACGCCCCTGGGAAGTGTCACGGCAATATTTTTTTCCTGTTCCATGGGGTGAGGCTGACACTGTCATCTGTCACTCACTGCCTTGATCAGGATTCACATTTGTGCCTCCTCTCACTTTTTCCCTCAACGGTGGCCTCCCTTCAGGCTGCTGCAACCTAAATCTTAGCAGTGAGCTGCTATTTTTCCTGTGTCTAGCCTGTGAGCCTGTATCTTTATAAAACCTCCAGCAGGCCCTTTTCTCCTCCCTACTTCCACAAGAGAGACATTTTGAGTAAGTCAAGGTTCAGTAAGCGCCAGGAAACAGATGAAATAATAAAATATCCTTCTAATGCCATATGAAGTTGTGGTAAAGGTTAATGAAAGAAAGGGAAATGAAAGGGGAAAAAAAATGCTCTACTAGCTGAATCATCTACATTCAAATTGGCTAAAAACATCTAAGTTCTTGAACAGCTGCAACATTTTTGAATCACTGTCCCTATTAATCTGACATTTGGTCAAATTAGCAGAATCCATTAAATATATATGAAACTGTTTTGCAATATGCTGAAAAAAATCTTACCCTTTAGACCTCTTTTTGCAGAAAGAACAATTTGGTGCTTACTAAATATTTCATATATGTTTCAAACTTTGGAAAGTTGTTTTTCTTCCGATAAGGAGCTAGTGAGTTTCAGCAGGGTCTCTAGCACTTCACAGGGAAGGAAAACAGATAGGTAGGAAAACTGCAAAATAAAAAGCTACTTAAAGAGAAGGTGAAGGAAAGACTAAAAGAAATTCCAAGACTTTCAAAAAAATTGACAGAAACGCAAATTGCAGTCACTGTGCCACTTACGACACCATGCGAGTGAATGTGAAGGTGGCCATTTTCCATGGGAAAAAAAACCTCATTCCCCCAGTGTCTCAGGGTCAGCTCAGAGGTGTCATTTGGGGCTCCAAGGCCAGCCAGAGACCTAGCTGATGGAAGCTTTGGTTTAGGAGAAATCCATCAAAGTTTTCAAATTTTAAAGGCAGCAACCCTCTCTCGGCCAGCGCGAATGAACAAAAACGGTGGCCATTTTCAGTGGGAAAAATAACCCGTTCCCCCAGTGTCTGGGGTCATTTCACAGGTGGCCTTTGCGTCTCCAAGTGCAGCCAGAAGCCTAGTTTCTGGCAGCTTTGGTTTGGGAGAAATCCATCAAAGTTTGCATATTTAGGAGGTGTCACTCCACTGTCCCACATGTGAGTGGACGAGAACAGTGGCCATTTTCTACGGGAAAAAAAAAACATTCCCCCGGTGTGAAAAAGTTTGTGATATTCTGAATTTCAAAACTTAAACTGCTTTTTTGTGTTCAATGCCTTGCGTCCTTTCTTCTTTTTCAATCTGTGCATATTTGGAAACTAATACCTGTTTACAGGAATTTTGCTACTCTCAAGTAATTTTCAAAAGCCTCTCATCACAGCATGCAAATCTCTACAACAATCTTTAATCTACAGAATCCATGAATAATAACAAAGCATTTTATAAAATAATTGTAATTCATAACCCCCTAAAAGTATTTTTTACTAGATGAACAATGTCATCAATTAAGTTTTTTGCATCAGTTTTTTTGTTGCCTATCCCACCCTACTACTCTCCCCATCCCAAGGGGTTTTTCAACCTAGATTATTTCCATCCATCCCCTTAAAAGCTGCATTAATTCCATGTGGTGGAGGCAGTCTAGGTGAGATATAGAAGCAGGACCAAGCTGCAAAGGTGATAAAACCAGGGATATTTTAAGTCAGGTTTGTTGCTAAACGACACTTCACATTGGAAGCTGCACACTAAATCTCCAGAGCTTTTGTTCAATCTGTGTCGCAGGTTATTTCCTCTCCTTTTCCCTCAGCTATGCTGGATATATAAGGGTCACTTTGGAAGACAAAATTATTGGTATGTTTAATGTTACTGCTTTATTAGGGGAAAATTGGCAAAACCTCTTGCATTTCAGTATATCAACATATATTTCAGTATATCATGTTGTTCCTTCCAGTGCTGATTAGTAGGAAAGTCCAGAGGTGACCCTGTCTGGTCTCCAGGACTGTATGGTTTATCACTGAGTCCTTCAGCTCTGTCTAGGCTTTCTAAATCACAATACTCAGAGAAAACTCAGGCAGGTCTCTCAGTGGTGTTTCTTACAAACTGACTGCTTGCAAAACTACAATAGAATTCCAAAGACCAAGCAGTAGGCAAGAAATGAAAATGCTATTTTTAGCAATTCCCTGTGAAAAGCTAGGGAGGAGTTGCACTAAGGAGGAACCCACACAGCCAAGTACTTGATGCAGTGCTTGAATAGGCAGCATTTTCTTTATTGTCGGGAAGAGTTCAGTCTTGTGTTGTCAGGCTGTCTGGCAGAAGCTGTGCAAGGGCAAGGAGGTTCTCTGTTGGAGCAGCATGGGCTTGGGGTGCTGGTGAATTATTGAGGTACAGAGATAAATTAGAAATACTGCCAGGAGGCTAGTGAGTGTTCCAGGTAGTTGCTTTCAGTGCAGGCAGGACATGACTGACTGCAGGCTTATCTTTCCAGCTTCACAGTACACTGTGAAATACTTTGTGTGTACCTGAGCTGTACCTGTTTCTGAAAGTCCCAGGCAGGAAGGAGGATTACAGTGCTTTGTGAGTGCCATAGCTGCTTCTGTTGCTACCCAGCTGCTGCAGGGAGGAGACAAAGCTCCTGGGCACTGCCCTGCCCTGCAGGCGGAGGTCTGAGGAGGATGAGTTCAGCCAGGTGCCAGTGCAAAGGTCAGGCCTCGAAATTTCTGCACATGCATGCTATCAGCAGCAGTATCAGCAGCAGACCCTCCCTTGTGCACTGCAGATGGTTCAGCTGTGAGTGGTGCCTCCCAAACCCACTGGGAAGACCAGCGGGAAAGATACTCTCTTCTACAAAGGTGTGCTGGAGTGCAGGCTGCAAGCCAGATTTAAAAACATGAACTGTAGTGGTTTAGGGCATGGCCTTCAGCAAAATGAAAATGAAATGTCCAGGAGAGAGCTGTTACCATGCATTGCATCTCTGATGGAAGAAAATTATGATCCAGGGGTCACACCGACCATCTTCATCTTTATGTAATTCTTAATTTTTTTTCAGATTGTATTTTTGCATAATAGGGATAACTAATTGTATTCTCTAAATTCAGCCAGACAAATTCTTGCTCAATATGAAATTGTGTTGTGCTAAGTTATGGTTATTATACTTGTGTTTAGGGTCTGTATTCTGAAATAAGCAATCTGAATGAAATACAGAAAGACCTTGTATAGGAAGGACCCAAAGAGAGAAAGGAGTAGAATGAAGATTGGGAATAGAAATTAAAAGGAAGACAAACAGATAGAGCAGTCACTAGAAGGCAGCAAATGTCATAGAACTTTGGAGAGACATGCAGCAAGGCAGAAGCAGAAAAAACGGATGTGGAAAGAATAAAGAACAGGGAAGGTATGGGAAAGCAAATATTGTCCATATAGCATGAGAAGAAGTAATCTAAGTCTAATATAAAATAAGGCCTAGAAGAAAGCCAGATATTTAAGTGTATCAAAGTCACAACAAAGCATCCTAAGAGAAATGGAATCTTGAAGAGAGCTGTAGGAAGCAAGAGAATAAACAAACTGTAGAAACACTATAGGGATTTGAAAGATTTTTTTATGTCTTCTTCCTTATTAAGTCTCATCATTAACAAGAATACTGTTTGATCTTATTTATAGCATCAATATACTGCTGCTGTAAAATCTTCTCCAATATTGTATCAGCAGCAGCAGCTGCAAGTAAATTTGAAAGCTTCAGCAGAGTAGTGGAAGATAAAGCCACAATCAGCCATTCCTTTCTCTCATTTCCAATGAGATGATGCTGATCCTTCAGACTTCAGCAGATCAGTTCTTCTCTGCTGAGGGGCTTTTTAGACTCTCCAGCACCTTCACTGGAAAATGTGCAGAGCAGGCATTCAGAGTAACACAAAGCCTATTATGGTAATGATTTATTAGGAGGAGAAGAGAAAAGCAGACTGCCAGGGAACCCACATTTGTTAATCAGTGCTAAAATAATGGGGTTAATACTATAAATTAAAAAATAATCATGAAAGAGGGTTATGGCTAATAACAAAAAGAGGAAAGGATAGAATGGGGGCAGGGTAGGTGGGAACACTTCAAATAATGGGAATAAGGTATGAATGCAGAGAGTAGATACCACATGCAAATGAATCTTTTGGATTAAGATAAATACTGCCATACACTAATGTCAGTTTTGACAGTAATAGTGATTAGTGTGAGTTGATAATTGACAACAAGTAACTACAGCCAGAGCAGAAACTCTGTATGAAAGTCCTGTGACACTATTACTTAACTCAATTAGCTCAAATTACAGAGGTGTAGCTGAACAAGCAATATTATGAACTGTGACTCACATAAGCATTTCACTCTCAGAAAGTAATTCAGAATCTACTAACTAGAAGCTAATAGCCAGCAGGAGCACATGCACAATTTATGACTTTCATTTAAACAGGTCTGCTTAACACAAAATAGCTACTTTAAAAATGGGAGTGCTTAAGTCTGTTTTAACACCTTTCTCAGCACTAGAGAAAAATCTATGTTAAATCAAAACCACCTTTACAACCTGTAAAATTCTCACGTTTTGCTACTAATGTTGGCAAAAATAGATGCAGCTTCATCAACAGTTATGTCCTTATGTCAGAAAGGTGCCATTAGCTTTAC
This sequence comes from Trochalopteron elliotii, assembly GCA_024734555.1. NCBI lineage: Eukaryota > Metazoa > Chordata > Aves > Passeriformes > Leiothrichidae > Trochalopteron > Trochalopteron elliotii. The sequence continues at coordinate 7,549,236 of JANPWX010000008.1, forward strand.
TTCAAGCATCAGCTAAACTGGTTTGAAAGAGGTACTAAAAATATTTCTGAGTACAAGTTGTTTCATCTAACATCTGAAGTTGGCCACCAGGTTCAGCTTTCCTACCACATTGATCCAGGTGATGTTTCTACTGACTCTCACATCTATTACCTCAAGCAGAGTCAGGTCAATTGAATCTAAAGGCGAAAATATTGTAGCGGTGAGAGCCTTCTCTGAAAAGCTCTTCAAAACTTTCCTCAGAAGAAAAAAATCCCTCAGTATTTATAACTGCCACCTCACGATCACCAACTATACAAAGCACATTTCTTAAAGCAGGATAAATTTTTCTCATCAGCACATCAATTGTCATATGTATCCAATCTGAGAAAGTCAATGTTTCTGTGGTCATCAATGAATATGAGACCTCTTTGTCTTCTCTTCAAATTCTCACCTCCACCTCTCCAGGACTGGGGGAAATTTGGATAGGGGCAGTCAGACTGTCTGATTTGTGAGGTTTTCTGCTTTCAGCTCTCTTCTCATGGATAATTTCCTAAGCTTTCTCTCATTGTTTTCTGTGCATGCCACTTGTAAGAAGATATTTTTGCTTTTAATAATGGTATAAACTGAGCCTTGAGCTTTCACAAACAGATGTGCGGAGCCATACACAATGCTGAGAGAGAATCAGATTGTCCTCAGAACATCTGCCAGATGTGGCATGCCCCAGGGAACACCATCCTGTTGATCCCATTAACTGACAGTACAGTCTGCTGTGTACTTCAGTAAGTCCAAGTAGTTGGCACTAGAACACGTAGTATTTCTTGCAACCCACTTTCTCCTTGGTTTCCACTGATTCTTGTGCTTAAAAATGTAATCCCTGCTTTGAATATGCACCTGAAATGATGAGATCATCATCATTCTTGTTTTCAAGTATGAAAGACCAATATTGTTAAGAACAAACAAACAAAAACCCACAAAACTCTCTTATGTCGCGGGTGTGCTTTTTCTCGTCTAACTTCTCCACAAAGTCTCTCTCTTATAACAATTGCATCTGATGTGGCATTATCTCATTTTCTCATTTTGGAGTACCTGCTCAGAAATTATTTTCATGTATTTTCTTTCTGCCACACTGATAGCTTAGCAAAAAAAAAAAAAAAAAAAAAAATCAGATTTAAACCGCCTGGAAGTTTTTAGTGGAGTATAACACTACAGGTAGATCAAATCTAGGTTGAGAAAAATTTCCAGAGCTGGGCATCTAATCATATGTAATGGTTCAGGCCTGAACTACTGAGAATTTCCATTGTTAAAAAAATCACAAAAATGGATTTTGAGACCTATGTCTTAATGGCTATTCTTAGGTCTCTTGACTCCATATCTGGAACATTTGGACATCTGAGGAGAGACTTGTTTTCCCAGTTTGAAGTCCCTCAGGTGCCTGAATTTGCTTCTCAGCATTGTCTCAACAATCCTGACCAGAGTCTGACTCACAGCATCAAGGGTGCATGCAAACAGGTTGGTGCTCAGACACCAGGCATTGCCTTTGTCCGTGTGGAGCTCATTCTAGTAGGAAGGGCCCAAGTGTGCTTTGCTGGTTTGACTGACTTAGGCTTCTGAACTGAGACTGGAATTAGGGATTGCCAAATCAGAGAGATGGAGATCCTAGTCCAATGTATCAGCTACACAAGGATTTTAAACACCCATGTGTCACATTCCAGGGTACTGACCTTCATGTTAAAATGCTCTAAATAGGTGTCAATAAGATTGCTGGAGTAACTATGCTGTTTTGCAAAGGATGCAGACAGGAGGCAGAGTCTCTGCAGAGAAAGAGTTCTGCTCACAGCCTGGCTTTGCTAACCTGGAAGGAAGGGAAGAGAACTGGAATATGTGCCGCTGTGATCTACTGCTCCAGTGGCTCAAAAAACTCAGAGGAGCTCATGTATTTTTCAGTGTTGACTACCCTTGTTTTGCAGGTGATGAATTACAGACCCTTTAGCAGCTATGACACTCTGTAATTGAGTTTCCTCAATTTAGCTCAGAGCTCTGAGAAACTGGCGTGCAGTGAGACAACCCAGTGGGAGTATGGGATTTTCCTGCCCTTGCATAGTGTGTAAATAAAGGCTCTTTTCTACAATCCTTATGAACAGATAGCCAGCTCCTTGCCTAATGCTGGTCAGAAAACATCCAGTGACTTCAGTGAGACTGTGTATGTTCACATCAGCTGAGAATCTGGCCTGAAGTATTATTAAATTACGTATTTCAGGTCTATAAATAGCCGTGCCCTGCTGAGATGATGCGCCTGATTTATGGGGTCTGTTTTGCTGCATAGGGCAATTGATGGGCAAGATAACCAGTAGTCAGATCATTAAAACACAATTAGACAGAAGGAAGCCAGAAATTCAGCCGTGATCCTCCCTCTTCATTTTGTGCCCCAGCATACACTGGCAATTCCTGTGGACAGCTGGAGACACACGAGGATGTTACCTCCTGGCTGCCGTGCCATACCTTCTCCAAGGAGAGCAGCAGCTGAAAAGCAGATTGCCTTCCTGAAAATGGGACATCTTGTCAGCAGGGTAAAGCAAACTGAACAAAAGGTCTGTGTGAAAATAATGCAGTCATCCTCCAGCACAAGGTACATTCAGACCAATTCTTCATTAATTTTTTTAGATGAGTGGTCCAAATAAAACCAAGCAATATGTGAAGCAGCAGGGTATATGTGGATATTTATGGACTTCTGTTCATTCCTAAACCAAGGCTTTTCTTGTAGGTAATGATTATTTCTACTATTCACATTGTTCACAATCTAGAAACATTGGAGCTTTTATTTGAAAAGAATTAATTTAAAGCATACCAGAATCTTTTCCCCAAGTGATATTTCCCAGAACTATGTAATGGCAACATCTCTTTCATAGATAATGAACTGTCTTGGTCAAACCTATTTTTGTATATGTGGGAGTGCATTTTTCCACTTTAAGTTTAATTCAAAGTTAATGTTCTTTTGTAAAATGGTTTGTTCTCTGTACCCCTTTTTGTTACCCACTTTTGGTTTATCCCTGTTTTTTCCCCAGTGACAGTCCTGTGATGGTTCTGTATTTTCCCTGAGTTTTCCCCCCCAGAGACAGTTAACTGTCCATCACTTCATGGACAGCCTCCTGTTGCTATCATTTTTGGGGTCGCTCCCCACTTCTGGAAGATTCTGAGAGAGGCATCGAGTGATTGGGCAGAATCCTGATTGTCACCTTCTAATGTTCATTGTATGGCTGTTTTGTATGTTTGTTTATGATATGAGCCACCTCCCTGTTAAACCTTATTGGTTCCCTTTCTGTGTAACACCCCCAGTTATAAGGTCTCACCCCAGAGTCAGCCGGGGTCTTCGGGCACGCTGACACTCGAGGTGAGGACCCCACGCCGGGGTTCCAATAAACTCGTGTGACCCAGTGTCTCCAGAGTCCTCCCTTTTCATCCTCCAGCCATCGCCACGCAGGCGCAGCTGAGCGGAAAAGATCCCACTGGACTGGAGTGTTACCAGAGCAGCAGCTAGCCGGCTTAGAAAACAGGCACGGTAACATGTGTAGATGGAATTAAAATTGTTTTCTTTAATATATGGTATTATCTTTATCTAAATTTAATGTTTCCAGTCAGTGCTAGAGGTCTTTCTGCACCTTTCTTCAGACTGAAAGTCCGCTTTCCCTTTTACTAACTCGGGCAAGCAAGTAGCAGCAGCTGCCTTTGCCACCTCAGTGTTTGTGCTGTTTTCCAAATCACCTATGAGTAGTTATCTAGCGTAACTTACTTTTCTTCAATAAAATTATGCTAAAAAAATGTGATGCATTGGCTGAGGCCCTTTTGTTCTGCTGTCAGAAGAGTTTTCATGTTGACTTTAATGGGGCAAGGGCTGGACACATTGGGATTAGTTTTTTCCAGAACTTCCTTTATTTGATTTTTAGAAAGACAGATGTTAATAAATTTTAGTTCTTTTCCTTTTTTTGGTTTTTCTCATGTATGTAAAGCCTTCAGCAAGAATGAATCAGTTTTAACAGAACATAACACATTTCAGGGCCTTCATCATGGTTAATATTTTCTTGCACTGTTCTACCTTGCAATACATTATTACAGATAGTTTGCCAAATTTTGTCATCTTGCCTTTAAGATAGCCAAGGTTTCAGTTTTTGCAGTGAGATGGTGACAAGCACTGGCAAAAGTACTGGAAAATTATTTAGAAGAATTATGAAGTCATTAATACTATGTAAACTGAACTTACCAAGGTCTGAAAATTCCTCTTTGTAGTAATGCTCAGCATTTATACAATGTCTTACCTCTTCAACAAAGGAATGCAAATATTCATTAATTAATCTTCACACCTTATAGGTAGCCTGGAGCTGCCATTCTTATTTTACATGTGAGATGCTAATTTAATATCCCATCTCATAATAGCTATAGGCTCTTTCCTTTTCTCTGAGAGAAAAACTAAAGATTCTGGACCTTTTTTTTTTTAATTCACACTACCTGCTCTCAAAATTGTCAAAGCCTCTGTCGCTTCTTCTCACCTCATCACAAGCTGCAAATATAGTCTTTACATGTTTAGCCATTTTTAGAAACCCTCTATTTCTTTTTATAAAATAGGAAGTATGAAATTGCATATGTAACTTAAAGAAAGTGTAAGACCTTCAGCTAGAAGATATGTAACAGTCTGTGAAAAATGCTACTTTTAATTTTTAATTTAGAAAATGCATAATGACCCACTTTGAAATACAGCTACATGTAGTTAGTTGAGCACTTGTTCCTTCCTTTGTGCCTTTTTTGGCAACAACCAGAATTTCCCAACTTTCCTTTGTTATAATTAAAAATTTTAATTAAAATTAGTTTCAAAGCTATTCTAGATAAAGTTTCCCAATCTTACTTCCAGTTAATCTAATATTAACTGGTTTTATGTAACTTTCCTGCTCATTCATGATTTAAAGCACCCAAAGTCTATAAATGGCTCTTCAGTATGCCAGGAGCTCTCTTAATGTAAATCAACATTGTCTTAATATCAATCATATTGTTTTAAGGCTGCAATTTTAGTGCTTTCTTTAGACATTTTTAGGTTCATGTTTTGTGACAATAAGATGGCATGTATTAGTGTGATGAAGAGGAAGGCAGAGGAAGAATAATCAAAAATTATTGCCAATGGATTCTAAATCTGAGGAGGAGGGTGTAGCAGGGGTAGTCATCTCTAATGTGAGCTCTTTCTTTTTGACATGGACAAGACCAGTGTTTTAAGTGGTGCCCCAGACATCATGTAAGGGTAATCTAACTCACAGAGTGTGCACATGGGCTCAGGTTTTCAGAAGGGATTTCTCAGTTAGGGAGGCTGCTCAGAGAGTGCAGAATCTTGGTCTCCAGGACCAATTAGTGTGCTCTGCTGATGAAGGCTACTTTCATTATTATACACTGCTTCAGACACCTCATGCATGAAGGACAGGAATAGTTATCCAAATACCTCACTGTCCCATCTGTCCTGTCTGTTCTGCATCCTACCCAAGAACCTGCTTTCAATTTCTTCACAAAGCTGCAGCATGTTGTTGTCAAAGTCATCATTTTCCTGTTACCCAAAATGTATCATGTTTTAGGATCTGATACTTAATTTTGTCTATACTTGTGTATCAAGCTGGTTTTTCCTCTGTTTTATTTCTTGGCATCCATCAGACCATGGTGGTTACAGATAGCTGTGTACTCCTCATGGTGCTGCTACCACTGGTAGAGGTGACCTGACACGCTGTTCTCCATCCTTGTCATCCCAACAGGTGCTGAGTTTGTCTCCCATTCAGCGGCTGCTATTTGCCTCATGGTATTTGGCTTTTGCCTTCCATCTCCAAATGAGCCAGTGAGAACTTCTTTGGTGCCCAGCCACTTCTGATAAAACAAGCATGTTTTTGGTGGGTGGCAATGTCAGGTAAACTTGCTGTCTTTGCCCTGTGAGCACTTCACTGACCCAAATGACAGCCTCTCCATACACCCTTCTGGGTTGTCATTGGTGTATGATGCAGGAGTTGTCAGGAGGAATGCTGGGCAGAAATGAGGCAGATGTTTCTAATAAGTGCAACAGTTTGAGAATTTCATATTAGTTTTATACTTCAGTTTGTGTTGCCATGGTTGCATACACACTCTTGATGTATTTAATGTTACCTTCATCTTAAACTGCTCCTTGCCAAAGGCAGCACAGAAATACACATGGTTCGAATTTTGCATGGTTGGTGATATTTGTATCCTAAATATTTATAAACATTTCAAAGGAATGTTTGAACTTAAGAAGGGTTGCCCACAACGTTTTTCCAAAAAGTTTTTATATTTTTGACTGTTTTAGCACTGACTGTTGTGAGAGTACAATGTCACTCAAGATTATGCAATTTTTTAGGAACTGTCGCAGTTCCAGACAAACCAAGTCACTGTTCAGTGCTGCTGGACTGCTGGAGGCTGAGGAGCCTTTAAAGACCAGGTCAAACTTGCAGCTTAAGTAAAGAAAAGTTGCTTTAGTTGTGGTTGAAGAGACCCAATACCAACTTGCTAGTAGGAGGCTGGGCTGTGATCTGAGACCTGCTAATGCAGTTCCACTGAGAAGATCTTTGAGAGGTAAATGAAGCGATACTCAGATATGTCAATGAAATTGATATTAGTTGTAAATGAGACTTTACATATCATGGGAGGTCAGAGGCTGAATACGTGGGCTGGGTGATGGTCTCAGATATTTGGGCACCTTCCTTCAAAGAAACAATCCTGGTGCATGCACTCTGTACATAGCATCCAATTATTTATGCCTAAATATATGAAATTTGATTGTCCTTGAGTACCTGATTCATGCCTAGCACAAAGCCAGGACTGACAGGATACATGGAAAGGGAAAACATTGCAATGAGAAGAGAAAGATGGTGGAGCTGTTAAGCCAGTAAGCTCCTGGGTTCTTACATTCTTTCTGAGAGCTTTTTAGGATTTGTGAGTTACAAAGGAGTTAATTTAAAGTCTTTATAAAGTTTCCTGAAAGTCCAATAAGTCCTTTCATAGTACCTTTAGGGTATTCTGCCTTTAGGGCCAGTGATATACTTCTTCCCACTCTTCTTGACAGATGTATGAAACACTGAGGTGAACAGCATATTTTGTAAAAGGCTGTCTATCTTACATCTTCCATATACCTTGACAGGATTCTTGGCTGAGCCTGTGTGGAGTAATTTTTTTAATTACTGCTCAGAAACATGTACAACCTGATAGAAAATGTGTGGAGAAGGGAAAAAAAACCCTATTTTTTTTCTTTTTTCTGTCCACAGACCCCTGTTAAAAATATTAAATTAATGCAGTACAGACTTTTTATTGTCTGACAAGAAGTCAGCTGTGAATTCACTTCAGTAAAGTTTTAGTGATGAATTGTATTATTGGAAAAACAAATATTTAAAATCAGAAAACCATGTATGCATTATTTAAATGTGAAAGCTACTTATTTTCATGTGCAAGTGACTACCACCTGGAACTTCAGCACCACTTTTTAAAAGTAAGATATATTAATAAAATTGCTCAATATCTTTAAAATCTGATTATACGCTTAGAAATAGAATATGAGTTTAGAATTTTCTGCTAGTAATTTAGAGTTGTTAATGCATAATATAAAGTTGTTGTTGTTCAGAGAACAGTTTTTAATGTGTCTTGCTTGCAGGAAGAGAGAAGCCCTTTTCCCACCCAGTCTTCTGAAATCAATTTCACATTTCTAAAACAAACTGATGTGCTTTTTATTCCGGGAGCATACACAGACACTAAAAATTCAACAATGTCTTTTCCGGCGAGGCAGGAGCATTTTAGACAGAACAAGGGTTTAAAACCTTCAACCTATAGCTTTCAACCTGCAACTTAACAGCTCTCTTTTGGTGCAAGACCAGGGTATTTGATTCCCTCCCAGTGACCCTAGGAGTTGAAAGGTTGGCCCTGCTTCCTTTGTGTGATTTCAGATCCATGTCAGACTTCAAATCAAGCTTCACAGCCAGTACAGCCAAAAAGGCTTTACATCACATCACTGGAGAGAAAAAGAGTGCTCCAATGAGATCAAAACTTTAAAAGGCCTCCCTGTGTGGTCTGGGCACAGTAGCCAAGCAATCCTGGCCAGATCTCCAGCATCACAGTCCATTATTCTCAGCAAATGATTTCCTGCTGACAAGATGCCCCTTTGCTTCTCTGTGTGTTGTAAACAATTGCTAGTTAATATAGAGATTAATTACTGTCTCTTTATTTTTGGGCACCCATGGGCATAAAAGACCAACTGCATACTTGCAGAAGATACTCTCATTAGTGTCACCTTAGTATTATTGATCATTCTGACATCAGTCTTGTGTAACTTTTGATCCCACATGCTTGTGGTATATCAGGTTGATAAACCTAAATTGAAAGCACCACCAGCACAGTCTTATTTTTCCAGATAAGATTTTTAAAAAACTTGTGAGTGAAAAGTTCTTCATCTTCCCTAGCTTTCTGCAATACTGGGTCCCAAGAGTCTTGCTTGACTTCCACAAATGCAATAGATTCACATATTCAAACATAATCTGGGCACTGCTAACAATGACTAAGTATCGGAAATAATTAAAAATTTCTCATGCAGTACTGGAACCATTACCTTTTATTTCCATGGAAACTTTTTGATGAATAGTAATTGAGATTGGCTGGCAGACAGAGACAGCAAGCAGTCTGTTACTGCAATACATCAGCAGTCTTAGTCATGACACTTTCATGCATTATTTAAGTATTTACAGTAGAATTACTTAGCAAAATTGTAATCTGAGGCTGATGAGTATAGCAAGTTTGGGTGGCTGTAGACTACAATTTTTTCCAAGGTTAACTGTGCTAAGCTTAGAGTGCAGCTGGTTAATTTTTGGTTATTCAACATGGACTTTGTTTTAAAAAGAAGAAATATTAAAACCCAGGCAGTCCAGTGCCAGTCCCTGTTTGTTTGCAGAAAGATAGAATGATCTGCAAGAAAAAAGAAATTGTGGCCTCATAAAAAAGGCAGGTCCATTACATGAACCACACATGTTCCCTGGTTTATGTATTCTGTGAAAACTCAACAGCTGGCATTGGCACTATGGCTACAGAGGGACTCTTAAGTTTCCTTTCTCCGAAAAATTTTATATCCAAAACTCAGACTTGTATCCTATAATTTACATTAGACTTTTCTATTAGGTTTATTGTAGGGGTGTGATCCTCCCCCTGTACTCAGCCCTAGTGAGGCACATCTGGAATGCTGTATCCAGTTCTGGGCTCCTCAGGACAAGAGAGACATGGAGCCCCTGGAGCAGATCCATTGGAGGGTAACAAAGAGGATGAAGGGGCTGGAGCATTTTTCTTATGAGAACAGGCTGAGAGAGCTGTTCAGCCTGAAGAGAAAGTGACTTGGAGGGGACCTTACCAATGCCTGTGTAAAATGTAATGTAAAAAAGTAAATGCATACTGCTGATAATGTATAGTTTTGATCTTGTAAACAGTAATTAAAAAGTCAAAGAACAAACTACTTATTGGACAATCTTTTCTTCTGACTGATAAAAATTTTTGCATATAGAAAAGGTTCCTCTCCTGACACTTTATAAGGACTAGATTTAGGATTACTCTGCCCTGGACATGTGCTGTTGCACCTGGAGAGTGTCAGCATCCCATGTTCAGGCTGTGTGAGACTCCCAGCAGGAGCAAAGCTCTGCTGTAGGAACTGCTCTTTTCTTCATCAGCATCTGACTTAATGAACAGCAGGCAGGGTTTTGTGGAATACTCAGTCTGTAAGGAAAAAACATTTTGAAAAGGCATCTAAATCACAGGGTAGAACATTTTCACTCTCGTTTACTCAAAAGTCTGAATCTCTGGATGACCCCATTCTGCTTTTGATCTGCTCCTCTGCCTCTCCAGTGCAATGTCTCTGCTTCCTCAGAAGCAGATCCCTGGCTGTACACAACTACACAAAATGTGACAATATGAACCAGTTGGAGAATTCCCCAGCAGTGAAATCTACCTCAAACACCTCCTTCCACAGCTTTAGGGGACTCATGATGCCCCAGAGTAGGTATGCAAGCATACAGATGGGTTCTAGTTATGGGACTAAATAAGAATTACATATATGTGTTTGTTTCCTTTGTAGAGCCACAGCCATTTGGATGACTGCCTCTTTCTGTATTGTGTCTTTGCAGTAAGGAAGAAAAAAAAATTAAGGGAGGGAAAGGAGAATGAGGGGCTTGAGAGTCCTTTGTACTGAATATTACACTGCTAGTAAAGAAACATCCCTAAGTGGTAGGTTCTCTAGCAGTCCCTCAATATCCACTACAGTAGAGGTTGCATTGTTTGTAAGTTCTTAATTAATTTCTTAGCATTTTTTGACTTGTAAATTCTTGTTGGTGATTTTGAATTCGAAGTATACCTATAGTCAGAATACTGGATATTGTGATACTATTTAATCCTTTTTTCTACATAGAGTTTATCTGTTTGAAACATGTTTTTATATTTTTCTAGATGCAAAACCAGTATAAGTATGGTAAATCAATATAGGTATGCCAAATCAATATAGGTATGCCAAATGCCTTTGTTTTGGGCATGATAGAGCTGGCTGTATGATGACAGTCCCTTTTCAAAGCAGTCTTTGAGATTTTAAAATTAGTTTTTCTCTTTTTTTCTCGTTTTATAAACTAAAATTACTTTTGAAGTTTTAGAGAAAAAAAATACTTTAAAGGTCAGTTTGTATGCTTTCCTAATAGTTATGAAAAAAACCACAACAACAACAACAACAAAAAAGAAAAACAGAAAATAAGTTAGCCCACAATTAATCTACTTTTCAACCCATAACTTAGTAGTAAGCATCTCCTCTCAGATCATATGCTGCAGTACATCCAGTGTATTGTACAACTCAGAGCTCTGTAAGGATCCAAATAGATTTAATCTGTAAACCTATTTTACAACCTGACATATTATTCCCCCGATTTATTTTCTCATGGAATAATCAAGGGAGACTCTTATGATTTTCAGTCTTGATACATGATTGAGTAAAACAGTGCACTGTTTTCAAAAGATACAAGGGGGGGGTTGTTTGTTTGTTTGTTTGTTTGTTTGTTTTTAAAGGTACAACCTGGCTTGGAGGCATAATGCAGTATCATTTGATTAAGAAGATATTTTAACCTTTTCCTTTCACCCTTTTCAGTTTCACTTGATTTTTCTTTTTTTGCTTTGAATTATTTAATTTTTAAATATGGGCAAGAGGTCCTCTTGACGACCAAAGTAGTCTGACTTTTTAAAAATTAGTTTACAGACCTTCAAATAGATTTTGAGTGAGCGAGAAAATTGTAACATTATCCTATCACCTCTCACCTGAGCCATTTTGTCCCTCAGCAATTGTGATTTTCTGAATGAATTTTTAAATTACTTATTTGCAGTAGCTGCACAGTGACAGCAGTATTGCCTCTTCCTGAACAGAAGAAAAGAGCCTCCATTGAGCTTCTCCTTGTCTTCTCACCTCTGCAAAGCAGAGACAGCTCACAACTAAAATCCATCAGCTTATTCTATCGGAGGAAGTGAAGGACACAAGCCTTGTATGTTCAATACTAGAGAAGAAAAGAGGCTCTCTGATTTCTACCTCAGTCTTCAAGCTTTACAGGTGAGCCATTAAGTGCTGTACGTTTTTCAGTCCCCTGAGCCTTCATCAGTCTGATGGTCTAGAATGCAGAGAGGAAATTTGGATTTTGTTTTAAAGATTATATCCTTAATGCTTAATTGGAAGAGCAAAGTATAAACAAACGTGTCTGAACACCTTATAGAGCCACAGAATCATAGAATCAATTGGGTTGGAAGAAATTTTAAAGACTGTCTGGTTTCAAACCCCCTGCTACAGGCAGGGACACCTTTCACTATACCAGGTTGCTTAAAGCCCATCCAAGCCCAGCCTGGCCTTGAATGCTTCCAGGGATGGGGAATCCACAGTGACTCTGGAAAACCTCTTCCAGTGTCTCACCACACTCACAGCAAAGAATTTCTTCCTAATAGCTGACCAAAATCTACCCTCTTTCAGTTTGAAGGATGTTTTGTCTGTTCTGAATAGAAAAGTATGGGCAGTGGAGTGTCTACAGGAAGGTTTAAGGGCATTTTTCTAAAATACTTTGTGGGGGCTATATGTATGTAATGTTATTATATATTGATTTTAGATAAAGATCAAGATATAATGACTCACAATTTTACAGCCTGCCATAAGCAGAAGAAAAGCTTAATGTGCTTGAAATAGTTGTGTTGCTAAGGATATATTGTATGGTTCTAATCCAGCTGAGTGATGATCAAGGAAGTAAAAACATGTTATTATCCATCAGATAGGAATCCCTTGCCAGCCTGAGGCAGAAATCACAAGGTTGCCAAGTGACAATTTAGTTTCTGGAATCCAGATAGGCACAAACTAAATTAATAAGTTGTTGGTGTTCACTTCTATGAAGAGCCACTTTGAACCCAAATTCTTTGAACATTTTTCTATGTCCAGCAATCAGATCTGTTGTACTGATTCCTAAACCAGTTAAATCTGCTCCTGAGTCTGATACTTCATGACTGTATTTTTTGTAGTCCCTTACTGTGACTGTTGGCTGTGAATGCCAAACTTCCTGTTTATTAGGTGGGCCTAAGGAACTTTTAAATAAGAAGCACCATTTCTTTTAGCCTTTGCTTAAGCACAGGTTCTCCCCTTCTCTTGAACTTTACCTTCTGTTGACCAAGACTAAGAAAAGATACAGAGTTTTTGGTTGCAAGCCTATACCTCACCAGCTCTAAAGCTGTACCAAGCACTCAGAGTATCCCTGGCACAAATTGTGTTTTGCATGTATAATTTCTGTGACTTTACTGAATCCAAAGTGTATGTGGCTTTGAAAAACAGCTGTTTCTTGTTAGTTTAATAATTCTCTCTCTCGAAGTAGAAACAGATTGTGGAGTTATGTTCTCCAGATCATCCCAAATATTTCGTTTCTCTTTGCCACTGTGGCTGATCAATGATAACTTATAAAAGAGTTACAGAAGATTTCTCTTTTAGTCTGTGAGATTTTTCTGTTCCCCTGAATGAACTTGCCAAAGATGGATAGGCCCCTTTTACCTGTATGTGCCTACGGCACTAATGCTTTGAAGTAAGCAGACTTCCATCAAGGATGAGTTCAGTCCTGCTGGTTTCCTTCCCTGTGTGAGAGAATATTTATTTATAATTATGCTTGTATCTCTAATAAAAACACTTGTTCAAACGAGAGGCAGGGGAATGAGTGGCAGTAGGTGTTCAGCCCATGGGTGAGTGACCAGACAAAGGCGAGCAGCTCAGCAGCCCCGCTGAGCCGGCGCCCGCAGAGCGCGCTGCCAGGCAGTGCTGACTGCTGGGGGCCACTGATCCATTGGATGAACAAGGCTCGAATCAAAGACCAGGAGACAAGCCATGTCCTTTCCCTTTCCACTCCTTTGCTATCCATTAACCCCCACGCACCTTCCTCTAACAAAAATGCAGACATACACACGCAGCACCATCTGTCCTTCTCGCTGTGTTTCCTTTACAAGATGACTGATGACGAAAAAAAACCTCTTCCGAGATGTTCACTGATAACATATCAGATAAGTCACAAAAAAAGGTCACTGTAATGTATTTCAGGATTTACTTTTTCTGTAATACGTGGTCTTTCCTGTCATGAAACACTCTAACAAAGAAATAGGCAGGTACCTCTTTAGCTGCAATGCTAACTGTGAGTGACTTTTAGTGCAAGAACATTATGGAACTTGAAGTAGAAAATGCTGCTTCAGAGGAAAATAATGCTGATGGATTATGGCATAACAGAGCTACTTAACACAGGTCTAAGTGAGTTTAGGCCCATATATTGGCCTCTATTTGCTCAATGATAAAGAACATGTACTGCTCATACTTAATGTACTTCTCAGCCGTGTGTCTGAAAGTGTTAAAAAAGGAAACCATTGTCTAAATGATCTAACGACATCTCTGTATAGGTTTTGAACTGCATGGCACTGCTGGTGAGGAATATTAACTTTAGTGCTGTGAACAAGAAAGAATGCCTAAATCCAATGCAGTTTCCTTTTACCTCGGAGGTGTTTGAACCTGAAAGTGTATTTTAAAATCAATTTTAAATCTTAATGGATTTTTTTTTTCTGATCAACATTATCAGAACTAATATTAAACACAGGAGTGAGGACAAAGAATTTGATTTTGCTGTAACCATGTCAGTTGGAGTGGACTGTGCTACAGGGGTGGTATTTATACCTGTTTCAAAAAAAAACAATAAAGTGGTTTTTTGAAAATTTTACTCACATGACAGAAATTCGATTCATCTAAGGGCAGGATAAGATTGCACTGACTGCTAACAGTGTAATCTTGTGAAGGAGAATAATGAAAATTAGTACAGATGAGCTGTTAAATTAAGGTTAACGATTACTCAGAATATGCTATGCTGGCTTTTGTTGCTTGGATTTCACATGACAAAAATCTGGTGAAGGTCATGTTTCAGGGTGAGAGGCAATAACTTTTCTCCAGAGAGTTTTGTCACATTCAGACTGTGACTCAAAGCCAGACTGCTCTTTACACAGATCTGATATAGAAATCCCAGGCTGAAATTGTGAGCATGTGAAAGGGACTTGCATCTGTGCTTCTGCTATGCAGTGCTCAACCTTTCCTGGAGGAAAAGGGGGAAGAAACCTTAAGTTATCAGCAGAAATGCAAGTGCTGTGTAACATATGGTTCTGTGGGAGCCAGTCCCTTACTAACAATCCAGGTTTCAAAACTGATTTTTGCTTCTGGCAAGAAGTTCAAAAACTGCACTCCAGTGTCTCTAGGTTACTGTAACACTGGCTTTGGCCATGATTTTCAAGGGTTTTGAAGGACTTTTAAAGCTGTATCAGGATCCCAAAAGGAAAAAATATAGTTCATAACCTTCAAACTAAACCAATTCCTTACATTCCAAGATTTCCTTCAGCTTGGAAGAGTGTGATCATAGGGAAGTGGCTATCTTTAGGTTTCTCATGGATTTCCTGATAGAGAGAGGGATCTTTGCTTTCCATGTTAAAGTGCTTTGAAGTAGTTGAATGACAATAACAGGAAACTACTCTTTTGGCAAACATCTACAGTTTTCAGAAAATTTGCATCAGTGACTGAATTGATAGCAGGATTTATCTTAAGAGAAATGGAAATTATATTTCACTTGCCTAATTATACTGCTTATCTTCCTTGAAACATTTCACAGCATATGAAATTTCACATAATATGCAATGTCTAGTAGAAAGGAAACTTTCTATATCCAGTGAATAATAATTGTATGCACTTTAATTGTGTCAAATGTTAAATCCTACTGTAATATGCCACATTAAGGAGACACTTGCTCAATGTGCCCAATCCCAGCACAGACTACTCCTGATTTTCTGACATGACCTTGGAAACACTGCAAATGATCCATCCTCTCATATTCCCTGCATGACTAAGAACAGAAAGGTAATTGTACCTTGCTCTGCAAAGTATTTGCATCCACCTCCAGCAGCATTGCTGGGGAGGAACAAGTCTTGAGGCTGTTTTCTGAAGTTGCACTGGAGTAGCATGATGTATTTTCATTTTTAAGATAATGTTACTTAAGCATTATTTGGATAACAAATAGACTTAACCCAATCGCCGTTAATGAGTTCCAGTGCATGTAAGTCATACTTGCATGGAAAAAAAGAACATGAAACCCAATAGTTCTCTAGCTGTGAGAGCTGAAAAGGGATTGATTTCTTTGCCCAGTGGCCTTTTGGTCTCTTACTTTTTTTCTTCCTGGAGAACACTTGTTGGCTGGGGCAGCTGTGATGGAGAAGCCCATGTGCAATAGCCTGGGAGGGAAGCAGCACCCTCCTCCTCTCTGAGGTTCAGCCTGTGGTTATTTGATGAGCCTGAACAAATCACCTTACCTACTGCAGCCCCGCAAATTCTCCCTACAAATTAGAAGCAATAGTGCTTTTCTACACTGACTGGGAAAAAAACAAATCCATATTTCATTACCAAGGAGTGCTTAAGGGCTTGCTTCATGTAGTTAGGGAGGCACATCTGCATGCAGTGCAGGGTATTCTCCTGTCAGTATCCATCTATGGCTGCTTCTCTGCCTCTTTTTTCCCCAGAACTGGGCAGATTATTCTACAATGGTTTAGACTGAGAAAAAAAAAATTGTAGCAACTTTATGGTTGAGCAACTTTAAAGGTGCATCCTTTTACCTGTCTCAGAGAAGAGAGGCAGTCCTTTATGTCACTCATGCCTTTTTTAATACACCTACAAATTATGCTATAGCTTTTACTTATTCACTTCATCCTGGTACTTCAGAAGTGAGTTTGAAATGCTTTTCTCCTTCGAGAAAAATGTAAGCTCCTTTCACTAGACAGCCATGTATACTACTGACAGGTGTCACAAGTGCAATTCACCTGCCTAATAGCCTCCTGTGCATCTCTAGTGAAGAATTTTTACTGTTCTCTGACTTGTATCCTTTTGTCCACTGTCTTGGGACAAAGACAACCATAGATTTAGTCTGTAAAGCCTTGGTTTTCCACCTCTGGGATAATGGCTCACATCCAGCTTGACCCTCCTAAATGGAGTCACTGAAAACAGACGGAGATGAGGCTTGGCTTGGCATAAATCTGACGAGTGATGAAGATGGTTTGTAGCAATCTGGACTCACTAGACATGGAAGGAAGAATATACTTGAATAATGGGAACTACACTGAGCACATCCTTCTGAGGAACACCAGTACATGCACAGGGAAGAAGGAATAAAAAGGTTTTCAGAAAACTACTAATTGGGCTGACATGTTTTCAGAGGCACATGGAGTGGTGGGCAAGTAACACGGCTTCCTGTTCTGCACTGCAGCATCTGAAGTCAGAGGGGATTGTACTGAGCCTACATAAACTTCTCTGTATGATGTTCCTGATGAGCACAGTGTGGAGTTCTGATTAATTTAACTTAAAGGTACTTTTAAAAGAGAAAAAGGAATTCAGAACCCAGATACAAGGAGCTAAAAGGAGATCTGTGATATACTTTGGGCTCTGGAGACAGCTGTTGGTTTTCACCTTGAAAATTCATAGGGAATGTTCAAAGCCTGAACACTAATAAATAAAAATATAATATATAGATAATAATAATGTAATAATGGGGTTCTCCTTGGAGATACAGACTTATTGCTATTTACTCCATAACTCATCTACACGTTTTTTATGGCCTTTAGTCAAAAGTAAAGTTGTCCAATCTAAGCAGTGTAGGTTTTTTTTTTCCCTAGGATTTTTGTATAGGTAGTAGACACTTCTGCAAGTTTTTAAAAGTCCAAGTTTATGTTCTGTGATCCTAAAGAAGTGCAGCTGAGCTTGTAAAGAGCGGTGGATTTTTTTTTTTTTTTTTTTTTTTGTTTTTAGTTTAAATACCTTCAAATTCTTACTCCCTACTTCAGATAGCATTTTATCTTTTGATTGGGGGTGGGAGACAGGTCTGTAGGTTTGTTTCTTGGGGGTTTTTTTGCCACAGATAGTTTGTATTTTCCACCCCACCACCCTGAATTACTGCAACTACCATACTTGGGTTTCAGCTCTGCAGCCATTAATTGGTGGTGTTAGCAATTCTCTTCCTTTTTTTCTGATCCCACATTTGCACTTTTCTCTTTATCTTTAAATCTTTAGACCGCATGTAGCGAAAGGGGGAAAAACACCGAAAACAAACACAGGAAAGGTTAAAAAGGCACAAAGTCCTTGTGGCTCCCACCTCCCGGCCCGGAGCTCCGCGGGGAGCGGCCGCCGATGCGGGCCCGGGCCGGCAGAGCCGCCGGGGCTGTCGGAAATCCCGCGGAGCCCGGCGGGGAATGAGGGAACGGCCTTGGAGCCCTCCGCTGTGGGGAGGAGCTGGGAGCAGGGAACGTGCTCCGGCTCCTGCCGTCTGCAGAGCTGGCGCGTTCCGTGTGGAGCTGCGAACCGAGCGGTGCCCGGGGCTCGGGGGTTTCTGGATGATCAAACTCACCCGCGCGGAGCCGCCGCCGCCACCGCCCCCCACCGCGGCCATCGCGGCCATCGCGGCTTCCCGGGGAGCGGGAGCCGCCACCGCGCATCGCCCGGGGACACTGTTTCCCGCCGGAACCATTTTACAGAGGCGCAGGCACACAGATTCCGTCTCCCGGCTTTTGGTGCGGCTTCACGTGGTTTAGACCGAGAGCAGTTTCAGAGGGGCTGTAACATTTTTAATAGTCTTTTCAACATGAAAAACGGAATTAAAAGGTAACGTTTCCATCGTTCGTGGGTAGAGGGAATAGAAGCGGACCTACAGACACAGGAGATACTGACCGAGAGGGGGGTAACCGGGGGGCCGGTTACCGCAGCAGCTGCGGTGGTTCAGCAGACTGTGTGTTTTTTTAATGAATTTCTAATAAAATACCATGTAAAATACCATTTTGTGGCAACCATATCTTTCCCCTATAGCCGCTACCCACAAAAACTGCCCCAGCTCGCCCCAGCTTTCGATAGATCACGGTACAGGATAAAAGGAAATTAAGAACTTTATTGCTACGGCGTAGAAAACAACGTGAGTGTAGATGTACAAAATGCCTTTTCTAAGGCCGGCCGGTTCTTGTCTCTGTGTGTTTTGTGCTGTCCCCCGGCCGGCCGGAGCTGTAGCCGGAGCCTTTCCCTACTCTGCATTCTCTGCTTGAATTCCGTCTCGCTGCGGGCTGTTCGTTCCCGACCTGGTGGATCCCGTCCCTCGAGTCCCGGCTCGGCCCCGCGTCCTTTTTCTCTGCAGGCTCGGCCGTCGCCTCCCGGCATCGGATCATCAGATAGGGTAATAAGTTAGCCCAGACTCCAGTATTTTTATGCGGGAAAAACGAATTCTTTATTCACATAACTTATTCTGTACACTTTTCACAGGCCTTGTGTGCAATACCTATTGGCTGGTAGTTTTCTTACTACTTCATTTTTTGGTCAGAAGGTGATTTGTGTGTACGTGCTAAGATTCAGGTTGCTGACGTTTTTCCTTTATGGTTTCTCATGGAACAGATCTTATTGTTTACACAGATGCACTTATTTTTCAACCCAAGAATAGGTGGTTGTGTTAAGGAACCTTTCATACCAAGATTGTTTTTGCATGGGAACTTGCAAATTGCTTAACTACACTTAGAAGAGATAACAGGCTAGCTATTAATTTAATAGAGCAGGCCTGATTTTATGGGGTCTTTCTTTTATAATTCTTCTACCTGCCACAAACATATAGGCCCACTTTGAGAAATTTTTAAGCACTATCCCAAAGAGGACTAGTTGGATCATTAAAATTAATAATCTGCAATCTGAAGTCTTTTAAGATAGGTTTGGTTTGCCTCTGACCCCACTTGTATGTGCAAGGAAGTAAAGTTTTCTGAAAGTCAGTTAAACAAATGAACACACTGTAGGCAATCTGGTGCAATTACTATGAGAGCTGTCGGGGGGTATAGTGTAATAAGATGAACTGACAGTGCTATTCAAGGGTTGAAGTGAAAGTTTCTACTCCAAGGAGAAAATTATATTTATGCTGATTATAACTTGCTCTTCAATGACAGACTTCTTTTATGAGAGATAAATTTATTTTGGTTTTGGGGTAGTTGAGGAAAAAACCTGTTCCTTTCCTTGAAGGAACTGGCTTAGAACTGCAAATTACAGTGGCTGAAACAGTAGGGAAAAATAGAAAGTTCACAACAAACACCCAACAGCTGCTTCTGCTGTATATTTAATACGTACAGCTCTATTAGATTGGTTTATTAATCCATCTGCAGGTATCTGCAGTAGGGGCCAGATGGCTCAGAAGATGAATAACGGCATAAAAAGATTTGCAAGTAGCAATCCACTGCAGGTCAGAAATAGCCAAATGATGTTGCCTTCAGGTGTCTATTCAGTAGGCAGCAGGGATCACTCCAGAGGGATGGTCTCCTGAGCCTCGTCCTGTACCACCAGAACTGCTCCAAGACTTTTCCCAAATGAAAAGAAAAACAAACCACTAGAAATGGTGACAGGCCATCAGGCAAGTGCTGCCTACAAGTTGGTGATGATGCTCCCTGGTAGGGTGCTGCAGGATGTTTTATTTTGGGATAAAGCCCAGCAGGTGATTCCATAGACGACAGTGGATCCGTGTTCACAGCTGTCTCTGGGGCTCTGGAACGTGCACGCAGCAGGCTTCCAAAAAGTGGCATCAAGGTCTGTGATGGAAAACTGCCAAGGGATTGCATGTTTTGTACACACTGTAATACACAGATCTGTGCACACAGTAATGTAATAGACTCCATTTTTAAACTTACATGACAGTCTGGTCTTGAATTGTCAGTCGAAGTGCATCCTTTTAGCTGGGTTTTCTGAAAACCTAGGCAACAAGTATTAGGAAACAAATGAGTGCCAGGCTTTGTGCCTGCTTCTCTGCATTTAACTTTAAAAGTTTAGAACTGGTTTGTTGTTCTGAATTTACAATTATGGAAACTGATATTAGGTGACAGCAGCCAAAAAAATGAAAGATATGCTACCACAGTATTACTAAAGCTGGTATAAAATGAGTTATACAGATGCAATATAAACATGATCATGCTTTCTCTATTTGATGGGACCATAAAGAATCATGGTAAGATTCATCATATGACTAAACCTGCAAAAACTCAGTTTCATAGTCAGAGCATGCTGCTGGAATATGGCTCCAGACACCCTAGCTATGTGTGGGTATTGCTGTGTCACTCAGAGTAGTATGACATAGTCATAATAGAACATATTAATTGTATCAGATCCCTTGTGTCAGTTCTGCTTTCAGATATCAGAAGTAAAATTAATTGGTCCTGCCTCTTGGGCCCCAGAAAGGCAATCCTTTGCCTTTAATCCTTGAAACTGCTTTTGGAATTAAGGGAGAGATACTACCTGAATTGTAGGCTTGCACTTGGAGGCTTGTTCTGAGTTAGCAAGGCCAGGTGTACCACGTAACTCCGAGGACAAATGATGCGTGTGTGAGTAAAAGGGATTAACTACAGCATGAAAACAGGTTATGAATTACTTTGCATCCAGATGGAGGGGCATGCTGCCTGACACTGCCCCATTTTAGTCATGAGCTGTTGAGGGTGGTCTAGGGAGGTATCCGTGACACAAGATAAGTGGTTCTCTGATATCTGTGTCTCTTGTAATACCCTAAGGTAATTTGTACCTTGCAGGTCACTTTGTAATAAGTCACTCTGAAAACTGTTTAGTGCAACCATATCCTGTTGCTGTGGTTCAAATTCAAATAATTCCTTGGTTTCCTTGCTTTTCAGGGCATCTGTTGAAACTCAAGATCCTCATCCCCAAGTGCTAATGGATGTGGGTGCCAAAATAAACACAGAGTGCCTTAAAATTAATTATTGTTTTGGGATTCATGTAATGTTGGTTCTTCGTGTGTGTGTGTGTGGTTTTTTTTCATTTATTATTTGTTTGTTAGGCTCTTTATCAAGCTTTGTTGTTGCTAGTGTGGTAGATTATAGCAAAGATTGAAAATCCTGAGATTTCAAATGGAGGCAGGGACAGGGCTGGATTCAGAGCCACAGCTACATGTGTGTAATTCTTGAGAATTATTCTCTTGAAGCACAACAGCCTTATGTTTGTGTGTGTCGTGTGTTTCTCAGCTCATGTACATTAGTGAGGTCAGTTATGTTAAAATGCAGAAATAAAGGCCAGATATTTAAGTGGTTTAAATAGATTCAACTTCATAGTTGAATCCATGGACCCATAGAAGTTTGCATTTGCTGAGGATTTGACTCAGTATACTAAGTCCAAATACCTATAGAAATACAACCTGTAGAAACAATAAAAGATTAAGACTCATATTACAAAATTAATTTTAATCTTAATTCTTCAATGAAATAAAAGATAATTTGATGTGAAAATACAACTTTAATACTGTAGATGAAAAGGATGGTTATTAATATTATTGTTAATATGACCAGACAATAAGAACTATTCAGTGAAACATGAGCTGAAGGACTTGGGTATGTAAAAGCAGTTAGTTCAAGTCCAAAATTACATCCTGTGTGAATTCAGGTGGAAGAATCAGATTTGAAGTGTTATATCTGAATCCAACAAGAATTTATTTCTATTATCCAGTGACTTCTAAGTTGATCTGCTCTAGCAGATAAGTAATTACCATATCTAAAAACAGTTCCCCCTATTTTATTTACTGAGCATGCTTTCAGGCTGTCATCTACCTTAGATAAAATAAGAGAAAGGAGAGCAAGAAGGTTTGTGACTAAAATTAAGTATATTTGCCTTTACAAGGTAAGAATCTAATGAAATGGATTTACCAGCAGCTTCATAAATACAATTTCATAAATCAATAATTAATTCATTTTAAAATTGCTGCATCTATTCTTCATTCATCCTAGGTGTCCTGCCTCTGAGGAGCTCTGAAGCTGCCTGTTTGGTGTTCCCTGGATGGCTGCAGATGGTCACTGTTTTCTCATCTTTTAGCTCCTTTAGCTTCCATTGAGTGGTTTTTTATGGAGAGTCTATCACGTCCTTTAACTTCCCCGCTCTGTTCTCTCTTGGCACTACTTATCTTCATTGCACATCTCTTTCAATCTGTCCCAAAATTCACTCTTGCTTTTTGCTGTGTATCTCCTCACTGTTCACAGTGATGGGTAATGCTTCATTCTTCCAATCATGTGTTACTCAGTCACTTTTAATGCACGGGAATAAAAAAGGCTTTCCACAGTGCCTGCTGTCAAGTGCATTTAAGGGACTGTATTCATGGCAGAGTAAAAACCATAGCTGGGGGCAATTAAATGCACTAGTGAAGCAGAGGAGTTTCCTGACTGCAGGGTCCACATGAGCATAATCCATCCGAGAGCTGAGCAAGTCTTGTCCTTCACTGAGACCATGGGGAGCTGAAAGTCTCTGAATGCTTTGCAGGAGCAAGTAATGAAATTTATGGAGAAGCCAAAGAATATCACGTAAGGATGACTTTATGAAACGTTACCCTTACCTTGTAGGGGCCCACAGGTTTTATGATGCTGCCTTGGTCAAGGCAACACCACCGTCAACATAGCAAGAGCCTTGGTGGGACATCAGTTAAGAGAAAAGTGGAAAATGCTCTAGTGTGACCTAGATTTTGCTGGTTTCTCTGATGCCCTGATACAGCAGTGGCACTGCTCTGCTCTTCAGTGATAATAAATGCAAACACCACATAACCATGACAGTAGGAGTATTTATAAATGTACACAGCTGTGCCAATCAATGATCCTGCCCCTATTTTGGTACGAGTTGAGGTGGTTAGTTATGCTGGAATAAGGTCTCAAAGTATGATTCTCTAGTCTGAATTTGTTAATAAGCTGATTGGTGTGCATATTAATAGAGATTCTTAAGGTATTTACACATGTACAATAGAAGATTTTCAATCTTTTATCTACTTGGCTGCAATAAAGAAAATCAATTAAATGAAATAAAATGCCATCTACCAAGGATTAGTCTTTGCAGAGATTTCATTGCAGTAACAATTCTTCAAGAAGAATAGCTTAAACTGGTAGATTTTGGAGATTTTGTTTTTGTCTTAACTGTCTTATGTATTTTCAGATGTGTTTAAGTTAATTGAAGTGTTCTACTTCTGTGTTTGTCTCCCCATCTACTTCTGTGTTCACCAAACAAAAAATTCGTGTGCTAACATGAGAGAATATTGTAATCCTTTAAATTACTTTGAAATCTTGAAAATATAGAGAAGCAACAAATAAGAGACATTTCAAGGATATGCAGCATGCTTCTAGTAAGTGTGGATCAGATACAATAGAACAGTTGCAAAATTAACTAGCTCCAAAACAACAAAATCCTGCTCTATCTTCCCTCAAAAAAACCTTACTTAGATTATTTCATGTGAATGAAATGAAGCTGGAACCCCACCTTCATCCAAAAATTACTCCCCAAAAAAACCCTATTCAGAAGTTTCCTCCCAAATTTATCCTAAACCAGGACATCTCTCAATTTGCCTTGCTGACCAGCACTGGGCAGATTTTGTGTCCAGTGTATTCACTCAAAATGTGAAATCTCATGCTACACTTTGGCTTTTCCAAAGGTGCTGTGCCACTGTACTTCTGGTGGCCAGAGCAACACTTTCTGACATAATCTGTTCCTCAAATCCCACTCATCTGGCCATCCACACCAATGAGAAAGGTGTCCCACACTGGTATCCTCTCCTGCATACAGGGAGAGTTCACACATACTGTGCACAGACACAGATTTGAGAGTTGCCTCCTGACTTAAGCACTGAGTGAGTTTGATCTCTAACTGCAAAAATTGTTTTAACAAGATGGTCCTCAAAAAACAAGTAATATGATGCTTCAGAAGGATAAATATGCTGCTGATTCTAAAAATGACTGCAAAAGTTTTGCTAAGTGGAAAGGTAGCTGATACTCATATGGGAAATTTTGCTAACTGCATTTCCTGCTGCATATTCCCAGATGACCTTACATATTGATTTAACTCCCCAGTCCAGCCTGCCCCAAATTTGTATCAGTGTTTCTGTTGCCTATCAGTAAGTGTGTATGTGTGTGTATGTTTGGATCTGCATGGCCACACTCAGTAAATGGGATTTTTTTTTTTAGTGAAACGAGGTAGGACTTGAAGGAACATCTTCAAAGTGAGGCTGGAGTAACCATCCCAAAAAGCTGCATTTCTAAGAGATGATTTCATGCCTGATGAATTCCTATTCAGTGGGGCTTACGTATATAATACTCAGATCAGAATTCTACTAGGGGGAATAATAGTGAAACATCATGATTGTAGTGAGGTGGAACAATTATAATACAACTAACTACACTGCTTAAATATTAATTTTTATGAAAGACATTTATTATGCTCTTCATCTGGGGTAAGCTTCTCTCACTTAAGACTCATTCCAGTGTTCAATCTCTGGTAGAACACTGGAAAAAATCATAAAATATTAAATGCTCTCATTATGTTTTGGGCAGCTTGTATTGACAGTGAATCCCATACTTCATTTACAACCAAGCTTACAATTTTTGCCACTTAGGCAAAGCTGCAGCTCCTCTGAGTCTTTGCTACTAAGAGTTAAAATGACAATTGCTGTGAGAGAACAGAGTGAAAACTAAAAGGCCCTTGACTAGCCTCCCATTTTTGAGACCAGTACTGAACCCTTATCTTAATTTATTGGACAGATAACAACAGCTAAACACACTACATAGCATCCAGCATTACATATAACACCATCCAGCACAGTACGTAACACCAGATAAAAATGCCATGAAATGCATTCTTGTCTGTTACAGCATTTTCATCTCTTACCTTGTGCTTTGTTCTACCTTGTTCAGTGCAACTTCTACCAATTCATAATAAAAAAAGCAACAGGTACATCTGTAATTTCATGCAATTATTAAACCACCTATTGTTGAACATGTGTCTGTCTTAAGAATGAATTGTAGTGTTTTTGCTATGTAGCTGTCTTAGACATCCACCTCTCTCGCAAAAACAGCTTTCGTTTGGCAGGGAGTCTCAGAGATACCTTGATCACGTTTGTCTTTGTGCCGAAATATTCTCTGTAAGAACAACACATTCTTTGAAGACAAACTGAAAAAGATACATGTATATCATTGGACAGAGGCTAGCCACAGCAGCTCTGAGGCTATCTTTTATACAGCCTTTCCAAAACTACTATTCCTCTCTGAATATTTTGAGGAAGGCTTTGTCTACTATATCTGCCCCTGCATCCTCTGTAAAGTCTTCCAGGAATATTCTAAATGCAGAGGACAACCATGATTGCCAGCCACCTTACAGATGCAACCTTGGCCCCTATCTAATAGTCTAAAGCACAGATGGTGAGTTTCAACACTTTTTCTGTGAAGTTATAATGAGAAAAATGTTTTAAATTAGTATAACTTGTATAATGACTTTGACTTTGGCCTTCTCTGCCCTCCATCTGCATGACACACATCCTGGAATGTAGGTTTTTCAGGGTAAGACATTGTATTTTCACCAGTATTTGCCTTATGCTTTGGCCAACAGTGTCTTATTGACCTTGAAGGTCTAGATATGGCTGCAGTGTAAAAATGAATAATAATTTAAGCCTCTGAGAAGGTGTGAAGTTGTTTTCCCCTTCCGAAGGTAACGAGAGCAAGGAATGGTCACAGCTGCTTTAGCTGCATGAACCAGTTATGTGCAGTCAGACAAATGGAGATGAAGGAGCCACTCAGATTTTCATGGCCATGGGGAATTTAGCGATAGAAAAACCTTAATTGGTTGTAACTTTCTATTCAGAATTTCTCAGTGATGCTTCAGGACGCATCTTAACACATGTGAATTTAAAATCCTCTCTGTCATGAATGAAATGACAGTCAGGGAAAGGATACTTACGCTGTAATGATGGAAATGCTCAGGTAAGTTTTGGGAAATACCAAATGCAATATGGTGTCAGACTCTTTCTGGAGCTTGAAAGAACTATGGCAATACAAATAACAGGAATACTCGGCTGGGATCTTTGTGATGCGATACTGACAGATCATTTCCCAGAAAAACTGTTGCAAATAAAATATGATGAGACTCTACTACCTGAAATACCTACAGCAGGATGAGGAAACAGATTAGGACCAGGTGCTGGAGGGATGCCTTCATTTTGGAGTCCTGCTGTCCACTGAAACTGAAACATGGCAGGATTCTCTGGAAGGAGGGAAGGATCAGCACAGAGGTGATGGAGCATTAGGTTATTGGACATATGCACTGGAGTGTGATGAACAAACATAACTCATTATCTTGTCCTGAAACTGAGGGTTGCTTTTTTCCTTTCACAGATGTATTGTCAAGTGCTTTTACAAGCTGCCCTTGCAAATTTTTTTCTCCTCCACTAAGGTTTTTCTCTTTCTTTATACTCATTACCTATAAATGGGAGTGCCTTGCTTATTAGGAGTACCTTACATGCTAATTAGTTAACCCTCAAATTCTAGATTGATGAACCTGGAATTATTTTAACGGGAAATCTTAGTCGTTTCTACCCATCCTTTGTGGCAATAACTACATCTAACAAAATGGTTACAATAATAAAGCATTCTCTGCTTGATGCTTTTGCAACATTGAGTTATTCAGTAGCAATCATGAAGGATTATTCGAACCACAGACCAATGGGCAGCATCAAGAACAATGCCTTCACAAATGCAGGGTAATCAATGATGTCTATTTTCTGAACAAGAATATTTTCAGTTGTGCTGCAGACTAAATTCCCTCTGGTTGAATAAGATGCTGAAGTGGAAAATTTTATTTAACAGCATTTGGTATGAGTCTTGCAAGTCTCCAGTGAGTCATTAGGAATGCTACAAAGAGTCCACTTTAGCTGAGAGTTGATTTTTGAGTCCTTCCTGGATGCATATTGTTATGAGAGGTTGCAGTAACCTTGCTGTGTTCTCTATCACCCTTCCTGCCCATCCACGCACAGCAGCAATGTGAGTCTCGGTCAAGGACTTCTGGGTAAAATTGCCCAGCTTTCTAAAATTCACCAGCTGTGTCTAAAAACTGAAATACCAGGATATTTAAATAAGACAGAATTTGGGTTTATTCTGTTAAAGTTTACCAGAAGCCCCTAGATTTCACTGTCTATCCACAAGACCAAATGGTTCAGCCAGACCAGACATGGTTTGGTAAGGGCCACGTTGGCCAGTGAACCAGAAAGCCACCAAGGGCTAATGTCAGTTTTACCTGTATTTCTGCATTTATCACACCAGTACCCTGAGTATTACACATGTGCATCAAGAGCAAAAGGTTGTTGGATGATGTCCTGTCATGCTTCCTATTGCTGAGGTATGTCCAAACATGTCAGGTATCATCAGAGAATCCCAGCTGATCAAGCTTGGCCTTACCCAGCCCAAACATGTGCACAGGACGAGCAATGGAAATAGGAAACAATTTTTCAAGTTCTCCTACCACTCAACAGAGCATAAGCTTTCAAGGCCTGACTCCTGTGAAGGAAACAGGTCCCTCCTTTTGGGGATCTCCCACCCTGTATAAAGTAGCTGTGATTTGTCTGCCTTGGTGCGAACTTTTGCTGTTCCAAACCCCTGGCTGGACCTATGGAAGTTCTAGGCAATCTGTCGTCATTCACACATGGATAAGTGTCTTCTTTCACTCGTATTTGGGGAGCAGAGGGAGAAAAGAAGATATTACTGTGAATGTTTTGTTTGTATCTTGATATTTGAGGTGAGAAAATATGTAATAAAATATAGGTGGGAAGGGGGAAACAGTTTCTGAGGAACTGTATTTCCAGCACAAGTTTCCCTTGGTTGTCTGGGTGAATTAATATATACACTCTCTGGTCAAATTGCTAACACTTTTATAACATTTATGGAGATACACCATCATTAAAAAGATGAGCAAAGGCATCCTACAGCTTTTACATCAACTCAGCTTGATGGCCCCTCTCTGGGTCCAGCTGTAGCCTGGCACAGAAAGAGAGAGCAGCAAGAAAACTCTGTCCTTTCTTCTCTTCCCTCAATGTCAGGCTCTGCATTAGCTGACAAGGGCTGGGTCCAGAGCCCCAGCCTGAGCTCCCCTGAGACAACACTACACTTGCACCAGTCCCCAGGGCCAGAAGACAAATGAGTGCACCTCTGAAGGAACCTGACTGAGTAATAGCAGAGCCAGCTGGAAAGGTTAAAGGCCACCCACCCATTTGCACTGCAGCAGGTCTCCCATACAAGGCAGTCACAAAAAAAAAGCAAAACTTGTTACTTTTAGCCTATTATTTTGAGTTGCCAGAATGTTTTAACTGAAGCAGAGCAGGCAAAGTCAATTCAAAGTGTTATAAACTGTTTGTCTGCACGAGAGACATCCGGACAGCATGCTCTCCTCTCCTGAAGGGATACCCGAGCTAGCTCTCAGAGCTAGTTCAGCTTCTGGGAGTAATAGAACTAGACCAGCGTGGCACTCTGCCCAGACTAATTTATCTGTCTTTCTGAAGGCAGGAAGTCTGACAGGTCTGCTTTATTCAGTGCCTTAGTTGTCACTAATGAGCGCTGTGTAACCAGAGCCTCTGAACAGCACAGTAATCAATTTAAAACAGCTCTTGCAAGAACTCCTTGAAGTTGAGTTCTCAGCCCTGTTAATGATGCAAAATGAGAGTCCCTCTATGTAGACTGGCTGCCTAGAGCAAGCTTGAGCAGAAACTACAGAAGCACAACACGAGGTAGAAGCCAGGTCTCTGTGGCTGGAAGCCGACACAGCAGCTTCAGGTCTGAAATACCAGGGTTGGCCCACCTGTGCACCTACTGAAAACCAAAGCTGAAACATCAAGGACTTGAGAGAGTGCTCAACTTGTGCTTGAAAAATCCCACCTGCTGTCTGTAATGACCCTGTTTCAGTTATTACTGCATTTTAAATTCCTCAGCGTGTTGTTAAGTCAACCCATCAGACTCCAGCAATGTTAGGCCTCACAGTGTGGCCCTGGCACTTTGCTTTGACATTTTTATCAGTTTTTCACTCTTTTATCTATTTAATCTATTTCTTTTCCAAAGCCATCATCTGTCTTCCAAAATTATTTTATTTCCGGGTGTTATTACTTTTTTTTTCTATTTCGAGGTGTTATTGACACGTATGATGCAGGCAAACTGATATCTAATGCAATAATAAAATCAGTTACAGCTGAATCCCAGTTTCCTGATATAATCATATTGTAAGAAAGTATTGTGTTATACACGAGACCCTAATGAAGTCAGCACGGCTCCTCATGTGTAAAACCAGCAGATTTTGATCCACTGAGTTCAGCTGGATCTGGCAGCTCTCCAGATTTTCTGAGCTGAACTATTCTAGTTTCAGAATTCAGAGTTGCCAGTAGGAGCCAGTAACATTCAACATCAGAGTAGAACTTCCCCGAGATAGTCCTCTTTAGAGGTGATTAAAATAACATAACCTCCAGATATTTAATATCAACAACTGTATTTACAGTCATTGCTTGAGGGGATATTAGTGTATTGTAACATTCAAAATAATATTTATCATAGCTTGAACCAATTTTGTGCTCAGAGCCATTTGTAAAAGTCAATGAAAGCATGAATTAATCTCCTAACTCTATTCTAATGGTTTGGAAACCTCTATCTCCTTTCTTGAGTTCTTTCCTCTAAACTGCAATTTTAGTTTGTGCTACTCACCCCACTTTTTTTCCAGTTTTCATTTTAAACTCAGAAAGAACAAATTGGTTTATCTAATCTTCCTCTTCAAACTCTGCTATGCCCTCTCCAGAAGATGGTGACTCATAACACCCTCCTTCCTTTCATATTCTTTTCCAATCTGGCATCTCCGGGCATGGCATGCAGGCTATGTCTGCTTCAGAGAAGGGTTTGAGATTTTTTTTTTTGTCCTTAAATCATAAAAGCAACTCTAAGACAAGAGGCTTTTTGCTTCTTTAAATGTCTAATTAGCTCATCTACTCTGATCATATCACATCTCAAGTGCTACAACATCCTTTTCAATGGCTTTGAAAAGGTATATCTTAAATAAGCAGCATCTTCCTGAAAATGGCATTTACTTTACCAATGGCTACTTCATTTTTTTTTTCACATCTATTCTCAGATTTGAAAATATACACTTAATTTTCTACAATGCCACAGAATTGTTTAGTCTGTTCACGTTATATGATTTTCTTAATAATTTTGGCCATGCATTCTTTGCAAGTTCCTACCTGATCATATTATTTGTATATTGTATCTTGAAATTTATTTTGACTCAGTTCAATAGGATACAGTGATAGATCTATACAGCCACTAGCCTGAAGCTGTTCTAATAACAAGGATTTCCAAGCACTGCACAAGTATAAATTACAATGTCAACAGTATTTTTAATTTATATAGAAGGAATAGCAAATGTCATTTCAGTGGCTTTTTAACTGCATACATATTCTCTCATGCCTACTCCTGCTAAAATAGGTATTGAAAACATGGAGCTTCTGAATAATCTGAGATACTGGAAAAGCAGAAAATTATTTTAAAACAAACAAGCAAAGAAAACCAAAGCGAAGAATAATCAATATACTTAAACATAAGCAAAAGCAATGAGAAATAAATTGATGGTGATCTTAAATGCTTTCACTATTTTCTTCCACATTTTCATACTACTTGAATGGATGCAACTGAAGAAAATTCCACTAAAGTTAGGTATTTCGTCCTGTAACATACTAGGGAATGAGGCAAACTCGTTTTGTCCAGGGCATGTATTGAGTCTTGACTGTACAGTAAATCCAACTCTAGTATAAGATGGGAAAGTGCATCAGCACTGCTCCTACTCGCTGAAATGCGTGTGGGCTCAGTACTTCAAAATGCGTTGCCCACTAGCTCTGAAGGACATGCCACCAGAGAGCTGCTTTTGCAACTAATACCCTGGCCTTAGAGAAGAACATACTAACACATACTCTATTTTGTAGGTCTGTCTCAGAATCCTTTTCCTGCCAATATGTAAATAAGATGCTAATCAAGAGGTGCGGAGGGAAAACATATTCTGACGCGTTGGCGCGCGGCATTTTCAAGCAATCCACAGCACATTTATCATTATGTTAATGTGAGATCCCAGAGGCAGCGCTGCCTTTAAGGCATACTTGAGCATGCCAGTTTTCCCTTTCGTAGGAGGCAAAATAGAAGATAGATTTTTCATTCATGAGAATTTGAAGATTCCCTGAGTTATGCACAGCAGTCAGAATGCCTAAAATAAAATAATATTTTGCATTTGGGCAGAGATTATTTTTCCTTTTCTAAAACAGTTTACTATCCACATTACTTTCTCCCTTTTAGAGATGGCATAACTGAGGCAGAGTTTAATGCACCATTTTTTCAATAATGCTGGCCAGCATTTTTGCTGCTCATGGTGTTAAACACCAATAGCTTCCTTGTCCTTTCCTTTGGTAACTTCTGAAAAGAAGATTATCTAGATAAAGCAAACAAAGAACACAAAATCAGAGAGAACTCCTAAAATGTTTGCCCAAGCCACTTGCTCAAGGTCACGCAGCAAGTCAGTGCAAGGACTGGGAAAATATTTATTTTCAGCTCATTCCAACCCTCAGGTCAGATAATCCTCGAAAAGCTTAAAAGATATTCTGAATGTCATATGAATTTTTTTGAGAAAGGATGCAAATTTGAAGGATGGGGCTTATGGTAAGGAGCAGCTTTTTCCTGTGAGCTTTTGGTGGTGAGGTTTAGCTATATTCCTGTATCAGCAAATGTCCTCAAACTTTCAGGTAATTTGAAAATGTTTAATTTGAAAATGTAATTGATAACAAGTTAGCCTGTATCTCCTTATGCTTCTCCTACTTCTTCACAAAAAGGCACAAAAATAACAATGAAAATATAAAAAAATATGGTAAAGGAAACCATTTCAATCTAGAAACTCAATGATTTGGTGGTTGAACTCATGTCCCTCCTGCCAAAATTAAATGCATAAATGCACCAAGAATCTTGCTAATACCAGTTAGATGCCTTAGCTTTCATCTCTCTTTACCAGAAGCTGCTCCAGAAAAAAAGGTGTCACTCATAAAACTTAGATCTCCTATATCTGCAAATTATTAGCTATCATCAAACCACTCAGCAAAAGGCAAATCCCATCCAACAAAGAACAAGCACTTTGTTCCTTCCCCTCCAGCATATGACAGGTTCAGTTGACATACTGGAGAAAAGTGTGTGTTCTGTTTCTAACCAAAGAGCCTGAATCTCTTCAAGATGCAGTTTGCTATTGTTATGAGTTATTGCTCTGCCTTCTCTCATGTTGTTTAGTGATAGTGGGCTCAAGTATCAGAAATATGTTCTGGATTGTCATGGATGGTTACTTATCCATCTATACATTTATGTCATTTTGCTGAGAATATAAATAATGGCAAAGACATGCTGATTAAGGGTTTCACATGTCCTAAAAGACAACTAAATTCAAAGTCAGTAAAAACATAAAAACTATAAGAGAAGCAATATCTTTTTGGTTCTTGATTCCTTTAACACCTTAACCTCCATGTGAATGTTTTAGGTAGGCTTAATCCTGGGTCATTTATATGTGGGCAGCTTTCCCCACAGTATAAAAAAACTGCACAAAACCAAAATGCTTCTGGTCAGCAGTGCTAAAATTTTTTAAATGTTGCTTATTTTATTTCTATATGATCATGAAAACTTTTTTGCTTCCTCCTACATTACTTTGTTTTAGTCTTATCTATGTGCATTAAGGTAGACAGCAATGGCTTAAAATGGAAATTTTGTCACAGTTAAACAAACAAGCAAAATCTGTTTCTGAGGAATGCAACATTCACCAATGACTTTGGTTTGGCTTTCTCTTAGTTGCTAGGATCCTTTAATAAAATGGGATACATTTATGAAACTGAAGAAAAGCTAAATTGACATTCAACCCTTCTAAAATCAAACAGGAAAGAGCACTATGTTTTAAGAGCTTTATGAGGAATAATGCAAGCTTTTGAGCAGTGGAGCACCTTAAAACAGTACAAACACAGGAATATCTATAAAAAAAAAGAAAAGGAAAGCACAAGTTAACAAAGTAATTGAAAGCAGAAAATAAATGAAGAATTGTGTAGTTGGATAGAAAACTCACAAAAAAAACAACACAGTAACTGTGAATCACTTCCATTACTTGTGTTCTTTACTAAAATGAGGTAATTTGTATCTGCACTGCTGCTCCAGAGCAAGTTTTGATCCTTCACGTGCTCTTGGCATTAATGGGCTCAAGCTGAAAACCCTGAGTCTGTATTCCAGGTGCTTCACAGTATAGTTTCAGTTTATTTACCTTCATGGCAATCAGGTGAAACAAGTAATTATTTTCCCATTTTCCATAATCCACTTATTTGCCAGCCCTTGAGCCAGTAAATTTTTACAAAATTAATTAAAAACAATATAAAATCTAACTATCATTTGATAAAGCACAGTAAGGTTCTCAGGAAGGCAAAACACTCGTTCTCCTAGCCAGTACTTTCTTTGGAAGCCCTGCAGCAGGCATTTTACAGGACTGAATGAGACTCTGCCACGCACATCAGTAAATAGAGAAGGCTGAGCATCTGCTGCTGGCTCTGACAGTGCTCAGGTTGCTGTTGTGACAACAGAGAAAACTCACCTTGTTGTCCCTCGACCTCTCCACAACGCTCAAACTGTAGTTGAGTACAGCTTAGAGTACATGTCGTTCTTCACAAATATTTAGTTGAAGTTTCTTTAAATGCTTGCTCTTCCCAAGCTGTATGACTAAAGAGAAGATGCTTTCCCTGAGTTAACAAACAATAAGCCTCACCCTAGCAACCCATACAGGTAAGTGCCCAGCTTCACCAGCACCAGCTGGAAGGTGTCACCTGCCCAGCCGAAGGAGCAAGGAACAACAGAGCTTCAGGCATCAGTGAAAAATTCACATATCTTTCTTCTTTATTGCATTGAATTGTAGATTTCACCCTATTTATGGATGCATAACTAAATCTAAATAATTCAGAAAATGAAAGTTGAGCTCAGAAAAAGGTGTCATGAGTTCTCTCTTCGTGTTTCATTATCAGCTGCAGGCCTGACAAGGAGGCAGGAGGGTGAGGTAGGACAGCACAGAGAGCACAGTCGCTGACACAGCAACAGGAGCGTGCCCATGAGCAAATCACTGCCTAAATGGGCAAAGTAGGCATGAGGGGAAAGGGGAGGCCAGCACAGGCAGCAGAGATGAAAGTTAACAACAGAGCCAGGATCCCAAGTTCTGACTGCCACAATGCTCAGACTGAGGCACACCACTGCCAAAGTCCTTGGCACGAGCAGCTTTAGGGCTGGCAGTGGTGTTTCTGTCACCCACTGTGACGCTTTGTCTCAGGGCATGGGGGTTAATTGCTGGAAATGTCAAATAAGAAGTGTTAATGATGAGCTGAAAGAAATTTCAGTATTGCTATTGAACCCTCTGATTACTTGGGTAATCACTGTGGGACTAAAAAACTCTAATGCTATTATTATTTTCTTCTAGGCGCTAAATTCTTTTATATATATTTATGTATTTTTCTGTATGCATGCACACAGATACATTTTCTCATTCCAACAATGCTGGAACATGAAATAAGAAGCCTAACACTTTTTGTCAGTGCTAACCTGCTAAGATGCCACATCAGCAGCACTAGGAAAAGTGAAGAACTCCCTGAATGTGTTTTACCTCTTTGTTATGGCTGCCTCGTTATTCAATCACCTGTCCTATTATCCAAAACTTATATACCTTTAAAACATGGCTGATACTTCTAGGTCATGTATGTCTAGAAGTTTTCTGAATTTTCAGCACTTTTAAGGATTGTGACATGTTCTTATGAATAATAATTTTTGTTCTTACTGCAGCTCCAGTGCTTCCTCTTGATCTGAAACTCTTATTTGAGTGCTAGTGAGATAACTGGGTGTATCAGCTAATTCTAAAGATATTTTTATTCAAGTACTGATTCACTCTTTCAACGTCATTGCTTTAAATGTAGCTAAAGAAACAAAACGTTTTTCAAGGAAACTTCTAGAACTGTGAATAGTATCACAAAGGTGTCCTTTTGTGTCCACCACAAATAGCCAAGTGTAGCCATTACCGTAATCTAATTGAAAATCCATGTGTTTTTCTCTCATAATAAATACCATTAATTGTTAGCTACAGAGTGCAAAAATCCCCTTTTCCTTTAGCTATTCTACTAGCAATTAGAAAACTGGTGTTTTTTTCATTTTAGCATTACTGCATTTCTCAGATTTAATTTATTGCTATGTAATTGCCCAACATTTAAAAATAGAATGGCATTCAATCCCAGAACATATCACAGAGGAGTCCTAGCCAGCAGGAGATATCTATTTAATCACTACTGTGCATTGTAACAGTGACAGCAGGAGAACTATAGAAAGAATTGCCTTAAAAATTAAACCATGGTGAATGTTAGGACTGACAAAGAATGAATTTCTAAAGAAAAAAGAAAATTCTGACACTCACAAACAAATCTGTTCTGTTTTTTTACGATGATAATGGTTTCCCATAATCATACAAATGACATTTAGGTTATTTCATTAAAGTCAGGATACCCCAGTCATGGAGACTCAGAAATTTTCTAGCTCCTCAAGACAGATGTTCAACTTACCAGCAGTGTTCTCAGGATGCAACCTAGTGTTACAATGCCCTGAGCACATCCTGTCCTCAGTCACCATCTACCCCACATGGTCACTAATGTGACGTTCCTAGTCCAGCAGCAGTTCTAAATGCATGGCCAGAGAACTGGATAAAAAGACACGTTAAAAAGATCTGTGTTTTAAAACAGAATTAATATTATTCATTAGCCTGCAGTGGCTACCCTCTGTCTTAAGTAACACACATTCCTAAAGCTGCTCAGGTGCTCTAAGCATCTATAGCATCTATTCAAAGGGCACGAATGACTTGAAAAAGCTGCAAACAATCTACTTGCTGACAGACTATTTTTCAGTGAATTCTACAAAGATTTTGTATATGAAAGACCACAGGTCCTTAGGTAGAGCAAAGAATCTTTTTCTTCTGTGTGTGTATCCTACCCACATTAGGATATTGGCATCTTTATCAAAGAAAGACCACCTGAAAGCCTAAGTAAGCTTGTCAGGATTTACCAGGAATGCTTTGTATTTTCTCAAAGATTCAGCAGACCACATAGGATAAAGCTTATTTTCCTGGGAAAAGTACTTTCTTGCTTTGCACTTCATACTAGTTCTGTTGATTTTTTCTCATTTAAAGTAGCATTGATTTTGTTACTAGAAAGCCATCAAGTAGCATGTTTATCATTTACACTGTTTATTAGCTGATGAGTATTATTCCTGAGTGAACCTATGTGTGGCTGTAATACTCCAAAACTTCATGGTCTAAGATCAGGTGGAGCAGGCAGCACAGCTATCAACACGAACTGAAATCCCTCAGTGCTTGCACACAGCCAGTATCAGAATTGATTATTCCCAATAAAAAAAATTGAAGATTCATGATCCACGGTGTGATGGGGAATTTACTTAGAAGAGGACTGCATCGACTCTTACAAACTCATTAGCCACCTGGGAATTGTACTTTTGTCTACACAATGGGTATCCCTGCACAGCATAGGGAAGAAAAGCCACGCTAAAACAAAGAGCCATGGTGAGGCTGCCCCACTGCAGTAAATACTATATATACTGGTTAAAATTGACTAGTGAGTTAATTCATAATATAAATTAGCTATTATTAATAATCCTAGAACCATTAAGGTTGGAAAACACCTCCAAGAACTTTGAGTCCAATCTTCCATTGAACACCACCATGTTAACTAGACCATGGCACTAAGAGCCATATCCAGTTTTCTCTTGAACAGTTCCAGGGATCACAACTCTATCACTTCCCTGAGCAGCCTGTTCCAATGCTGACAACCCTTTCAGTGAACAAATTCTTCCTGATATCCAACCTGAACCTCCCCTGGTGAAGGCAGCTTGAGGCAATTTCCTCTAATCCTGTCACTACTTGCTTGGGAGAAGAGATTGACCCACGCCTTACTAGAACATCCATGCAGGGTGTTGTATACAGGAATAAAGACTCCAGCCATAAACATCCCCAACTCTCTCAGCCATTCCTCATAGGAGTTCCCTCTATAGCCTTCCCCAGCTCCACTGCCCTTCTCTGGACACTCCCCAGCACCTCACTGTCCTTGTAGTGAGGGCCCAGAACTGGACACAGCTCTCGAGGTGTGACCTCCCCAATGCTGAGCACAGGGGCACAGTCACTGCCCTGCTCCTGCTGCCCACACTGCTGCTGATCCAGGCCAGGATGCCCTTGGCCTTCTTGGCCCCCTGGGCACAGCTGGCTCCTGTTCAGCCACGGTCACCAGCACCCCCAGGTCCTTTTCCACTGGGCACTGTCCAGCCACTCTGTCCCCTGCCTGTGGCACTGCCTGGGGTTGCTGTGACCCAAGGGCAGGACTCGGCACTTGGCCTTGCTGAACCTCATTCCCTTGGTCTCAGCCCATGGATCCAGCCTGTCCAGATCCCCTGCAGAGCCGTCCTACGCTCTGGAAGGTTAGCATTCCCACCCAGCTTGGTGTCATCTGCACATTTACTGAGGCTGCACTCGATCCCCTCACCCAGATCATAAAAGATATCAAGCAGGACTGGCCCCAGTACTGAGGCTTGGGGAACCTTATTAGTGATGAGCTACCCACTGGATGGAATGCCACTCACCACCAGTAATAAAATCCGTGGTATCTCTGCATGACATTACATTACATTGTCCAGTCGACAATGCACAACATCCCTCTAACTGTGCCTCCTAATCTGCCTAAAGATGGGGGTCTGGTCCTGTTCTAACATTTAATTACCTTCTGAAAATTATGCTTTTATTTTTCACATTTGAAAACTATGTGTTTTTTGATTTCACCCTAGAGCTGGTATTGCATTTCCTTCACATACCCACACACCCATCCCACTCCTTTCACCTAAGAGAAGACTTTGCAAATAAAAAGGTACTGTGGTTTATAGTTAATGATCTTTTGCTCTGACAGCATTATTTAAACAAAGGTTTTGTTGCTTTTGCTGAAGTTCCACTGGTTAATTAGAAGATTTTCCCTTTTTTTAATTTAAGCATTCACCTACTCCTTTGCAGTGGCTGGAAACCTTTAGTTGAAACAATTTCTGTGTGAGAAATTCCATTGAATTAGAACCATTTTGCTAAATATATAACATCTTTTTTACAGCTTTGTTTTATGGAAAAAAAAAAGTATTTTGAACACTTCCAGACAATCATTTGTTCAGCTCCTTTGGAGTATGGGTTTTAAACAACTACAACTAGGAGTAGTGTTCCATTATGTAAATTGTAAGGATATAGTGGAAGAAAAAGGTTTACTAGAAATTTTAGCACTGTCAGTAAATGGACTGTGGCTGTGACACATTTTTTGAGATGTTCTTGCCTTTATGAGAAAATAGTAAATCCATGTGCTCCCTTTGTTTTTAGGAAATGTAATTTATGGATGTCTTATAATAGAGGTGAAAAAGTACCCAATGATGCACAGATTTAATTCCTATCTACTTGTATTCAGGAGAGTTTTCTGCAGCATGTGTTGCTCCTTAGAAATCTCCTGTAGCATATCCATGCATTCAAGTCACCAAAGGCTTGGATCTTGGTTTTGCTC
Source organism: Trochalopteron elliotii (assembly GCA_024734555.1). NCBI lineage: Eukaryota > Metazoa > Chordata > Aves > Passeriformes > Leiothrichidae > Trochalopteron > Trochalopteron elliotii. Next base: position 7,588,325 of record JANPWX010000008.1, read on the forward strand.
TAAAATCCCCATTGTACACCACGACTTTTAAGCCTTTGAGGCTGTGCCTGCCAAACAGCTGGGCAGTCTTAAGGAGGTTTAGATTTAATACTGGACTATATGCCCCAATGGACTTTGGAATGACAAATGCTGAGCACAGGCAGTCCCGTGGAGCATTCTGCTGGCACTTACTCTGAAGCCCCACACTCCAGGCTTTCTCTTATCTCCCACTGTATGGCCAGTAAGGTACTTGAGAAAGGGAACTTTTGGCATTGAAAAGAACTTGGAAATATAATTTTATCTTCTCTGACACCCTCTGGAAAAAAAGGATAAGTCTTTTCTAAATTTGACACAAAGCCAAAGCCTTAGCCTTCTTGATGCTGTTCAGTGAATGGAGAGGCAGGGAAAAATCTTGTATTGATTCCAGAAGGTTAAACCCAAAGGGACTGTGAAAATGCAGGTTTTCACACAGCTTTAAGAAAAACTGTTTATGCTTCAGAGATGCTAAAATGTTGGTTTGAAGTTGTAAGCCGTGTCTAATGGCTTTAGGAACATTGCTTTGTAAATTTGGAGTTGCAGAAGTTACTCAACGTGTATGATCTAGATGTACTCAGGAAAGTATATTCTGTGTGTATGAAGTGTGCCCTATCCTATTCATATTCATAAGACTCCCTTCTTTTTTTAGTTGATTAGATACAAGAGATAAAACAAAACAAAACAAAAAAAAAAACCAACCTCTTACAAAAACCTGGACAGCCTCCTTGTGGAAAGAAACAAGGTGGTTTGATGTGTTTGTTTACACACACCCCCCTTTTATCTATGAAGTGGTTGCAGTATATATTTTGCCACTCAAAGTTTGTGCACACGACTTTTTATCTAGTGGTGTCTGGAAAAGCTACATTAGAAGTACTACACACTTCTGAAGTTCTTTTCAATGTTTCCAAGAGCACAAGTAAAAAATGTTCTTGTCTGATACTGGAAGTGATCCCTATCAGTTCTACTTCATAAAATTCCTAGAGCTTTCATTTTCATGCACCTTCACATTCTTCACAACCAGTGGTATTGATATGCCATATAACAACCTCTCTCCAGGATGACTGCCGCAAATAAGTACTACTAAAAATATCACAAAGATTGATCCTTTTTCTCCTGTGCAGTTATCAATGTTCAAATGATTAGATAGTCCCCCTGGGCATAAACAGGAATAACAAAAAAAGGCCTCTGAGAAGCAGCATAGAACACTCTGGACGGGCACCAAATTTTGCAGAGAGTTGGGCAAACCTTAACTAAAATTTATATGTAACAAATCACTCTCTCTTATGTGAAAAGAGTGCAGATCATAATATCTATGGTCCTCTAGTCTAGCCAGGGTTTTCCCTGGCCACTTTGTGTTGGAATTGGCTACATGAGCAAACGAGAGGTAGATTCTGACACAGACTCCATTGGCACCACTATGAATGTGTTTGCTTCAAGGCTACACAGTATTATTACGCTTTAGATGAGCTGGTCTAACCTGTAACAACAGATCAATAGTTCTACGTGCATTAGCCTTGATGTGGCAGTTTATATGATCTGGTGCACCTGCACACACTGGTCTGATCCATGTGTCTCTGACATGCACTTCTCACTGCACATGCATGCAAATAATTCCAAGAAGCATCCAGAATTTTTTAAATTGCAGCTTACAAGCCTCCAGTGCCCAGAATTCTAGCAATACCCTCTGCAGAAATACCATTACTCCTGTTGAGGAGAAAAAAAGAAAAAAAATAATCATTCTCCTCCTGTTGAGGAGAAAAAAAGAAAAAAAATATAAACATTCAGTCTTGGTGTATAGATTTCAATTGACTACATGAACATGTGACAAATGCTTAGCAGACATGCATGTTTACATTGTCGTAGAATCACAGAATAGTGTGGATTGGAAGGGAAGTAAAAGGTTATCTGGTTCCAAAGCCCTGCTGCCGTGGGCAGGAACACCTTCCAGTGGACCAGGCTACTCAGGGTTTCATCCAATCAGGCCTTGAACACTTCCAGAGCTGGAGTAACTAGAACTTTTCTGGGAAACATTTTCCAGAATCTCACCTTGTGCACGTTAAGGATTTTCTTCTTAATACCCAATCTAAACCTGCCATCTTTTTGTTTAAAGCCATTCCTCCTTGTTCTATCTCTGCACACTCATGTAAGAAACACCTCTCCAGCTTTCTTGTAGGTCTTGTAGGTCCTCTTTAGGTACTGAAAGGCTGTGATAAGGGTCGCCTTGTATTTCTCTTCTCCAGTCTGAACAACTTCAACTCTATCAGGCTTTCCTCATAGGAAAGGTATTTCATCCCTATAATCATCTTCCTCTACACAGCAGGAACAAAAAAAAAGTGAAATACATGCAGCCATGCTTCCCTGGTGTGATGACATTTATAAGCTTAGGACTGAACTAAGATGATTGTGAGCATTTCTACTTCATCCTCTTGATTGGGCTTTTCAGAGGTGCAGAGAAGTTAACTGAACTACCCCCTCTAAAAAATGGCAGAGAAGAGATATACCTTGGACAGCAGCTCAGAGGTGAGTTACTTCCAACAATCCTTTGGTAATGTTGAATAACGATTTGTTTCAAACAGCAGCTTTACTCAACTACATGCACCAACAACAGATTCCACCTCCTCAAAACACCACACTGTGTACCTGACTTCTACCCTCCAAGAAAAAAGCTTGCTCTTTCTGTTCAATAAAATGCCCCAAGTTCAAGGCAGCCTAATGTCTTTTTTTTCTTTCTTTTTTTTTTCTCTTTTCTGTAGCAGAAGCAACAGACATCTTGCCATGCCCATCTACAAGAAGGGAAGGAATTTCATTTAGGAAGTTTGAGTTGGAGGCACACTGGGTCTGGAGGGTCAGGATGCAGAGGCTGGGGGAACAGAGTGGGGAGGAACTTCCCAGAGAGAAGTGTGGGGATTCATGGGCTTTTTCCCCTCTGAAGAAGGGGAGTACAGCAGCAAAGCTTTGAGGAAAGCAGAGTATACAGGATTAGTGGATTTAGAGTTAAACAACAGAAGCAAAAACTGTGGAGATGCATCTTTGCTTAATATATTAGCAGGACCTTGTCTTGGCTTACATTTCCTTTATTAAGTATTGCCTTTCAGAAAGGAGATGTAGCCATCTGATAACTTTGGTTTAGTAATAGATCATGTAGCACCAATAAAAAGGTAGTGGTGAGGGAAGCCCGTTCCTTCCAAATTCCTAATAGCTAATGAAAACTGTGACAGAGTCGTTACTGCCATAGGGGCTCTGATTACGTCTGTTGACACAAGATTTTTCTTGGCCCACAGTCAAATGCTATCCCTGCAAACAGCTCACAGCAATACTGCCCCTGGGGGGTTATTTTGGAGCCGCTGACTTAGGTGGCAGTGTTTGGTTTACTGTTTTCTGGTGAATGTTCCCAGACATCTTGGTGCCTGCCTAAGTACAGGACTCACTAAGAGCAGCCAATACAGCTCATAAAACACTGTAAATAGAGAATTTCCATTTCAGCCATGCCTCTGTCCTGAATTCAGGATGGCTGCCTCTGAAGCACTACACTTAAGGGTGCTTATGATTCACAAGAAGTTTCCAGCCCATACAGTAGTTGCAGCTTTTATCTCTTTGGCTTTGATCTCCACTGTATTCTCTTAAAAATAATTAAACCTGTCACACCATCCCCCATCTTCTAGCTTTCTCTCTGAAACAAAACATTTATACACAAATTAGGAATTTTAAACAAAGACTGTTCCAAAGAGTAATAAAATATAATTGGGACATTTCAGCTCCACCTCATATATCATTTACTGACAAATGTGGTGCATTCCATTCCAACTCCTGAACCAGAACCTTTTATTTAATTTTTTTTCTAGCACAGTGTATTTTACTGCAATTTTTCTTAATGTCTGCCATTGCTAACTTGGAATCTTCTTGTGACATGAATTTGACAACACTGGCATAAAACAAAGCACAAGCCTCAGTGACAAACTGCATAAACTTCATCTTGTGGTTTGAGACATTGACTTAACTAATGCAAAAGATTTTTAAGGAAACTAATTCCTTGAAACTTTCAACAAATCTTAACATTGTTCAGAGTTTTACTACAGGCCAAAGTGTTTGCCCCCTTAAACAGCTGCACAAAATCTCAGTGTCTAAAGATATATGAAGTGCACATTATTACTAGGAACCATTCATTTTATCCCTTACTGTGTATGCAGTTTTGCACAGCAGAAAGAAACAAAATCCAAACCATTTTTCAAAGCTGTTTTGCATTGACCTATTAAAATCTGATCTCAGTCCTCCAAATTGTTGTGTCTTCAAGAAGAATTCTCCACTTTTTATCGGTAAGATCTTTCCTGGTATCTCTAATTGCAATATCCCTTTACATTCCAAGCAGTTACAGGTTTATCCTTACAATGCTCCCTCCCATCCCATAGCAGCAAAATTATTACCATCTTACAGATAAAGACCTGAAACACCAAGTGATTACATGATTACCCACTGTAGCAACAGGATTTTGAAGCATAGCAAATTGTTATCCCATGTTGAAGGAATGCTTTAACACTGACACTAGAATCTTGTGCAATAAGAAGAAAAATTAAAACTAGCATGTTAAGAGGGACACCTGGTATGATGAACTCAACTGAATATAATGGATTACATGAAAGACTGATGAATTACATGAAAAAATACAGAAACTACTAAATGCACTGTGTTGAACGTCATTAAAATTGTCCTTGAGTTACAGGACATGATGGATCCCTCAGAAGGGCAGGAGCTTGTGGTTAACACCTATAACAGATGAATCACAAAATGGGCTGTACTTTATCTTGCTAGATCTAAACTTTATCTAAACAGGGTGTTGCCAAGTCAGAAGCCCTGTCCAAGTGACCGGAGCCAGGTGAGGACAGCCAGAATGAGGTAGAGTTGCTGTGCCCCTGCATTTTGGGTGTGATTGCATCAGTTCTTGTGTCTCCCAGGACCACTGGAGCCAATGCACACATGCAAGAGCTTTCAATGATTCTGAATACAGCTATTGCTTAATACCAGCCAAGCAACAAGTCTAGAAATCAGAGATCATGGGTTTAGCTAGTTTATCCATAAGAAGATTAAAAAGGATCCATTTGGTTTTAAGAATACTTAGAAGGGGGAAAAGAATGAACACCAGGTATTTCCTCAAGCTAACAAAAGAAGACACTGCAAGGTGTTGTCAGTGCATAAGAACAGAAGCTACATAAGTTTCAGTGGCTTTAATTGATGTGATTTTTTGCACCTTTAATGCAAGTCTTGTGATTATCGGGATTTTTCATAAAGCCTCCACCTGCTGTAATTATTTCATTCCTAGCATCAGTGTTTCCACTAAAAAAAAATAAAATGGATTTCTATCCCTCAGTGGCTTCAGACAAAAAATATTTCTACTATGAAAACGGAAGTCTAAGGTACAGAACAAGAATGAAAAAAAATCCACCTTTTTATGTATGATGTTGGCAATGGGGATATTAAGCTGAGAATTAAAAGCACAACAGTTTTTAGTGCTAAGAGGTACTTAGCAACAGATTGTACAGATGTGTTGCCCCATTACATGGAGTCTTTAATTTGCATGAATGTCTGGAATGACACAAAAAGTTTATTCGGTCTCTTGGAAATGAAAATATTAAAGGTACTTTGGCTTGTGTTGTGCAAAAAATGGAATTAGATGCCTGTCATGGTTCTTCCCCAACTTTAAAAAAAGCCCACAGAATATAATTCCCAGCCCTGTGTCCTGTTTGCAATGCATCCTGGAGAGATGCTCTGTCAGCCTCACGCTGCAAATACCCTGCAAGAGCTGTCTTGTACATTCTCAGAGGATTTGTTATCTTTTGGTCACAGGTCTTTGATACTGCTACCTCATAAAAGCTTCAAAGAAAAAAAAAAAGAAAGGAAAACAGAAGTAGATGTTCAGAATGAAAGGAGGAATAAACAAAACAGAAGCCCAGCACCTTGAGAAAGTGTGACTACCCTGAGTCTGTGTTTTAGAGGTAAATGAAGGCTAGACAAGTGAGCACACAGCAGTCTTGAAAACAGCACATTCTCTTTTGGGAGAAGAAAAAAAAAAGAAAAGAAAAAAGACACATAATTCAGTTCTGTCACCATACATTGCATAAGGGTTTTTTCAGTCATATCAGACACTTTCTGATGTAACAAGTTTTGTCAGCAGCTTGATGTGCCAGCGCAACGTGACTCAAGAGAACCTCAAAGGAACTGATTGTTCCAGGTGTGTTTTGTTTAGAAACACAATGTTTTCCCAGGTTCCAGTCTTCGAAATAGTGCCAGGCTGGAGCAGACTCATATTGCTGGAAGACTCAGATAATTTTGCTGAGCTTACAAGAGGATATCCCTTCAAGACACTCTCTGTAAAGCATGTGGGGCTGTCACATGTGTCTCATGAAATGAACTGAAATGCTGAGCTAGCAGAGTTAGGTTATTATTTATAGAGCCCTACTCTTTCAGGTATGTACAGAAGATAGTGCCAAATATGTAGCACTGTCCATACTTCTCAATTTGAGCACTGAACATATTCATTTGGAGAGAAAATGGAAAAGGCAAAGTATAATGAATGGAAAGAAGAAAGGTGAACCAGTTGTGAATGCCACCTTAAGCCTCTTTGGGAGCGCTGTCCATTCATTACATCCATTAATAGTCTCATTTATCCCATCTAAACAGAAACTTTCTTTCCGTTTCCTTGCACTGCGCTTGGTCCACTGCTGACATCTTGCACTATGCCAGCAAAACCAACTCAGTAATTACCAAGGACTCATCTGAAGAGAGGAAGCATGAGCCTCACGTAGTTCCTCATTCTCACAGAAAAGCCTTCAGACTATGCTGCAGAAATAGAGCAGAAATTTAAAAGGATACAGAGAAATATTATAAATTATTGCCTGTAATTTATTTGGCTAAAAGATAATCAGTTATTGAGTTGTCCAAAGTGGGCCAGTCACTGTATTTCTTATTATTGTACAAAAAAGGGGAGATATTACATAGGAGGTGGGTGGGAGAATATGATTTTCAACTTGTCATGATATAGTTGCGGAAGGTTTAAGGTTATTTACTAGGGCAGGAAGAATTAAAATAACTGACATTTTTCCCTTCAAACAAATAAGATCTAAACATAGCCCTCTTTCTTCAGTCGCTCAGCATGACTTAGGGAAGGCAAAAGCCCTCTGCAGTGGCTGAGGTATGATGCAGACCTACACACTGACAGAAATATCAAAGAAGCTTCACAACCTACTTCAGATCACACAAAAAAAGGAGGTGAAATGCTGTCTTCAGAGAAGAAGGTTCAAAAGTTATATTGCTTGACCATTTTCTAGTTGACTGATAGCTACAAAACACCTTCAAAAAACTGTGAGCAACACTGTGACAAATAAACGGTGACAGACATAGAGTAAGGGAAAGAAAAAATGGAACAAAAGTTGCAAAATTGAAAACATTATATAAATTGAATAATCATGGCAATCAATAACTTTTTTAACTGTGGTATTCCCTGAGAGCTGTGAAGACTTAAGGGGCATAAATGGAAAAAAACCCATACAAACAAACAAAAAAAATCCCTAAAATTAGGAGAGCCAAATTTTGTTTGAAAACTTCTACCATCTCTCTCTGCCACCTCTAGATATAGCTGAAGAAATCTGCTATTTTTGTAACTGGCTGAAAGCTGGTAGGAAAGCTTTGCTCAATTCACTTGAATATTTTTAACTTTACAGCCTTTGGAAGAGTTTGCTGGACTTCACTTCTAATGAACCAGTGAAGTCAGTGTGTTCCAGTGAAGTTCTAAAAATACAACAAGACAAATAAAATAAAATAATAATAAATAAAAATAAAACAAGACAAAAAGGGTCTTGGAAAGCCACTGAGACACATACAGCATGACAGTTCAAAAATAGATAAGCAAGAAGAGCAGCAGCCCAAACCAGTACATACGCTACACGCTTCAGCTAGGTCTGCTGTCTTTGCATACTTGTCTCTTGACTGGATGCAGGTATGGCTTATTCTGTGTTCTTATTTCTAAATAAAGGAACATCTAAGTCAAACAACTCTTCTGTTTCCTGTTGTCAATACCTGAGCAGTAGAGATGAGAAGCCTGTCAAGAACCACTCTGTTGGTTTTTTGTGTTGATAATACAGAGAAAATACTATTTGTGCAGCCAGCACCATCTCAAATACAGTGTAAGAGCAGCTGTGCCTAATTACATTAGGTGGCTTTCTGTCAACGGCCTTGAGAACAAACTGTGTGTCTTATTTGTCAGGTGAGCTCCAATTGTTAGCAAGGCACACCCATTATTCTTTATGGGCTTGGCGTGTTGTTTCTGCTTTCACTGATTAAGGAGATAGTGCCCCTTATGGCAGGTCACAAACTGGATTCTGTAATAGAGGACATTAGAGGTTTACAGCTTTTTTTGGGAAAAGAAAGAAAAAGCAAGCAAGAGCACGACACAATGGGCATTGACCAGCTCTATTGGGACTTTGTCATTATAGCACCAGGGAACAAATGATCATTTCTCAAAGACTACTGATATTCTGATCTACAGGGCAGACACATTCAGCATGTTTTTATCCTTGAGACTTTATTCTCACTGAATCTTGCTTGTAAACCTAGTAAGGTCTTGGTATGTGTCCCACTTTCTCTAATATCCTTGGGAAATGTGAAGAGCTGCTCAGCAGCAGGCTGACTTTAGGTGCCCCTCCATCACTTCTGAGAAAGGGCCACTTCAGTGCGTTGGTAGTAGCATAACAAGATTGAGAACCTCTTGATACCACCTGCATTACACAGTACATCACAGCCTCTGACAAGGCATATTACCTGGGTGATATCCATCTGATCTTTCACTGCAGTGATGGCACTTTGGTGAGCTGTTAAGGTAGGAATTGCTCTTTTCATCTGCCATAGTCCAGCAGTTCTACAGAAATATTTGGTCTTAACTAAATGATATGATGGTCAAACATGCTTTATTTTTAATCACTCTTTGGATGATTTATTTTGTGTACATTCAATCTAATGGGCAAGTACTTCCAAGGGTAAACATATTAAGCAGCTCTTGAAAAACCTATACAAAACAAGATTCTAAATCTGCTTGCAGTGCATTAATCAAATGACAGAGTAAGCAAATATTGATATGTAATTTAATCTCACACTTTAAACTGTCCACAAATAAAGACATACAAATCCATATAGAGGGTTTCCATATCTGTCCCTTGGTTCATAAACAAGCATAAGCCCCACTGTGTTATAAGGCAGAGAACATGAGTTTAGGAATGTGCTTCTTAGGAATCTGAACTAGAGTGTGCAAAAACATACCAATAACAGCTTTTAATTAAAAGTGGCATGACTGAAAATGGAGCAAAACAGATACTAATGCCAAAAGCAGCCTCTTGATCATCACAATGGATTTGTGCATGATGGCTGAGCACATTTTTAGACAGGTTGGTAAGGTTTGCAGTGGGCTTTAGAGCATGACTGTTGATGACAGGATGTTGCCAATCTGCAAACAGAGCTCAGCAGCATTAGCAAAATTAACTGCAATAAGTAACTGCAAGGAATGTGCTGTACCATAGGCAGAGACACATCAGCCTCTACTGAGGCAGGGACAAAAAGCTTAAAGATGTCCTACTCCTGCCTAAAGTAAGCCATTGCTTTAATGATACACCCTGGCTCTGAGTTGACTCTGGAATAGACCTGTCCCTTCCACATCTGAGCTCCCACAGCTCTGCCATGACAAATTCTGCACAGGTAAAAGGACTGCTTCCATATGGGTGGTGAAAAACTGTGTTTAAAAGAGCAGCTCCTGACTACAGACATCTCTGAAGCAGAGATTCCCCTGCAATGCCTGTAAAGACCACATTGGAGCAGATACCCACACTGCTGGCCCATGCTGGAGCAGGGGAATATTCCCTTAGAAGAAAAAGCCAGTGGTGGAGCAGGTTTATCCTGAAGGACTGCTCCCCATGGAGGACCCACACCAGAGCAGGGGAACAGTGTGAGAAGGAAGAAGCAGAAAGGAGATTTCAGGGGATCACAGCTGCCCATTGTCCATCTCCCTGTGCTGTTGGGTAGGGGAAGGTAGAAGAGTGGTATCAGAGGGTGAAATTGAGCCTAAAAGCAGCCATGATTTGTGGAGAATCCTAATTTTTGGTTCGCTTAAACTCATGCCTTGGACTGGAATACACAGGACAGGTATTCTCTTTTCCTGCCTGGGCAGGGCATTTGTGTGATGCTCACATAGGTGAACCACTTATATATACAATTTACAAGTCTCTGAACTCCTGCCTTTTCTGGCTCACAATCAATAAATGGCTTCTGATGTTTACTTAAAATAATTTGATTTAAATACCCATTAAACTATTGTGAAGGTCAAGACCAAGATTCATAAATCTAGGGACAGAGAATGCATGTGCAGAACACAAAGAAGAAATGGAGTGATAGGAAATAAATTCACAATGCAATAATGAGAGATTAAACAGTTGATACAAGTATGATTGATGAGCTTTATCATAGAAAAATTGCAGAAGCTCTCTGATTTCTTCTAGAAAAGGATTATGGGTATCAAAACCTCAGAATTTATTATTCAGATACATATCACATTTGAATTACTTCAAGCATCTTTTAGCACAGTGACAAGAGCCTTCCTATCAGGACAACATACATTTCAAAGACACAATAAGCATCTAGTTTCCTTTATTAGAAGGAAACTGTATATTCACAAAAATAAAATATTGAAATAGCAGTACTGGATATGAGTTCAAATAAAGCACACTCTTCCTTTTCATAGGCCACATCGAGATGAGGACAAAAACCTTTCACATAAACTTGTTTTGATATTTCTATACTATGAAGTGTCAAATCCAATAGTGTTTTTTCATAGAACCACTAGTTTCTGCAGGAAACAATGTGGTTGTCTTGCCAGACAATGCATTTTCTGTCAAGTGTATCTACCAGGCCATAAGAGATTTGTCTCTATAATTCATGCCAAAGAACGTTTTTCTCTACCAGAAGAATTTTTTTCTCTATCAGACTCCACTGTAAATTAAAAACTTCCTGTGTCTAATTTCTGAGATGCTGTGTTCGCTCATTGCTGTGATTTTTGCTGGCATATGCTCTGCCTGTCCCATGGAGCTGCTTGCCAGTGCTGCTTTGGCAATTCTGTGGAGGTGTGAGGCCAAAGAGTCACCTTCCACATACAAAGATTTAAATAATTTCAGGACCCGTTGGTTCCCGAGTGTGCGGAAGGGGCACAAGGAGGCAAAGCTGGCTGCACAGATCATTGAATAAATGAGAAGAGCCTTAGGGCACCTAGAGACAGTTCAAGCAGAAGGAGCTGCCCACACTTTGCCTTTTACACTGATGCCCTGTAAAATTTAGACCTTGGAATGCTGTACTCATTGGAAAGAAGTCTTAAAATGTCACTGCTTACAACACGAGACACACATTTAAAACTGTTGTCTAACTGTGCCATGTCTGTCTCTTTCCTGCTTTCCTTCAGCTTCCCAGTGAAGCAGTGATGTCCTGTGAGGAAGGGTGCACCAGGAGTGCTTCATTAGAGGCTCAGTTCTGCAGCAGGCTTGGGGATCAGAGCAGGTGAGCAGCCACCTGCAAGTGGTGTGACTGCCCAAAGCTGTGACTGCACACTGTACAGAGCATGTGCTTGCTGTAATGCAACATGAACCAAGGTTCCGGGCTTAAAATGGTTATTAGTTTACCTGCAAAATGTAAGCATGGGCTCTACAAAGTGTGAGCCACAGATGAAGGCTTCTTGAAGTCCTTCATAAAAAAATATAATGCCTTGTTCCAAAGATAACAGAAGATATGGCTCTGGCAGAAACAAAGAGAACAAAAGGGAAATCAGGTTCCTGGGAATGTCAAAGCATCTTTCCCCATGAGTTCTAAATTTATGCATTTTTTCAGTATTGCAATTCACAGATAATAGCTGAATTTCCTGATTCTTCATGGTGTAAGGCATTTTTGTAAGGATTTCTAATCACAATTTGCCCTGTTGGTTTCATTTGAAGTTAATAAGGTATGAGGTGTGGGAACTGTACCACCAATCCAATCTACCATGATTCTTTAGGCTGTGAGATAAACTCAGTGAATTATTGCCCATTGAAAGAGATCACCATGCAGTGGCAGAGGAAATGGCAAGGCAGCAGAAATCAAGAAAGGATTTAAAGTTGGTAAATCTGGAAGGGGAAAGGTTGCACCTGATCTCTGCTATTCCCAAACTGCTGTTTTAAAACATGTGTAGCTTGTTCATAAATGGAAGTTTAAGATGTCAGTTTTGATTCTTGCTTATTTTGATGATTGCAACTATATGGAACAGGTTTTTTAGATGGAAAGCAAAAAAGAATAATCATTAGTGTCTCATGCTCTGGCACTGGATGTCATTAAATAATTAGTGTTTTCCAGTCTGCAGAGCTGCAGCATTGACATCTCTGTCATTCTAGGTACAGTAAGTGAATCTCAGTAGTTTATGGACTGCATCATACATAAATGAGTTTGTAGCAAAGGATTTTCTAGATTTGCTCCACTGATAACATGCACCTTAGGTGATACAACTGTGTCAGTTCATTAACTGGCAGTACCTTCCAAACACATCAAGTCTTCTTTCACAGGTTGTTATCATCTTTTGTGATGAAGAGTTGTAAGTAAAAGTGAAATAAAAATGGAGGGACATTTTTGTGCGAGATCTGAATTAATATTCCTCTTGTTTTTTAAAGAAAGATCTTAAAAATTTTCCAGTTTTGTTCTCTGATATTACTTATCATTCAAGGATGATATAATAATATATTCATAATTTAGGCTCCTATTCTTCATGTATTTCTGTCTAAAGTGGGTTTAACCTGATTCCTAATTAACTTTGTTATTTTTACCATATTAAGAAATGAAATGAAAATTTCTATAAGAAAATGATGAGTTTTAGTTCCACAAGCTACTGATGTTAATTGGGATCCAGGCTATGTTAGGTTTTAGTAGGCATTTTTTTTTTTTTAATCTCAGCATCTAGGACTTAAAGGTAGGGTTGTTAACTGCCTTTAATTAGAAAAGTGACTTTACATTCTCTGACATTTGCTCCACGTTTTTTTCACACTTGACTCAGTGGAAATTAATTTGGAAATGATACAAGGCAAGGTGTTACTTTCCAGTTGCACTTGCTTGTGACTATTTTCTTTCTAAAGAAGGAAAATATTAACTGCCTGTCTCTGTAAATGCCTCTCTTATTTTGACATGATTCTCTGATCTGCTCTTACCTTCCTGATGCCCTCCCTCCACAGCTGTGTGGTCACCTCCCCACACAGTTTCACAGGAGGGGAACACTTCCTGTCCTGTGCAGGGAACCCCACAGCAGCACTCACCAGCTGAAAATCAGCCCAAGCATTATTTGCTGTCTGCATCCATTTGTGTGCCAAATCTAGCTGCTTTCTGTCTCTGAAGAAAATTGCATGCAAAATCAATAAGCTCAGGGAAAACGACTATAAAAATACAATTCTTTAAGTGGAAGGAAAGTAAATTGCCTATAGTGCTCAGGTAGTTTTGGATTTGTTGCCTGTTTCCATATGAGAGATTTCCTTCCCAATAACTTAAGTCTCAGAAATTATTGTTAGTCAGTGTAGGCTTAAAAGTCTGATGCATTAATCTTTATATATGTTCCTTTCTATTGCCTCTTGCTTTATTTATGGAAATCATTTTGCTGGAGTAATACCATAAGCTATACAACTTGTTTTCATGAGGAACTGAAGTTGTAAAAAATGACTCAAAATAAAACTAGACATGAAATATCATTTGAAAAGCACCACATAACAATTACAAATATTTATTACTTGCAGTAAATATTGTACCAGTTTCTATGTAGGTGAGGCTTTTTAATACTGCTACAAGCCACTATTTATACCTCTTCTTTATTATCCAGGAGTTTAAAACCTCTCAAGTGCCTCCTCCTTACTTTGAGGATTCACAGGCCACCTAGTATCTTTTTACACTTCGCCCATCTAAAAAATAGATTTACAACTCTGAAAATAAACTCAGACTACATGGAAGAGCTTTGCCCACAACACAGAGCAGCGTTGGTTTTGGATAGAAAAGAAAACCTCACATTTTGCAAAAGTAAAGTAACTAAATCTCACCTGAATGGCAGTAAAATATAATATGAAAGGACTTTATTTACCTCCAGTATCTCATCAGCAGTTCTCAAGCTGGTTTGATTCTTTTAGACTCTCAGTGAGCTCTAAGCTTTTATACTAGCAAGCCAGACACTCAGCTTGGAAGAAACCAGCAGAGGAGTCAGTACTGTAGATGCCATAGTGTTTACAGCACCTGGTCCATGAACTAAAGGAGAATAATGAAATAAGTAGGATAATTGAACGTGTGCAAATAAACTGAGTTTGATTTGCATCTGTATCTCTGGAGCTGGGTATGCAAATACCAATATTTATGCACTAATGTTACACCTGCAGGAATAATCAGAAACACTGTTTCTTGTGTGAAATGCTTTGCCTAGGTATGAATGCAAAATTTTAATTAAAAAAAAAACCCACCTCTTAAACCTGTGAAGATCTTGATGCTGGAATACTGAGGAAGTGGGGAGGGAGTTAAGAAATTGGGATTTAGTTGGCATCTGAAAACCTCCATCTAAACTTTTCTCATATCTGTCATCCTGGGAAGTATCTCCAAGCCTGTTATTCTGTTCCCACCCATGTCACTGCAACCACAAAAGACAACAATTATTGTAACTCTGTGGGCACCATTGTGTGTCCCACAGTGGTGATGCATGCACAGGGTGTATGACGGCAAAAATGTGTCAGGGTATTCTGCAGACATTTTAGGATTTAAATATTCATAAGAGAATAATTAATAAGAGAATCATTTGATCCATTAGATTTACAGATGTCAAAGAACTTGCACACCTGCCTGATTTAAGCACACTGACATCACTGCCCAACCACACTAAAAGGGCAGATGCTATTCCCAGAATCTCTTCACTAGACTGCTAATTAAAATACCATTTGCACTAGTGAAACTCTGAAAAACTGGTATTTTCTGATTTTGTTTTTAAAATAATGCAAAAAAATGCAAAATAAAAAAGCCACATAAATTACTGTAGAAGTGACTCAAATCTGATTCATTCCCAGCATCTACGAATAGGATTATAAACAGCTTCATTTTGTGTTATTCACAAACAAATTTAAGCTTTGTTGTGATTGACCAGAACTGACCAGAGCTGTTTCACTGGCCCAAATCCTATCTAAACATGCCTTTTTCTAGTGGTAGACAGGGATATCAACATTCAAATTAATTCATTTACAAAACTCCATGTGAACAAATCATTAAAAGAAAACATCTTTTCAAATTGGTTTATAATTTCAGTACTGATAAAATAATTAAGTACTTTTACTTTTCAATAATCTTGTGGAACGTTGTCGTAGAATCAAAGAATATCCTGAGTTGGAAAGGACTCACAAGGATCACCAAAGTCCAGCTCCTGACCCTGTAGAGGACACCACAAGAATCACATCATGTACCTGAGTGTTGTGCACATAATTTTTGAGCTCTGTCAGGCTTGGGACTGTGACCACTTCCCCGAAGAGCCTGTTCCAGAGCCTGGTGGTTAGTTTAGTCTTCAGGTAAAAGTTTAGCCTTTACATAAGCCTATTGGCCTCAGTTTATGTCATGAAAGGGTAACTAAATACCTGACAGGTCCCCCAGAGAGGTGTGGAAGGTCCATTTTTTGCAGGATTTTAATAACAGGTTGATGTTCTCAAAAGAACATCAAAGATGAAGCAATGATGGCCAACATTCTGCCTTTGCAGGAGCTCAAAAGAAGTTGGTATTGCTCCCTTAACCTGCAGACTGATAATGGTCTGTGTTTATAAAATAATCAGAAAAACAAAAAAACACAAAAAATTGAATATTCCTACTTTCACAAACAACAAATACTTTAAACGAAGGAAAATGCAAGCAAGAAATGCATGCTCCCAGGCCAGTTATCTTTCCAAATTATCCTTTAGGAAATCTCCCGAAGAAAATGTGGCAAGTCTGAGGTTAAAACAGCAGTTCCTATACTCTCACATGGGAACTATAAGGTTTAAGAGCACCAGTGCAGCTGGTATGAAGAAACATCTTTCAAAGATTAATCCTTAAATATAGACAGAAGCTGTAGGGTAAGAGTTTGCATTTTAGTTAATGTTGCGGTGCATGATTAAGGTTTTTCAAAGTTGTATATGTATTTTGTTTATTTGTTTGTATTGGTATGTCCCTTTCAAACTCCCCCACCCCCAATTCCATGTGGTGTCACCCTGGAGAGAGCACCTTGCCAATCACCCTAATGGACCTAAGAGAAATGCTCTCCCATTTGACCAGGTGCTCAAACCCCCACCTTTCCCATTGTTGTGACAAGCACCCCTGTCTTGAACCACCCCCTTCCTTCCCCCCCATTGGCCTGAAGTTCCCTCCTGCCCAGGCTGCACCCTGGATACTTAAGGAGAGAACAAAAGGCCAAAATTGGCTCTAGCACGTGAAGATCCATGGAATAAAACCCCTCCAACCCACATCTAGGGTCCACTCTTCCTTCCAAGGCCTCAGCCCACGCTACAGCCAGAGATTGAAAACCCATCACACTTTCCCTTTATGCTGGTAACTACTGCTGGCCGGTAAGCAGCTCAGAAACCAGCACAAGTTAAGCCATAAAAGGAAAGAGTTCTAAGTATTTCCCAATGCATGTGGCTGCACAAAAATCCTCACCTTGCCAGAGGCACCTGACAAAACTCAACAGAGAGACCACTTGGGCTGGACAAATGAATATTTTGTAATGCAACACACTTAACCGTAAAACTGCCAATAAGGAACACAATCCTGCAGCTGGGTTAATCCTCTCCTGTATCTTTTTCTCCCTTTCTCTGTGCCCAGTATTCAGCAGACCCTGTCTACAACTTTGATGTCAATGAGGAAAATCAGCCTGTTTGCTCCAAGTGCTCTGTGCCCAGGCCCAGGAATACAATATAGAGCAGCTTACAAACTACCTGGCAGTCACTCAGCGCATGCACATCTTCATGTGATTCTGCTGCACAGGAAGCATTTTAACACCATCCCATAAAAATACAAATGGAGGATTTAAAATTCTCTACTGAATATTTGCTTTGTTCGTTTTTCAGTATTGCCTGCTATCAAACTTGTAACAGTTTTGATTTGGTTTATACAGTTTCTTGCATGATAGGGCTCTGTTACCTTATGAGGATCAATGTCTATACGTTCTATTCATGTAAATGGCAATTAATGTCTTGAAGAGTTTGTACTCATCTTTGCAGTGCATTTGGGCTACACAAACATTTTTACAAATTCTGGCAGCTGGCAAAATACTGGTAAATAATGAATAATATAACTTAGTTAATAACAGAAAACCAAACACATTGATTTTATTACAAATCAGCTGTTGGTACTTGCAGAGAGCAGTATCTTTCTCCATATTGCTAATTACTTCAAAACATCAAAAGCTTTGAGCACTCTAAATTTCATAGCTTAATTACTCAAATGGAGAGAGATTTGCATTTCAGGTAGACAGACCCATTGGAATTAGACTGCTATTATCACTTTATTTTGACACTTAATTACAAATAAGTAGTTTAGGTCAGATGACTGCATCCAAGATCTGCTGACACAGCAGAAGGGCTGTAAAAGAAGGGAAAAGTCAGCTTAAAGTCATCTTTAAGAGCTCCCACATCTCGGCATAATTTAAAGTTTTAGATATGCCTGCAATAGCCTTCAGGAAACAATTATTCTAAGCAAGGACTTTGGCATTTCAGCAGCACTTAAGCCACTCCATCTTCTTATTATTTACTTCTATAATCTGAATTAGGGCTTTTTACTCAGTTTCTCTGGCAACCCAAAACTTCTGATAGCAAGGTGGCTATGAGGACAGCATCTCTGAGAAACTGCCAGAAGCTTCCACGTGTCTGGCAGAGCCAGTGCTAGCTGATTCCGAGATGGATCTGCTGCTGCCCAAGGCCAAGAAGGTGGATGGAAGCAGAACTGACAGAAGATGTTTTTAAGATTTGGGTTTACTTCTCATTATCCTACTCTGATTTGATTGACAAAAGATCCAGTTAATTTTCCCCAAGTCAAGTTTGTTTTGCCCGTGCTGGTAACTGGTAAGTGATCTCTCTCTGTCCTTAGCTCAAGCCAAGGTCAACCCACCACAGGCTTGTCCCACTGCCAGAATGCCCTGTCCAGTGCAGGCATGTACAAGATGTGTTAAGAAAGAAGAAGGTATGGAGCAAGAAATGTTTTTTTTTTTTCTGGGGCAGTTATATCAGGTAACCACAGTACAACAGTGTTAAAGCATATATCCCACCTTAGGTTTTTTGGTTTTGATATGGGGAGTTGGTATAATGTCCTATGCAGCCAAACTGCGTTTAAAAATTGAGCCCACCCATTGTGTTTAGAGGCTCTGCCTTTAAAGAAATAGCTACAATTTCATTTGCATGCTGAAAATTTACAGCCACATCCACAGCATGCAAAGTTGCTTCATCTCTCTCTTTAGATGGCAATAACTAGAGCCAGTGGTTAAGCAATGGAAGTTCATTCAAAAGTAACATCTGTTTGTACTTCAGATTTCAAATCATATTGTTGCATTTGCTTTTCATCAACACTTCAGCTAAGACGAGCAGTGGCATTTTGCATAATATTCAAGAATTTGCTTATGCAAAACACAGAATAATTACTTGTAAGACTTTGAAAAAAAAATCATAAGAGCTCACATTTTCTACATTCTCATCTAGATGTAAAATGTGTAAATCTAATATTCTTCCATTCCTTGTCTCTGTCTGAGCTTTTGTTAGATGACATGTGCTGCTTTGCACATGAAAAGCATTCTTTTTGCAAAACTAGCCTTCCCTAGTTCTTTTGGTTTGTGCTGCTCTGTGGTACACGGGTTTCATTGACTTTTACATGGCGCCATTGATCAAATGATCTGTGCTCATGTGATAATTAGATCCTACAGACTGCTGACTAAAAGGCAACTTTTGAGAGTGCTACTGGAAAACTTACTCACAAGTCCGTATGGTCCAAACAACATAGACTGATATAATGGCAGAGAGTTTAAAGGAGCTGTGAAAATTATATCAGCTGGGGGTCAGGATAGCAATTTCTCATATTCACCAAAATACTGATATTAGAGCAGTGGAGATGCTAAAGTGCAGTGCAGCTGAAGGTGGTTCAGAGGAAATTTATACCTGTAACCTGCCGTGGTGACCTGCATGATCCCCCATGCATCTTTGTTCATGTGCTTTGAAGTCCTTCTTAAGGAAAATGCTAACACAAGGAAGGACAAATCTATAAAGGGAGAAGATAAATTTTAAGTTATAACAATTTTTTAAAGTTCTTCAGGCTTCAACCAAGATTTCCGAAGGTGACCAGTGAATTTATGTTTCTCATCAGCAACACAGCAAAAGGCCCTGATCTTCAGAAAAGTGCTGAACCACCTAGAATATTTAATATACAACTGAACAGCCTTGGAAAGCTGGGCCGCTCTTTGCACAAAGGTGAAAAATTTAAAAAATCAATTTCATTTGAGCTATGCACTCTTCATTTCTAGTTGAGATGTTTTGTTTGTTTGTTGATGAAACAATGACAGGCTGCAGAGAAGGCAGCTGGTGTGGAGCTTTCTTTGTTCACAGCTGCCTGTAGGACTATGGCATGGTGCAGACTGGGACTATTTGTTTTTTCCTATCCTTAGTAGTCCCTGTAGAAAGCTGCAATGCACCTCTGGCTGAGTGGTGGAGGAGGGTGGGGACAGGAGCACGTCATGATGTGGTCATGTCGCTGTCCAGAGCTGAGGATGTCAAAACCAGGGAAACAAGAGCTAGCAGACACCTTACACCCTGAGGAGCCTCTTCCTGCCCGTGCAGGACTCTCCTAGCCTCAGGTCAAGGCTGTACATCCCACATCTCCCTGACAGCCAGGTGACATCTGTCCTGGGCCACTTATGTCACCAGTTCCCAGTGACAGAGACACAACATGAGCAGAGCTAGTGCCAGGACCTGGTAGCAGCTCTCTCTAATGTGGCTGTGCCATCGTGACACAGTTTTCTTTTTCTTCTCACTTGAGTGAGAAAAAGATAATTAAAAAAAAAAATCTAAAACAATAATAAAGAAGACATTTTAAAAAGTAAAAAGAGGAGAATTACACCCACTACAGCTGGTCAGCAATGACTAAAAGGGAATTAAAAGAAATGGGTCCTGGTCACTGCCCAATATAAAAGATTTGCATGGTAATTGCTCTTGAGTTTTGTGAAGTTGGAGGCTTAATTCAGGGAAAAAAATGCATTTTGAGTGGACTGAAGGTGATATTTCACATCTTTGGAGTGTGAGACATGTCTGATGCCAAACTGCAGTCGCAAGTGGCTGACAGTGCTGAGGATGTTTGAGCATTGACTGCTGGACTTGCATCTGGTTTTCCCAGAGCTGAACAAAAAGACATTTCCAGGAATGACCTTGTGCTTCAGGCTTCTGTTTGTGACTGAAACAAAATGATAAATTAGTTTTCTTCTGCTTAGTTCACTGTAGACTATTACCCCCTCTTGAATTGACAGGACAAGGGGCAGTGGGCACAAACTGAAGCACAGGATGTTTAAATGTTTCCAGGGATGAAGCCTCCTTTCAGAGTTCTCTCCGAACAGCAGGAAACTCTCACTTTCAGAATGACCTGGCACAGGTTGCTCAGGGAGGCTGTGGAAACTGCACTTTTGGAGTTATTCGAAGTCTGCAGAGAAAAGGCTCTGTTAAAAGTGTATATTTTGCTCTGCTGAGCAGACTCATGCTTAGTGTAATCTACAAAGTGCAAATATTCTCTGATTTTTTTCTTATATTGAGGTATGGCTACCAGCTATTAGAGGTTTTTTAATTTTCTTGACAAGACAGCATCATCAAAAACTGCCTAATGAGAACTTGAGAACTGTGGAAAACATCTCTTCCCTCAGAGAATTATGCAAGATTCATTAAATTGTCCTTTCATTTTGAAAATTTTGGATCAAACCCTGCTCTGCTCACAACAACTTGGGGCAAGAACTGGCTAGATAAACTGCTGTACCTCTTTTTCTCATTCTATATGAAAGAAAAAAGGAAGTATATTTAGTAAAAAAATAACTAAAAGTCAAAATTGCATTCATACTCACTGCAATTAAAAACAAAACCCAAAGCATTCTTATGTTGCTGAGTGATGACCTTTTAGGGGAGCAGACAAAACCCAGAGTCTCTGAGTATAAAAATTTTTCTAATAAGTTGCTTATCATGTCCCCTTCTGCTCTGCCTGTCCCACATTGCTTTTTCAGAGGAAGAGCTCAGCACAGAAACTGATGCTTAATTAGGTTTAATTTTTGCTTTGTTCTTTCAGTTCACCTTTAAAAGCTGAGAGCCATGGCTTTTCATCAGGTAAGCCAGAAGGTGCTGGAAGCAGCACTCTGTGCAGTCTGTCACAGGTCCTTTCCTGCAGTCAGTGACTGCACAGCTCTCTCCACTCCTGCTCCAATCCTTGAGGGGATTCCTCAAGGACGGGCGGTCTATTTTTCTCTTTTCAGTGTCCATATCCATCCTAATTAGTTTGAACCAGGCTATAAGGATTAACAAGATCCCCTCAGTAAGAGGCTTTGCAGAAAGGGTGACCTCCCACCCTCCCAGGTTGTGTGTGTGTGAGCTCACTTGCAGATATTTGGAGCGCTGTATGTGGTAGACAGATCTGCATTCAGAAATGGCACAGGAGACTACTAGAGTATTTTCCCTTTAAGCTCTAGAAACCAGACACTGAATTATTCTCTTACACAATTTTATGCCAGTATAAATGCCACCAAAGTTGACAAAAAAAATTTCGATATCTACAAGCCTCACAGGAGATAACAGGTCCCTGAATGTACCCTCTCTGGACTTCAAGGTTCTAATTCTCAAATTATCTGGCCTCCTCATTTCCTTATCTAGGTTACCATATTTCACATGGTGCTATTAATCATATAAACACTATTGATATTTTTCTGCTGTAATCATTGACTTCAGCCTATCTTGTGGAACTTTGGACTGCTTTTATAAAGAGTCTATGTTGCTATGACAAAAACTAGATTTGTTTTAATAGGATAACAAAATACGAATGCAGAGAATTTGGAAGCTGTAGGTCTGCAAATATTTCCAGTGACAATGCTTTTGGAAAATTGATAAAACCTCAAGTGAAGCAGTGTTGTTGGAACCTGACAAGGATTAAATGTGAAGACAAAAAAGGCACAAAGTGGGTTTGTTAAACAGAATACAGGCACAGTTCACAAAAAAGGTGAGGTTAGAGAGGACATGAAAATCAGGGCCCTGAACTGAGTTCAGACTTTCGTATTCCCACCGTGATTTCTCCTTAGTGCCAAGATCAGTGGGATTTTGCCTTGGTTGTTTTAGAAGTTTCCCGTAACAAAACTGCTGAGTTCTCACTATGCAGCTGAGATCCTGACTATTCTGCAGAACAAATCTCCTCAGGACAGATTTTGCTTTCCTTTACCAGTCAGGATAACTCCAGGCTTCAGCAAAATGAACGTGGATTGACACCAGTGCTAATCAGAGCACAGTGTCCTACCTGAAGGGAACAGCCTTCATGAAAAGTTCTTATATTTGTAGCAATTTCTATTTTGAATTGCTATTCTGTTTTACCAAATATTAAAAGAAACAAAAAATATCTTATTCCTTTTATTGTTCTTATTTCTTTTATTGTTACTCCTAATTCTGCCACCATAATCAAACAAGTCCTCCTTATGCTCTTTAGTAAAGGTACTTATGTTACAGGTATATGTTTCCTGCCTACTTTTCATTAAATAATTTTCAAGTCGAAGCCTCCTGAAGACAGAAAATCTCTCTCCAACAAAATGCATAAAAATTCAATTACTACAAAATACCACATATATCATGCAAGTTCCCACTGCATTTCCCAGTGCTCTTTCATCACCCCCACCACAGTGG
The DNA here is from genome assembly GCA_024734555.1 of Trochalopteron elliotii. Classification (NCBI taxonomy): domain Eukaryota; kingdom Metazoa; phylum Chordata; class Aves; order Passeriformes; family Leiothrichidae; genus Trochalopteron; species Trochalopteron elliotii. The sequence goes on from JANPWX010000008.1 coordinate 7,611,310, forward strand.
GTTCTAACCACATTTGTCTCTAACACCAGACATAATTGCATGTTAGTTTATCTGTATTTTAGCTGTCCTCTCCTGAATCTAATCTTTTAATTTCAGTTCTGTGATGAGAAGTTCTTAACTGCACGCATTTGTGATTGCATTCTTACCAAGACTACCAGAAAGTTGTTACTCAGAAAGAAGCAAGAGTTATTTATTTCAGTCACTCATTCTTATCCTTAGCAGGTCAGGCTAAGCTGCACTAGGGACATTTACTTCTGTAAAAGGCTTAGCTAAATGGGGAAACTCATATACCATATTATATCAGTATCGCAGATATTAGTCCCCAGTACACTAAGGATGGCAGAGCTAGCAAATGTTATTTCTTTATAAGACAACTCATTCTTTTTTTATATGTATCCTTGTGTTATTTTTGCAATAGAGCTGTGGAGTCTTTTAACCCTTTCACTCACTATACCTCCCACTAAATACACCACAGTGCTGTCACCCAGTAGCATTTCTTCTAAACTAACAAACCTGAAAGAATGAAAAACACAGACTACTTAGTTTTTAAATTTTAATTATCTTAAACCAGTCTAAACCAGCCAGTCACCCCTGGTCACTTCTAAAAGGTTACACCAATATGATGCTGTAGTCCATACTTGAAACCTCTCTCCTGGTTGCTGCCACACAATCATGGCAGCTTAAGACTGATCAGGCTGGTTTTGTCCTATTTTACACAGACAGCGTTAAGAAACACCCCTTTTTCCTCATTTAGAAATAACATCCATTTCAGAAGAATACAGAAAAGAAAAAAAAAGCCTTCTTGAAATTATGCTTAAGTCACAGAACATCATAGGAACCATGTCTGAAGGGTTAAAGGGATGTTATTAAGGAATATATGCTCTTGTTTTCTTCTTATCCAGACAATATTAAAACACAAAAATAAAGGGTCGCTATACACTAGACAACAAAAGCAATAACCACAGCAAATGGTCATTTCTTTGTAAATCCCTCCCAAACTGCCCCATAGCTGTTTCTGCCAGCCTGGAGGTAGCCAGCAAAAACCCCACTGAGGGCCCTTGCATAAGTGCAGGACAGCAGAAGAATTCTGCTACTTAAAAACAGAGTTACATCCTAGCAGCCTCTTACATACTGTAAGAAACTTTTACATGTCATAGCTTAGGTGTTGCAACAAAATGCAGGAGGTTTGCAGCCACCTCTGTCGTATACGATACCTCTACTTGTTATCTTTGAGACAAGATAACAATGAAACACTGTAGGAAGGTCTTCAGAATTCTGGTGAAAATGGGTCAGGCTGGCCCTAAGGATGAAACTTGAAACTTAGGTTTTCTCCATGTGAGAGTTAATAACCCTGGATTTCACTTTCAGAAAAAAAAATCATAACTCAATCTTTCATTCTGATTGCTTGATTTTATATTTTATTTTAAATATGTGGTTAGAATTTGTAGTTTAATTGTAAGCTGCTGTATTGCATATATACTTACTTGTGCTGCAATGTAATAAAGCTGTGGTGTGACACAGCTGATTGGATTTGAATACACCATAAATTTAAAATTTTTGCATGCACTGTGACAGTCAAGGTGTCTGAATTATGCAGAAGAAATAACAGAAATCATAAATTGCATTTTAAATGCCATGATATTCTTAACCATAGAAAGTGTCTGATCCATAAATGAATAAAACTCCATAATTTAAACATGAATTCCAAGTGACTTTATTTCTTAAAAATCTAGTACTGATTTCAGTGAATTCAAATGTCTAATGGCTTTAATGTCTATGATTAAAGATCTCCTTGGGTATTTCCAAACGTAAAAAAGGTAAACACAAGCTCTGCCAAGGCTGCAAACCAGACAAAGTCCCCACACTTATTTTCTGCTGTATGCCATGTACAGATAATTTTTTCCATCAATATGAAAAAGATTTCAAATACGTATCCAACAATTTTGAGATACATACATTTTGCAATGCAAACTGTATTCCTTCCTATATCAGACTTGATGCTAAATTAATATTAGAGAACAAAAGCCAACAAAAAAACTGAACCAACCCCCTTCCCCCCAAAAAAACAAACCTACAAAAAAAAAAAAACAAAAACAAAACAAAACAAAAAAAAACCACAACACCGCACCACAAGGGAGGTTAGTAGCCCTGATTTTTTTAGTACAATTTTCTGTGTTAAAAGATTTCTTGAGGCACTGCTGGACACATAATACTTCTTAACCACCACAAATCTAATTACAAAATAAAGTTGATTTCAATCCATGGACCATCAAAGGGGAAAGACAAGACAACATCTCAGTAAATGACAACCCTCTCCAAATAATGTAAAATTCAGCAAACATTCGTATTCCTGAAGCTATGGAGTTTTTCAAAGTAATCCTGACTTTTCAAATTCCTGGACAACTATATTAAAACCTAAGAAAACATGTATACCTCCTCTAATACCAGGTTTTGCTGCAAGTTCAAGGGTCTTCATAACCCATTTTGACTTTGTGCTCTTGAAACTTAATTTTTCTCCATGTGAGACACCCCTAGATCTGACTCTGAAGACCTAGGAAAATCCCAAAGCTCCAGTTTCTGCAGTGCCTATGCCTATCAGTGCTGATCATAAGTATATTCTTGATCTGAGTTTGAGACCAGGTCCCTTACGAGTGAGAAATCACATGGGGGGATCTTTTTTCTCACAGTTCAATGAAATAAATGAAATATCAAATTTAGAAACTATTATGTATTCCCCATCTGAAAGCCTTCCTCTTCCTTCACCTAAAAACTGCTCATTAACCAAAATAACATTCTAAACTCTGGTGAGAGAGACTCTCATCCCAGGAGAAGTCTTCTTTCTGTAACATGTCCAGAAATCAACCTTAATAATACCAGGCATTTTCAGCTGAGTGACACATTCAGTTGAAAGAATTAAGACTAGCAGCCAACCATAGTTCAAATTTTTCATGCAGGCTTGTAAGATGCAGTGAAAAGTGAAGCCACAAGAAGCAGCATCTATTCTTCTTTAATTAGGTGAAAACAAAAGACATAAAACAGCCTACTGCATTTCCAGACCTTTGGGGCTTTGATTGGAAGGCCACCCACTCCTGCTCTAATTGCTCAAAAAGGAGCTTCCTCCTTATTCATTTGCATCTCTTTCTTGTCCCATTTTTTTCAGAGAGATGATTTAGCACCAGTGTCCACTGAATAAAAAAAAGCCTGATTAATGTGCAGCAGCTGACATTGCAGCATATACATTCATGTTAGTGATGGAAGAGCCTCATGTAATTGGATCAGAAATTGGATAAAATAATGAAAAATTTAACACAGCCTTTTTCTTTGTACATTACAGTGGGATGGCTGTAAGGTCAGGAAATGGGAAACAACTAAGGGAGTTTAAAATGCTTTTCTGGTAAAAATTTGTTTAACGCATGCCCATGATTAAAACGAATGTGGTGTCTCACTGCGACACAGAGGTACAAGAGAGGGAATAATAAATTGGTGGTATTGACAAGGTGTCATTTGTTATCTGCTTTAAAATGTCAGGTCATGTCATTGCACTGAAATATTTTCCCTCTTGATGTAGGTCTTACAAAGCAAGTTCAATGTTTGGCACTTTTCGATTTCAATAAAAGAAAACATCTTTTAACCTGGAAAGCATAGTAACCATCAGGAAAATAAAGTCAATTCAAGGCTCTTATTTGAACACTTTTTCACAAGCATCTTGAAAAATCCTACTCTAAGTGGCTTGGTTCATCATGGAGCCCTATTCCTACTTACAGAGACTTGGATGGCTTTCTGCAGATTTTTCTCCTCTTAAACAAAATATAAGTATGTTTCTGTAATTTCAGGACCCAAAAGTGAAAAAGAGAGAGAAATTTTAATTTCATTAGAACTCGAGTCTTGTGATAAATAGATCAACTTTTTGATCACAGAAACTATCAAGGTAATGTTTCCCAGGCTGACATTAAATACGTGCTGGAAATACAGATGGGGAATTTAAATAATTATGACATTATATTCATGACAAAAGCCATGAAATAAACCAGACATCTTATAGAAGAAGAGAACATTTATTATGTTTGTATTTTTTGCATTAATGGAGAATAAACCCTATTTCCCATAAATCTATCAAAAACATGGAAAATGAAAAAGTGGGGGAATGGACTGATAGTGATAGAACACAATGCAGCTTCAAATTAAGTCAAAAATTTAACTCACAGGATGCATTTGCTCTGGTGAAGGGTTACGGAAAAAACATGAAGCTTTCTTCTACAAAGTGTTCACAAGCACAATTCCTAATGAACCTGACCATTAGTTCTTGAACCTTTTCTCCAAGAAGTATTTTATGTTATCATTTGGGAAACATGCCTAAAATAAAAACAATGTGACAATGATGAGAAGCAGCAGCAAGTTAAAACCTAAATAAGTTAATGTTTTCCTGGGTAGGTGTAGACCAAAGCACCCTGGATCCTGACTTGCCTATTCCTTGAGACACAAAAAGACAGAGTAGAGGAGGTAAAGGAGAGAATGCAGCAGGTGCACTTAGGGACAGATTTTGGGAAATAGATGACTGTTTCGCTGAGAGTGTTGGAACCTCAGGGCAGTACTAACTGAGAAAGCATCTAGAAAGTCCTGTTGCATTTGATTTTAAGTGCAAGTATGCTTTTGCAATGTTTTTCATACCTCCATTTGTTTGCAGCCCCCTCAGATTCAGAGCAGCATTTTTGTACACAGCTCTGAGCCTGACTTCATGGACTCGGCAGCAAGTTTACACTGGTAAAGAGTGTGGAAAAGGGACAGACTATGAAGACTCTGGCTTAGCAGGATAGGTACAGAAAAAAGTGAAAAAACAAAGGTGACAAGGTTTTTCTAGCTCATTCTCTAACCAATTTTCACCGAATCCTGCTTCTCTAAGCTGTTTTTGGGGGTTTTTAGCTCCTTCCCCATGATATATTCAGCTCATCAGTGCTCAGGTGAATCCTAAAACCAATTTCTTCCAAATGATGTTAATTAACATTTCTGGCGCACTTTATCTTCACCAGTTATATCCAGAGGAAAATTTGGAAATACAAGTAGTGCCATAGAAATTAAGATCCTAGCATTGTGCCTAGGCTTTATTCTGCTTCCTCTGTACATCAGTAGCAGCACAGAATAGCTCCAGTGTTATTAAATCAGCAGCTGCTCTTTTTTTCCTATCATCCTAATGAAGAACAGAGCCTGGTCCACTAAGCCTCTCTTTCTCCAGTTCAATCTTATCTCAGCACAAGTACTATTCAAATAATCTCTCCTTACCGCAATTCCTCTGGATATGTCCCCCAGAATTTCAGGAAGTGAACACAGTGGTGGAAGAGGTGAGGAGGAACATGATGAAATTGCACACAAAAAAAAATCTATACTAAGTGTGTACTAAAAAATAATATAAAGCAATTTGGCCCTGCTTCTTGGGCCCTAATTGCTTTCTGTGTTAATGTCTATTTTGTACAACATAATACTAAGGTCTAATTTCTGCTCAGCACCTCACACAATACACAGCAAGTTCCTCTGGCATTTTTCACATTTCTGCACTCCAGCTAGGAAGTTTGACATCACCTTGAGCTGAAAGCCTTGCAGACACTAGAGAAAGCAAGCACCTTCAGTTATGAGGCAATGTTTCACTCCAGCTATTATGGCACAATTGTTTAGACTAGTGGAGTAATAAATGGCCCAATTGTCCACAGGGGACCAGGGATTGTCAGGCAGGGAGGATTATTGCTCTTGTCTGTGGTTTATTAGCTAGCATTTTGATTCAATGCCTGATGCAGATTTATAATTAAAATTTAATTTGTGTGTGAGCTTGTAATAGAGAGACAGACAGGGAAAATACTCATGCATTGTACAGGTGATAGGGAGAGACATTTTCTCTGCCTACAGTCTGGGTCCAACGGTCCAATGGCCCTGGTCAGGAAGTTTCTAGGGGGTAGCATAGCAGAGAAACTCGAAAGTAAAAAACACCCTGATCTCTATGGTTAAGAGCCTGTTACAGTGCGTGAAAAATCATTGAAAATATGTGCATGGTTACATAGAACTAGCTACTAGGAAACATTAAACATACAGGTGCTTGAGAAATCACACTTCTCCAGAGCTGAAGTACCTGCCTTAATGATCTCAGAGAAATGCCTTCATTCCCTTTAGCATACTGGTAATCCATTCCTAAATGTATTAATATACTCTTTGAACAATTGTCCTCCTGGAGGAAAAGGAGTTGCTTCTATCCCTCAGTTAATATTGTAATAATCTAGAAATTAAAGGTACATAATTTTTGGCTTGATTTTTTTTTTTCCTTTTTTTTATGCAACATCCTAATAAATAAGACCTCTGTCATTTAAGTGGTGGGATGCTCATCACATTAAGTTTTACCACCAGATATATTTCAACAGTCTTATCCCACGTATTTGGAGTAAATGTAAGTCTTACCATGAGCAGTGTTAGCAAGATCTTACCACTCCTAAGCACAGCACACCATGAAGCATCTTTTACACTAACTAAAGCAACATTAGGATAGTTCATTTTATATTTCAGCCTGGGAATATTTGGCATTGTTATTGGAACAGTGAATGTCACATCATTACGACCTGATCTCGTCTTAGCAGCAGGAAATAAGTATTTGGCTTCTACTGCCTGAGAGGAAGCTGTGGCAGAGGGAACTGCCTCCATAGATGTTCCACATGTACCACAACTTCCAAACCACCCAGACATATGCTCAGGCTGTCTTTGGTAATAACTCCTTTGACATGAAAGGCTGTAAGATACAGCTTCTCCACTGCTGTAATCATCTGTCACATGCCTATAAACTCTCTGCTTAATAGGAGTCCACTTACAAATTAGAGATCATTCAGACTTTCCTGGAGCGTTTTCTGACAGACAAATCATAAAAACCAAAGCAATTACAATTTACTGATGTGCAGCTATAGCAGTGGACATTGTTATCACCTTCCTTTAGATTTGTTAGGAGACAACAGGAATGCTGGGCTGCAGACTGAATTGTGCAGCTCCACAGCATACACGTCCTATCTGCTGCCTCCTCATCACTGAGCAGATTATATCCTAGGACATGTTCTCAGTGATTCTTCAGCTTCTCAAAAAGATGCATGACTGATGTAATAAATGGGTGGGGGTTTGGTTTCAAAGGTTATGGTGATATACAAAACTTCTCCCCCTCTAACTAATTTCAGTTGAATATTATCATTGCTTAACATCTAAAACACTTTCCTTTTATTTTTTTTTTAATTTTCTTCATTTTAACAAGTTTTCTAGGACTGGAAATTAACCAATTGTCTCTGCATCCAGTGGATGCCAATTACTGTTTCCTAGAATTTTATTTTTTTTAATAATTAATAAGAATGAAAGCAAATACCTATGAAAATTGGCAATAAGGAATAAAAGTTATTTGGAAAGAATTGTTGAACATGGCTGAAATTAAAAATTATAGATATTTTTTATTTTTAAAAATAAGCATTTTTTGATTTATGGAGATCAATTAAATACTTTTTGGAGTCCAAATTCAGTTATTTAAATTCATATTTGGGCTCTTAACACTATTGAAATTACATATTAGCAAGTAGAAACTGATTTTGAAACATCTTAGACATTTCATTTGAAAATGGCTTAAATAAAGCACTTTGCCTTTTCCTAAATTTGTGTTTTCTGACAAAGTAATTTGCAAATCTAGGTTAAATCCCCCACACAAATCTAACCTCCTGGAATCCTAAAAGTAAACACATAAAACTATGGATGACTGGTTACAAATATTTTTTTCAGCTTTTCTTTAGTTATAACAATAAGGTATTTAAACTTTGAAAAACCAGGAGGAAAACATGGATTTGAAAACAAATCCATCTAATTGCATGATCTTACTAGCATAGTCCTAAGAGCAACAGAAAAAAATAGTATTTGAACAAATGTGAGGTATCTGTTTTTAGAAAGTCCTACTGTCAAAATTCTGGAAAAAAAAAAAGAATTTACCTCAATATGCTATTAGAAACTGGCAATAAAACAAAAACACTGACAGGTGGAAGTAAACAAAGAATTTTTTCACCCTCTCTCTTTTAGTCAGGATTTCACGGACAGTAGTCTATATTCCTGTCATTAAAACACAAGAAGACACCAAAGTATTATTGTTATTATCATATACAAAACATTCTAATTATTTTAAGAAGCCTTTTATGGAAATAGTTAATGACCTTGATAGAAAAGCATCAGGCTACAACACACACACAAGGGAAGTGTTTCGTAATAGACTCTTGGCATCATGCTTGACAGTTTCAGCCCTAAAGTTTCAGTCCTAAAGTATATAAAAAGTACATTATTTGTACTGATGATGCTTAATTATGTTTTTATTTTCAAGCACTTTGATAAAACAAATTCTTTCAAAATACTGTTTATCAAGAAACTGAAAATGACACAGGTAAAAGTTTGCACATTTTATGATTAACAGCTGTGTCCAGTACAGGAATGTGCTCACCCTGCCATTCCCTGCACTGATTTCAAAGAGAGAACTTGACTGTGGGGGGTTGGTGACCCTCTCTCCCCTGATTTCCCTCCTGACAGAGATCACTGCAGAGGAGCTGAGAAGGAGATGACCCCTCCTAACCAAATTGCAATGAGATAGTGACATGGGAGCATTCCAGGGACCATTCACAGGCAAAGGGAGGCAGCCCTCAGCAAGCAAAACTCAACATATTGGGAACATGATATCCCAATAAAGAAGAGAGAGCATGCCAGAATGAAATGCCATAAAAAGAGGTCCAAAAAAGTCTCCCCTTACTGCATCCAAAGCATGTACTCAAAGATACTGGTAAACTTTCACGCCTAACTCAGTGTGCTGGTTTTGTCTGGGATGGTTCAGTTTCTTCACAGTATCTGTTATAGGGCTGTGTTTGGGATTTGTGCTGAAAATAGTGTTGATAACACAGGGATGTTTCCTTACTGCTGAGCAGCACTTGCACAGAGTCTGAAAGTCTTTTCTACTCCTAATCCCACCCACCAGTGAGGAGAGTGGATTGGGAGATAGACAGCTAGGACAGCTGATAACATAAATCGGGGGGAAGAAGAAAGGGGATAATGTTCAGTTTGTCTTCCCAAGTCACTGTTTTGAGTGACAGAACTCTGCTGTTCTGGGGTGGGCATGGGAAGTGGTGAATGAAGTCCCTGTTTTGTTTTGCTTGTGTGCACAGGTTTTTCTTTTCCTATAAACTCCCTTTATCTCGACCCATGAGTTTTCTCACTGTGACTCTTCGGGTTCTCTCTCCCATCCCAAAAAGGCAGAAATGAGCATGCAGCTCTGCAGGGATTAGTTTCTGACTGAGGCTAAACAAAAACACCCAGCAAGATCCAAATACAGAGTGGCAAAATGTAAGGTAAAATACTTCATATTTTTTCCTTATTCTCTTCAGATACTGATAAATCAAGACCAAAACCAGCTATATTACATAATTTCATTTTTCAAAACTGAAGCCTACTCTTGAGCGACTTTGGTGTTTTCTGAGAATAAAATTCACTTCTGTCAATCACTGTAAGGCAAAACTGTCATTTAGGAATTATATCACAAACAGCTCTTGAGCTGTACAGCATAGGAAATCTCTTCTTAGTTAGATGTTAATTTTTACCCTTTTTTTATTTTTTTTTTGTAGTTATACTTTCTGTTAAAATAAAATATAGCCTTGGATTCAGGCTTTCTTGTTTTTTCTTATGCCATGAGAAATAACAGAGCAGAATCTGTTCCGTTATAACAGGGCAGAATCTCACCAACTTCAAGATCATAGCCTAAATTAAAAAGAAAAATATCACATTTTTGGAACAGTTTCAGAAGTGAAGTGAATTCTTCCGACTTTCATTAGAGCTTGACTGAAGTGCACAGATTATACCCATCCATAAAGTCTTCAAATTTTTATAAGGATACAAAGGACTAATTTTGATCTCGCATTAAAGTAAATATTCACAAATAATAGTACTGAATCAAGTGAAGAATAACTTGTTCCCAATTACACTCTTGGAAATCCAGAACCACTCTATTAATTTCAATAACATTTTTGCAGTTTAACATTAACATCAAAAAGGCAAGAATAGGGACCACTGGAGCATATCTGCTTAAAAGGTGTCTCACAAGTGATTAAAGTTCCACAAACATTGTTTTTTTCCAGAATAATTCCACGAGGTGACATTAAAAAGTCTTATTTTTACTAGTCTTTGTATTAAAGCCTGATGGCAGCCAGCAGGTCACAGCAGGGGTGGTGGTAATTTATAGGAAAATGCAGAGGACTGGCAGCAGAAGTGGCTGCACTTCAGTGGATCTGAAGCCATTGCTGCTGCATAAAAAGCACAAAAAGGCAAGACAGAGTGAAGTTGCTGGTGAGGGACAAATAAAGACTCCAGAAATCTCAGAACAAAATGGTGGTGGGAGCTTCTTCCCTACACAATCACCTGTAACCAAACTGGTGTTTTTCAGCAGAACCCTCAGCCCACAAGCTCAACAAACACTGCCCTGTTGGAAAAAGCCATAAAACCCCAACAAACATTCACTTGTGCTGGACTGGGTAACAAATATGAGCATCTCTTCAGGGAGGCTGATGAGATGGAAACCCGTGCACCCAGAACTGGGGCAGGCTGCAAAGTGCCTGTGAAAGAACTGAAGCAGAAACAGCCATTCCAGAGAGCATCACACAGGGCATGAAAGCCATTCCAGGTAGTATTAAAAGGCTGTAGAACAATATCCAAGGGGGATAATAATTTATTAATTTTTAGAGGTGGAGAAGTCCAACTGAAAGCTAACTGAATTAATTCCCCCTACTGGCAGCAATATCCCACATACCCCAATATCATGATGAAAACTGGTAGTGTGATGCCAAAAGAAAATTTACTGCTCAAAGATGGAAAATCAGAAGTACAGCTGCTCAAGTCCTGAAATTGATAATAAGGTCTAACTATACCCAAAACCATTCTCAGGAGGCACTGGGAGAACTCTTCATGCTGCTGAATTGGTGGTACACCGTGCAGGACCACTGTTCATTTGGTTAGGAATATCCTTACTCCTAGCCCTTTAAAGATATATATAAAAATATACATAAAATACTACAAAGTCAAATGACCTGACAATCCAGCCCTTTGAATGAAAGCTAACAAACATCCAGGAGCAATTTCCACATCTGGTGAGAAAGAATACAGAAGAATGTTACTGCAGAGGTGCACAACTCCTTCAGACATCATTCCAAGACACACCAGTGGTTACATACAAACAGCTCAGACCCGAGAGTAAGAAGAAAGCGACTGAACTGACTTTTGTGCAAAGTGACAGGCCACGAGAGATGCAACACCACCATGTCCTACTGCCTGAGCACTTGTGCTAGTCTGACATAGGCAGGCACAATGTGAGCTGCTATCTACAGTCCATTTACATGGACACCACATACTTTTACTATCCAGATATTTGTAACATGAGAGATCCAGAAACTGATTTGCACGTACAACATATGGCAGATGGCACATACATGTTTTTTTCCTGAGCAAGACAGCATGAAAAATTACAAGCCAAAAAACCTTAGGAAATACTATCAATCAGATGACAGTATCCAGAATTTCAAAATGACATTTCAAATTTGTCCCTGACATGACTGCAAGAAGTGGCTTATTTTTCCTTGTAAAAATACTTCTAAAATTCAAGCCAGTTGGCAAGCAAAGTGCCTACTTATTCAAGACAGTTGTCTTCTTATGTGGACAGCATGAAGACTATTCACTTTTGCAAGCTTGTGTTGTTAGACTTCATGTTTCTGTTTATAAACCAACCCTAAACTCTCTGGGATTAGAAATAAAAGCGTGACAGGAAGAGGATCTCTGTGAATGATTCTTATTAGAGACGTATGCTCTCTGAAAAATATGAGAAATTATTCATCCACAACGTCAATCCTATATTTTCAGTTTCCCTCACAAAGGTACTCAGTAAGGCAAGATATAGCAGCTACAGCAGTATCTTCCTATTTTCTGACAACCATCTGTATATGTCTTTCCAGTCCTGTACTATAATACTTTGATTTTAGATATCTGTACATAAAATCTTTTACTGAGTATGTCGAATATCACTTTGGAAAGGTTTGGGCAACACTAGCTTCCCCCAACACAGTTTCTCTGAACAGTTCCTGATTTTTTATTTCTTTTTCATCCCATATTGGAATGAAAACTAAACCTTTACAGCATTCAGAAATCAGAACCACAACTTCTGTTTTTATTGAATGTCAGAATCCTGTGGTTCAAGGCTTCCCTCTCCCACATTTTGTCATTTATATAAGTGGCCAGAAGTCAGCAAAAAGAAAACTAAAGCCCACAGAGGCTAAAAGAATCTCCAGATATTACTGGGAAAGTCAAGTGTGTAGCCAGGTGAAAAAATGGATTTTTTAACTAACATTAACATCACTTTAGTCACTAAATAGTGAGGTTCATCCCAAGACCCACCCAAAGCAAAAAAAAATGTGATAACAAAGTCTAGCTGAGATATTGTCCATATTTCCATGACAAAGCACTAAATAACACCTGCAAAGTGCACAGCCAAACAAACTGCAACTGTTTTCATGCAGGGATATACACCCTTTGATTTATCCTTACCTAACATCTGTTTCTGAGAAAAAGAATTAGACTTCATGAAATGTTTGCTTTCATAAGTAACTTAAAGCAAAACAAATCAGGAAAGTAATGTTAGTAACAGTACAGTCTTAACTACTAGAACAAACGAAAGGGTACTAAAGGGAGCAAATGACAATGAAACTTTTGTGTAATTTTACCAATCGATAAGAAAAACAACAGCAATTCCTACCTAATGTTTTCTTTTGGAAGAAGAATTGCACAAGCCAAGCCTAGCTTTTTTTGCCTATGTATCCTTAACTTCAACATCTGCCAAAGAAAATACAGTTTTATTTAGGCTGCAGCCTAGTTTTTCCAGTCTGTTATGTTTTTTTTCTATTGAAAATTTTATTAGAGAAATATTTATCCTTAACAGGTTGTGGCTATACATCAAATCCATGACTCCAAAGTGTCTTACATGGAGCATTCTGGTATACATCAGAATTTCTTTGTTGTGTCAGATTTTTTTGTAATTTTGTCCAAAATCCATTAAATCAGAAAGAAGCTGTAGTGCCTGCATATAGAGTAAAATTTGTTAGCTTGAGATTTACTTTATTTCAATGGAAGGGGCGGGGCAGGGAAAATTTATTTGAAACTAGAATTCAGAGGGAAAATTGCAAATTAGCTCCTGGCTGTCAAAATGCTGAACTCTTTAAAGATGAAGTAAGTAAACAGTTTCAGAGGAAAAAAGATCATAAGAAAATCTGCCATTTTACTTTCTTATTTTTTTCCCCTATTCAGTCATTCATATACAGCTCTGCTTATAATCTTTCTTTTCAGCAAGGACAGATTGTCCTTTTAAAAATGATACTTCCTCCTACACTACCACCAGGAAGATAATATTCTGTGGACTCATCCTGAACAGAAGGAGAGTTTTTTTAGGAGCTCAAAATAAACCAAAGAGCGGCAAAAGATGAAATTAGGTTTCATTCAGCTTTTCTTTGGTTTTCATTTTTTAATTAATCTTCCATTTTCATTATTTTATAAATATTATAAATAATATTATAAATAATTTTCATTATTTATTTTTATTTTTTACTGCAAGCAGAAATTCAGAGATAAAGGAAAACCAAGCAGATTTTTCTAACATCAAGCAAGGGTCAAATAAAGGACATTGTGCACCTTGTCAAAGGCACCTGTGCTCAGCAGCCTGAACACAAAATGAGCCAGTATCACTTGGCAAATGGCTTCTTTACTGGATTTAGCAAAAATCCTTTGGCTTTTGCTGCTGCTGTGGCTGTTGTGAATCAGCAATAATGCTGTGCTTCTTTTTTCTCCAGGTTTTGGTCGGTTTTATTTTCTTCCTTCATGAGGAGATTTTGAAACAAAAGGCACAATCTCTCTCTGCTTGCAGAACTGTGGAAAAGGTTAACCAATTCTCAGCAAAGTGTTTACCTTTTCAAAGAGTTGTTCTAACAGAAACAGACCTTTTTTTAACCCTGAAAAATCTAGGAAAGAGATAAGGGGGAAAAATACACCCACATTTGAACAGAGAAAATCCTAAAACTAGAAATTCACCATCAACATCTCAATCTCTTAGTCATCTGGATCAAATGAAAGAATACCAAATCAGATTTATTTTCCTTGGATAAACCCACCTGTGCACTTCTAATGACACTTAAAATGGCAGAAAATAACTGTTCCCCTATATCCTCCTGTTCACTGAATGACTGCACACCTAGACACACTAGCATACATATCCTACAAATCCCTCCCTTTTTCCTCCACAGTATAAACTAGTGAAATTGAAGCAGTGTCAGCCAACAAACCTCAGGCCAGCACAGGAGCTGGCTACACTCACACAACTGTTTTACTTTGGCACCTCATACTCAGAGAGTCTCTGCATTGATAATGCAACAGTCTTACAGTCTTGCAGTGCCTGAACTGGCTTTTTCCCTCCTCAATTAACTCACAATTTTTTATACTGGTTCTGCAACATTGGAAATATCTGTAAAACCAAATAGAAAATACTTCTGTTTTCTTTCTCTATCAAGAAAACCAGAAATCTACTGCCACAAGTACTACCATTTCCTCATGCTACTTTGTCACATCTTTTAAAGATGCTCGGGAAGTTACTGCAACCAAAAAAGAGCACTTCAGAGCAGCTCCCACTCTGTTTCAGCATCCCAAGGCGCGCTCAGCTCTCATCTTGCAAAGATGATACAGAGAGAGAACACTTCTGCAGAGGCAGGAGTCGTTGTCCAAGGCCCTAATGCCCTTTAAGAAGCTTTAATTTTGAAGAGGAAATGGCAGAGTCCATGAAGTTCCCTCCATTCATGCTCATATGACAGTAATTGTCACTTCATCTGCATAAACTCACCAGCACTGCTACTGAGTTCTTATAAAACAAGGAGTAAGTGAGGTCTCCAGATATAAGAAAACAATCAAATTCCTTTCCAGTTGGCAAGTGATTACTGAAAAAGGGAAATTTCTTCAAGCAGCTGCAAGCCTAAGCAGGATTTACCCAGTAACACCAGTATATAAGGGCTTATTCAGAAAACCAAAGGTAAGTACTGTCTAAGAATATTATCACCTCCACAACATGCCAGCACTCCTTGCTATTCACAGACTAACAGTTTCTTTCCCCTTTTTTTTTCTCAGTACTCAGTTTTCTAAATCCCATACCAAATTTAACACACATATTTTTTTCATCCAAGTATGAGGATGAAGTTTACTAATAGCTGCCCACCAAGCTCTTGAATTAGGACATATTTCTCAGGAAGAAGAGCTCCTGAATATTATTTCTTCATCATCTGTAGTAGGTGCTACTACGCTGGGTATTTTCAAGTTAGAATATTAAATGCTATCTTCATTTCTGGGTCTAGATTAATCAATAAGCTTTTTAGATTAATGTCACTGTTGCTTTCAGTAAGAGCTGAATTTTACTCCCTCATAATTATATATGAGAGCATCTCACATATTCTCACAGGATGGCTGGGGTTGGAAGGGGCCTCTGGAGATTCTCTAGTCCAACCCTGTTGCTAAAGCAGGTTCAGCTACAGCAGGTAGCACAGGTGAACCTTCCCTGAGTCCAGGTGGGCTTTGAACATTTTCAGAGAAGAACACTCTGCAACATCTCTGGGCAACTTGTTCCAGTGCTCTGTCACCCTCTAAGTTTTTCCTCATATTCAGATGGAGCTTCCTGTGTTTCAGTTTGTGCTGACTGTCCCTTGTCCTGGGCACCACCAAGAAGAGTCTGGCCCCATCCTCTTGACATTCACCCTTGTGTGCACTGGTAAGATCCCCTCTGTCTTCTCTTCTCGAGGCTTAACAGGCCCAGCTCCATCAGCCTTTCATTCTGAGAGATGGTCCAGACCCCTCATCACCCTGATGGCCTCCACTGCGTCTGCTCCAGGAGTTACGTGTCTCTCTTGGGCTGAGGAGTCCAGAACTGGACACAGCACTCCAGACGCTGTTCCACCAAGCAGAGTAGAAGATCACATCAACCTGCTGGCCTTCATTAAGTTCTTCAGCTACCAGAGGAGTTTTTTCTTCTTCCCTTTTTTTTTAAACTTTTCATTAGTCTACTTTATCATTAAAGAGCAGTCATTGACACACCAAAGATCATCCATATAAGAGTTATTTCAACCAGGCCTGGTAGAAGGACTGTAGGACTGGCAAAAGGCAGCCAGCTACCCAGTGATCAAAAACTACAGCCTGACCTCAAAGCAGAAAGGTCACTGTTTCCAGCTCTCCTCTCACCATATAAAACTTCAATTCCCAGCTTTCCAGCTAGATGCCTCCTTTTCTCCTTTGGTTAGGTTTCTTCTATTACAAAATTCAATTTAACTGAGTCAGCTTCTATCGTTCTCAAGGCATAATTCAGTCAGCCTCCTCCAGTTTTGACACTGAGACCCCATAAAACTTCATTTCCAGCGTGCAGATTTTTGTGACTAAGAACCCAAGAAACAAAGTTTTGTGAAAGTTCAAAATATTTTTATTACTGTGGACTATGTTATAATTGCTTGAAAGAAAACTTATGACATATTCTATCACTTCATATTTACCACTACATTTTTTTCAGTCAAAATTATTAAATTCTGCACTGAAATACATATAAGTTTCTTCACAGACATTCCCCAGATAAAAATAATTTCATGAGGAAAATACCACTGCTCACATTACCACCTCTGTAGAAGACTCGGAAGGAACAAGCCCAAAATATTTTCAGTAATATTTTTTCATTTAAAGTGAGACACACAGCAATACAGGGGAAAACCAGAGAAATAGAATACCAATATTTTCATTCAATGTTTTCTGCTCCAACTGAACAAATAATTTGGTGTTGTCTCTGATACTTTGTGCAGAATCCAAATTAGACAACTCTGTTTATTTACCACTTGACTATTTGAATGGAGACAGAGAACAATCTGCCTGCTATAACACTTGTCTTCCTGCATGTGTGGTTTAATCAGCAGGAAATATCTGAATTACTTTAGCCTTATGTTTGCTTACTGAATTTATGTACTGAAAATATAATTTTGTCCATGATATACCTCATTCATTGTAAATCAAGAATACTCCTGTGTTTTATCCTGATGTTATTTCAATTTACACCAGTAAAACAACAGCAGAATTTAGCTAACTAATGGCTGAACAGGTCTACTACAACATTTGGTGTTCTGCAGACTTGATAGTGAAGTGTCTCCCTAAAGAAAATTATATGAGCTATGCTTTGCACATTTCATGTAGGAATGCTGACTCTTCCTCAGGTCTGCTTCCAGTGGGAATTGTCTGCTCATTGTGGCTGTTGCACAACCACAGATCATTGGCAGAGGCCATTTACCGAGCACAACTTTACTCTGCATACCAGATAGCTTGAAAGACCTTCAAATATGCCCTGCGTGATAATTTCATTAGCTTTATGCATTAAGCCTTAAAAATTTTATTACTGATCTGGAAAAATAGAAACACAAATTGTAAAACTCAGGGAGTTTACACATCCAAGCAGGTAGACCAAGCTGCTAGTTTAACTAACTACATACCACCATTGTTTCATTTCTAGAAACGCCTTATCTCGTTTCCCAGAACTTTCACTATTCCTTGTACTGAGCAGAGAGCTACTCACTGTTGTTATCAACTAATTAAGACTGGATGTATGATATTATAAGGGTTCAACTGAAACAACTTGAAATAAGCTCTCTGAGCTGCCAAACCCTCTTGAGACCACAAATTAGTGAGATGCTCATTGCATGCAGCTCTCCAGTAGGTCAGCTTTTAAGTAAATAAAAGCAAATACACTGTAGAAGAAATAATAGTAAAAGAGACGAAGTGGATTTCTCTCAAAGAGACTTACACTTTCCTACTGATGAAATCTTGAATAATCTCTTCAGGACATCTTCAGAATGTTTCTAAAGGTTCTGCTTTTTAAAAGGTCACCAATTCAATGATAAATACATGTGCACACCCCCCCACACATATAAAAGTATTTAAATACAGTTTTAGATTACTTGTATCTGTTAAACCTGCTCTGTGTGAAATTGCTTTGGATTGTTTATACAGTGTGAAATAAAACTTCCCAGTTTTCTAATGGGAATAAAAAACTAGCCAAAAATCTGCCATGTATTTCCTTTTTTCCAGCAAACTGAAGGTACTGAGTAATTCTTTACATTCAGATACTTTCAGTCAGATTTTTCTTCTTTAATTTAAAAGAAAGCAAGTATCATAAGCATCCCTTGGAAACTTAGAGCACACAGATTTACTCATGATTCTTCTTGGTGTGCATTACAAAGAAGAACTGGCACAATTTTGACCAACTCATCCATTTTGTAGGACTCACCACCTACTACCTGTAGTCTACATAATAGAGCATGTAATTTGAGATGTGCATTGCTCCTCCCTCCATTCATTTCCAGTGTGTCACAGTTCACCTGTTCAGTAATAGCAATTCATCACCCTCTGACAAACAGCACAATAAAACTGCTCACTGTGTCTTGTGATGGGAGCCAAACCAAACAAAAAGTCTTGCTCTCACACTTTGGACTAGACACAGACCCATATAATACCATTACATGGTATTACCATGATTTCAATTACTTTGCACTATGATTATTAATGACAGAACAATGTAATGAGTCTGAATGAAGATAAAATTCCTGTGGTTAAGTGAGTCCTTGATGCTGAAATTTCTTTACCAAATTAAAGCACTTCTTCCCCAGGCATTTGGGAGTCTCATTTAAAGCCAGTTTAAGCCAATGAGAATCTTCCCATTGACAGACATAACTTTGAATTAGGTCCTCACTGTATTAAAATTGAAATATGTCGGGGTCAATTTTTAGGAAAAACTATTTCTTAGTACTCAGTATTTTTCTGTATCTACTCATCCATCCAGCACAGATTTGCGAGTTCATATCAAATAACTATACACAAATGCATATAGAGGAATCTCACTACACATATACATGTAATAATCCCTGCTGAAGATATAAATAGTGACAGTAGATACTTCTAAAAAGGCCTCAATGATCTTTCAAAGCTTCCTATCTCATAGGTATACTATAAACCATATGCCTTATCCTTTCTTCTGTCTTATTATTAAGAATCACATTAAATTTGCACTCAAATTCTCCACCCAGTGCTGCATAAATTTATCCAGAATCTACAGCTACATAATGGACATGGTTGCCTAAATCCACCCAAGTCCCACTGTGATGTCATAATAAGAAAGCTGCTTTTCAAATTCCACTGTCAGGTATCATCTAGACCTGGATAAGTCTGAACACCTTTGATTTTTATGTTGAAACTTTACAGGTGCCAGAGTATACTTGTGGCTTCCTCAATGAATATTTCTCATTTCCTTGGAGGCTAGAAAGGATGCAGCCACCTCCTCTTTGTGCAACTACTAAACTATTCCTTAAAAACATATATATGTGTGTATATACTTACATATATATGTGTGTGTAAAATAAAACTGAATTTTAAGACAGTGTGCAAGACTGCACAGAACTATTTAGCCTAAATTATAACTTAATTTGGATGTTCCTTGATTCAAGAACCCCCTCTAAGTGTTGCTATATATAAAAAAATGAAAATCACTCAGATGTTAGAATGGGAATAAAAATCTTTTTCTCGTATGCTTCAATGGTTACAGACCAGGACTATCCAAAAGGTTGTAGACATTGTCCTTCTTTGTCTTATTTACAGTGAATTGAAGGGAATAGATTCAAACCAAAACTGGCATCATTCCCATGCCAACCCCCATCCCAATACTCTACTGGAAACTATGCAAAGGCTTTTAATGAGAGAAATCAAGCAATGCAGCAAATTACCAGAGGAAGTGATGACAAAATGATAAATCCAGATTAAGATCCAATATCTTTGTCTAAGGCAATCTTTAGCAAAAAAACCCCAATATATTTTATATAGACTCAAGTTAGCTGCATGAAAAACATAAGTGGCTACCTGAAAGAAGCAAAACTGACCCACACAGCCCCAGGCATACCTTTTGCTCTTTAGCAGGTAGAATGTGTGTTTACCCAGATGCAGTCAAATCTGTGTTGTTTCTAAGATCACTTTCCATCTTTATTGCAAAACTCTTTCAAAACTTCAAATAACTAGATGAGTTTTTCTGGACTGTATCATGCAGATAATCAAACCAGATGATCTCATAGGTCCCCTTTGGATTAAAATTTCATGCACTGGCTCTGACTTTTATCTGCCAAAGACTTTTTTTATGCTCTGAGGATTTTTCTAAAGATAGATGAAAGCTGAACTTCTGTAATCTAGCTGCTCTCTTTCAAATGGCATGGCAAACTTCCCTTTTCCATGCATGACATTACAAATGGAAATATCAACTGATCAGAGAAAGGCATCTGAGAAAAGTGACACATTTCCAATATTCTGAGATTATTTTCAGCAGTTCATTTAAACTGGAGGTGCTTCTGCTTTAGCTATATATCTCCTCCTAATAGCAAGCAAACAGCTAAAACCTCTTCCCTCAAGCTGACAATAGGCTCTTGCTTCCCCAGATATAAGATAATGGTTTGACTGAAGCCAGTAGACTGTGGTCTGCTATTAAACTTATAGTCAAAGACAGATCGACACCAGCTTTGTCTCATAAAAGATATTTTTACAGCTCCCTGGGAGCCAAGTCCATTACATATATTTCCCATTTGCACTAAAATTCATAGCCCTTGGAAGAGTTTGGATTCTGTTGTTGTTCTAAGCATTTGGATCTGACTTGGAACAGTTGAAAGAGGATATGCTGGTGATTTGGTGATGCAAATAAAAACTCAAGAGTAAAAGAATCTTCTCCTCTTTTTCCTTTCTTTCTTAAACTATTCTCAAACTTACACTACGATGCACATCTTACTTGAATACTATCTTCGGTTATAACAAACAACTTGAGAAATGTTAGTAAATTCTATTCAAGTTATGCATAAATCTTCAGAAAAATTAGGAAAAAAATGCACAGAAGTAACTACTTCATTCATTTTGTCTACCAGCTACAGAAAGCAGTGAATTGGGAGGAGTCTGATAGAAACCTCAGTCTGCTAAATTCTACTTGATGGGTTACTTGAAAATAATGTAGTGCTCTCAAGACAAAGATTCTGATATACCAATATTAAGATAAGAAAAACAACAAAAAGGTGAACCAAAAAAAGTTTTAAAAAGATTTCTCATTTCAACCAAGAGACCAAAGAGATCAAAGTTCTGTTACCCAAGGTTGGTAACAATTTTGCCTGATAGAAGCACATCCACATCCTGAACATATTTTAATGCTTCATCTTTTTTTCAGTCCACTTGCATTGTGATTAAAAATCAAGTGTAATCTGATAAATAACTGGTTAAAATCTTACCCTAAACAAGATCCAGCTGGATCAGAAATTTTTCTGCAGATACAATGTGGGTTGAACAATTTCCCTGCTTCCTGTTCTGTCAGTATATGTGCATAAGCAGATGCACAACTTTCTGGTTTGCGTTAGGGCTACAGAGACACCATAAATCCAGAACCTTTTGAATCTAAATGCTACAGTTTAAAGCATAGCTTTGGAAGCTAAAGTTGTAATATTTCACCTCAGGGGTTGTTGCCACATTAGCTTTCTTTATCTGAACTGAAACTCCTCAGATTTATAAAAAGCTTCCAGCCTGTTCTGTGAAGATTTCTAACCCAATTTTGTAGCTCTAACATATCATAAGATTATACTCAGCTCTGCAAGGCAGACGAGAGGAAACCTGTAGTCCCTTTAAGACCTTGAATGACTGGGGATGAAGAAGGGTGTCCTGATAAAAATAAAGTATATATTTTCTGGCTCCTAGAGGTACTTGAAAAACAAGGAAAAGACCTAGCTAAATATTAGATAATTTCCCATTAAATGCTTACCTAAAAATCAAACTGGCATAATAGCCGTTACAAGACATTTGTTTTCTTCTTGTGAAGGACTAAGGTACTTATGCAACCTAGACTAATATAACAATTTAAGAATGAACAAGTCGAGCTCCACACTACACTGTTGTGTTCCTTTAATTATGACTTTTTAAATAAACCAGTTCTAAACCAGCATATACTCGATACTTAGAAAATTGGTTTGAGTCAGTTGCTGATCATGCTATATAATGTGCACATAGGTCAAAAAAAAATAAAAGGTAACAAGTATAACAGTAAAAAAAAAATTACAGTGCTAGTAGGCAAGTAACAGTGTCAGAAGTGTGAGATGTACTTTACTGATGCTGATAAGACAGAAAAACACAGAAGCTGAGTGACCAGAACCATCAGAAATGGAGGAACTTTTTGTTTGTGTTTCTGTTTATAATGTGACCTCTCTGCCAGGTACCCCTCCTGTCACGGAGCTTCCTGGGTCAGTGTTGCCCTTCTCCTCTGGTTCTTGGATGGCCCATATGAAAATACTCTCAGGAGTATGACAGAACACCCTGAACATCTCTCCCTCTCAGTATTTCTGTGTCTGTTGCGACTCTCGCAGTAAATTTAAAGGCTCAGTTTCCAAATATCTTCCAAATGAAGAAATGCAGCCTGCTTTTATCCACACAAGTCAACTAGAAAAAAAACACACATTGTACTACAAAAATTGTGTACCTTTTAAAATTATTCCTTATTAAATAATTAATAAATATTTTAATATTTAATTGCACTTTTAAAAAACATAATTTAACAGGAAAGTTACAGAAATTATAATGGTCTACCTTGCAGCAAGAATGTGTTAATTTTCTTAGCAGGTATATCCCACTAATGGAATATTTTCACAGCATTACCATATCAGCGTGTTAATACCATTTGCAGAATTCAATAAGAGTTAATGAGAACGATAATTATTTGAGAGTGAATATTGCTTTGGGCTTCATTATTCCTTTCTTGTAATGTGGAGTTCTTTGTTTTGGACTTTGTCTAATGGTAAACTGACTACCTCACCAAGTAATTGAATTTCTCTTATTACACACACACACAATACCCACAAAGAGCATGTGATACAATGCTTTTCTCCTCCTTGTTAAGTCACTCAAACTCTGTGGGAATAAGTCAGATCCTACTTTCAAGAACTCTACTGAAACTCAGCACAATGTCCACAAATACTGGTAGATATTTTTCACTTTCAAGGAGCTTCTGATTTTTTGCCCCATTGACCACATATTCAAGCAGACTAAAGGCTTAGAGTTAATTAGAAAAAATAATCCCATTAAGTCTTGAACTTAATAATAAACTTGTATAGCATTAACATTTTGGTCATTAAACTTATTTAATTAAATTTAATCGAGCACTCACATTATTATAGATACAGTAAACTAACTACCCACATTGCCTTGTCCCCCCTTCTATCCCCAACCAGGAGAAAAGATGAGAAAAGAGGTAAAAGAGGAGCATAAAGAAAGAAAAAAAAAAAAAAAGAGAAAAAAAGATTTCATCAGAGGTAGACTGGTTGAAAAAGTGGTTCAAAAGACCCTCATATCAGAGCTGGGCCTCATGAAATCAGAGAACGGAATCTTTATAAGCAAAGAGGAAAACACCTTAGGACAATTTCCCTAACCTCTCGAATGACCTGAGAGTTCTAAATCCTAATTCGTGTTATATGCTGTTTCGTCACTAACATGGAATTATTTGTGTTTAGGGCATCTTCACACTCCTTGTGGCAAACAAAATTTAACATTAAATCAGTGAAGAAAGTAAAAAAATAATACTGTTTGGCCAGGTGTATAAAATATGACCCAGCTGCTTTTTTTAAGGGTTGCCCCCCTGTGTGTTTGAAATGGGCCTAATTTTACCTTTTAAAAATCTGCAACTCACCAAGTTACAAATTATAGCTAAAAGTGCAAAAGTCTGTCCTTTTGAAATAAAATTTTGTTATAAAGTAGCATTAAGTCAGTATTCACTTTTGCTGAAACTGTGTAGATTCCCTAAGGACATTACATTTAAAGGCAGAGTATGTATTGTAGTGCTAAGTTAAGACTTTAAATTTTAGTGGTATTTCCACTGAACTAAGTAGACAAGGAAAACTCTATATGTTTGCAGTTTCACCTCTACCTTGCCAGGAAGAAAACACAGGCTTCATTTCCTTCCTGGGTTAATTCTTTACATTAAAAAAATTATTTACTAATACTAGTTATGTAGTCTGAGCCTTCCCCTTTCCAACCAGGAGCTGGTAGGGATGCTGCCAGCAGCAGCATCTATATAGTTTTCCACAAAAACAAGCTGCTTCACAGGAAAGTGTCAGTTCAACTAAAATCAAATATCTGCTTTACACGTTTTCCATTAAAAAAAAAAATCTGTGAAATATTTTTTTTTTTTTATTTAGACATGTCACTGCAGTGTTTCACAGCAGTTTTACAGACAAGTTACCCTATGCCTTCAGTCTTCTAAGGAAAGACAATGATGTCTTCTGGAACATGTAAATTGAGGGGCATAAATGATACAGATAAATGGAGTCATTAGGCACTAAAATAAGAATCCTCTGAGATATCATGACATCAATACCAAATACAAATACTAAAGATTAATACCAAAATACTAAGGTTTTATTTTTCACTGGAAGTTCAGACATTTCCAAGGAGAGAAAAACCCCTGCTTTCAAACAGTTCAAATCATCAAGATTTACAACATTTAAAATGGATCCCATCAGATCTTAGTGCAAGATGTTCCACTAGAATTTTCACCTCACCCAAGTGTCTTAAGGATCACTGGAAATGTCTCTCAAAGTCTTTGTAGTAAAACATTCATTCAATCCTCAGATTTTTTTGTTGTGATTTGTTTGAAGTTCATAAATACCACAACTTCTGTTACATCAAACTTCACTGAACAACTTTGATGTTTCTAAAGTTTAATATTTAGACTAAAAGCTTTCCAATAGTAAATTCTGAATATAACATAAAGATGTGGCTGCAATT
This sequence comes from Trochalopteron elliotii, assembly GCA_024734555.1. Classification (NCBI taxonomy): domain Eukaryota; kingdom Metazoa; phylum Chordata; class Aves; order Passeriformes; family Leiothrichidae; genus Trochalopteron; species Trochalopteron elliotii. The sequence continues at coordinate 7,636,273 of JANPWX010000008.1, forward strand.
TCTATCAGAAGCTTGATATTTTTTCTCAATTTCAAGATATTAAGACATACCAGACCCTAAAGAGAAAGGTACACTTAGCAATTAAGAAAGATTTAAAATTGGGAGAATTAAAGTTTGACTCTTCCTTTTAGACTGAAGAAGTTATAATAACATTTTGTTGGCTGCTAGGTATCCTTGTCAAAAATGTCAGAGAGGTGCAAATTCAAAGGCTGTCACCCTAATGAAAATAACTTGACTGAGTGACTGAAAGCCTTGTCATTCTAGTGAAAAGGCCAAGAAAGGCTATAATTTTTGTAACTAGTAAATCAAATTTGTGCAGAAAAGGGGATAAAGATTTTTGTTGTTAATATTCTTTACCCCTTGAAAACCCCAGAACCATTAACAGCCAACAACTAATTCAAACATTTCAGCTACCTGTAGAAAACTGCACCATCATGGAACAATTGGGAATCTCTATATACATGTCATCAGATTTAATGAGGGTTGCTAGTTCCTCTCATAACAGAAGCACAAAACTTGCATTACAAGTAAAAAGTCTTGGTTTCAAACTGATGAATATCCTGTTCTACAGGACTACAGAAGCAAGTGTAAGTCTTTTCCTGACAGAGGAGGTACAACTGACACCAAAGAAGGCTTCAAGCATCAACACCTTGTTATCTAGAAGTTTCTTATAACTTTTCCTAGCCTCCCATGGGCAGCTCTGGCTCTTTCTCTCCTTCTGCCCTCTTTCTTCTGCAGCTCCAGCTTGCTCCTTCCTGTCCCTAGAATGACCACCTAACCCTGTCTGTCCCTCACACGATCTCCTGTCCCTTCCTCCTCACCACACAGCCAGCAGACTCCCTACCAGCTCACTCACTCTTTATCACAACCATAGCTGTGAGGGCAAGGCTGTTCCCACTCTTGGATAATTATCACAGCTGCAATATATCAGGGGCAAGACTGCCTTCAGCACTATCTGTCTTCCCACATTTTCTTAACTGAAGTCAGCTTTTATATTACATACTTACGTGAATGACTTGTTTTCACTTTTCCTTTCTCTTTAGGGTAACCAGGGTGACTTAAATGAGAAAAAACAGTGGAGAATCACCAAAGTGCTACTTGAAATCAACATATAGAGTGAACCAAAATGTCACACTTATAAATATTTATAAGATAGGATTTCCCATTATATGTTCAGTATTGAATGGTACATGTTATTCTTATTAATGTTTCATAAACATTTGTGCAGAAAACAATATGCTTTATTTTTCTTCTAAGTATTAAGTAGAATTATAGCAGCATCTGCTTTCAACAGTTGAGTGCACAAGCTATTCATGCCCTGTCGTAAATTCCATGATGCATTAAGATGCCATTAAATGTACCTTCTGTGGTTCTCTGCTCATTTACATACCTTGTAAATCATCATGTAAAAATCAAGTGAACTAGGGAGTAATCACCTGCACTCTTCCCTTCTGCCACAGAATCCAGTGCCATCCACATCTTCCTCCATCAGGGTCATCACCATTAAACATAAAGTCAATTATGTCAATGATAAGAAACTTAATTGCTTAAGGCAATTTGAGCTATGTTTTTTTAAAGTCAATTTTCTGTAAAAAATTTTGAAAACCAAGCAGTTTAGGCAAGCCAGAAGGTATATACAGAGTTGGTGAGCCCTTTCTCCTCAAGGATCCTCAATTGGGAGTGTTATGTAAAATAAATAAACAAGCAAACAAATAAATTTAAAACCCTTGAGGAATGAAGATAAATTAAAACAAAAGCTGATCTCTTTGCGATCTTTATTCCTCACACACAGTCTTTAGCAAGCTTGCTATACAGCCTCTCTACTTGAGCAAAACAGTGAAGAAAAATGTCTCAGTTTTGCAGAACTAGAACACACTGGAGAAAAACATCTTTTTTATCATTATTTTTCTATTATTAGCATTCTACGCACTGTTTTTTCACTGTACACACTGATTTAGTTTCTCCAAGCCAGTTTTCAAGGAGATACCTGAAAAAGGTTTACTTTTATGAAAACCAAGGAGTTTCCTGCATTGGCTGGCAAGATAGTTTTGTCAGTGTTGCAGCTGTAGCTCCACTGACTGCAGACTCTGTCTCTCTCACCACTCTGGTGATTCAGCCCCTAATGGTCAGGAGCTTGGAAACAGGCATCTGCACCTGGGTACCAGAGCTGACAAAGTAATGTGCTGCTGGCAGAGTAACCGCCGTGTTTCATTGTTTACCCTCCAACTTCTCAACATTTCAGCCCCTGTAAATTAATCAAATCAGCTTTCTCTGAATTTAACAATTACTTCTACGCATTTCTTTTGATTTTCCTCTTTCTAAGAAGCCAGACAAAAATATTTACCCTACAGAAACATTGTCCAATATCTCTATTGTGTCCGAGTGTCCTTGAAAGGGGACAAACCTCATGAACTGCAAGGCCTGAAGTCAACAATAAAGGAAGGTTGGAGAGGAGCTCTGGAGGGGGGGAAGAAGGAAAGGAGACAAAATGGAAAACACTACTGAGTACACATATGCATCCAAGGTGAACTGCAAGACTGCCAGAGGTAACTAATTTATTTCATTTTGAGTCTGTCAACTTCCACTGGAAAAATATTTTTAATACTTAAGAAAATGAAATAATCCTTGATTTTAGTGTCAGGCTTTCACCTAGCACACACAACACCCTAGCTATGAGAATGCAGCCCATGGGACTTCTTAGCATCCTTTTCAAAGCAGCAGCTTTTGAAAATAATCAGATCACAGGGTTTTTTTCCTCAGAAGGAGAATAAAAAAGAGGAGGAGGGAAGCTAATAAATAATATGAAGTTTCTTGCATTTAGTGACAAATGTTATGAAAAAAACCACAGCCCTTTGTAACTGATGCTTTCTCCTTGCCTGTCATCTGTGTTTATAACATATCTACCAGTCTTTGCAACCCTCAGTTCTTGAACTCCTTCTGCAAGCAATAAAGAGAAGCATCTCCCATGTGCTTCATTACCAAACATCAAGACTCTTCTCTTTCTTTAGCCGTTCAAGAAATAGTGGGGGAGGGGGATTTGTCTTCTGACAATTAGAGGAAACATGATTAATTTGGGGTGATAGGTCTGCTGTAAACTCATGGGTACAGAGAAGACACCTCACAGATGAAACAGAAACAGTTATTCAAATTGAGCATACCGAAGTCTAACAATTTTTGGTGGAGAGCCCCTTTCAAGGCAGCTCTTCACACAGGAGGAGGTCAGGTTTGAGTGGATCAGGCACCCTGAGAAGCTCAGGTAAACAACTGAAACCCCACTTTTACAGACATCTCTTGGCATATCAGCCATTTGTAGATGACAATTTTTCAGATCTATTAGTAAAACATTTTTTCAGGAAAACTTTGCCAGCCTCACACTAAAACAATGGGATGGATCACGGGTAGAAGTGACAAGCCAACAGCTTTGGTTGCCACCAGAGTCACAACAGGAACAACTGCTATTCTCTCTGAGCTGCCACATCATTCTGGGTGGACAAGTTAGATGGAGAAGCTTATTCTCCCACAGATTATTCTGGGTCACTGCCTCCATGAGGGAAAACCCTATACAGGCCAGCTGGCTGCCTCTGTGCTGCTCCTCACCCTCATTGCCCACACACTTATGATCTAGAAACAGAGGGCATCATGCGACTGAGAACATAACTTTGGAAAAGCTGTTATAAATACTTAAACCCTTTGCACATCATCTTATTCCATTTTTATCAACCTCTCTAAACAGTTTACAGATCAGCCGGCATTGCCAAAGCTTTCCTGCTATTTTTTCAGCAATTGCTGCTACTGACCTTCTTTATTTTCTCGTTTAGGAAAGTATTGACCATTGACCCCCTTGCTTTTTAACTCTGGAACCAGTGTTTGCATTAGGAGAAACTCTTTGTGATGCTGAGTGAAAACAGAGCATGGAAGGCACTGAAAAGTTGGATCATATATTTGTTATTCAGAGACTGTGGTCAATTCAGCCCCTCCTGTCATGACAGCATCTCCGTGCTCTTGGCATTGCAGACTCTTACTGTAGTCACACAGCTCAGAATGTTTAAAAGTAAGTTTGCATCCTCATTTAAATTCCAAGAACTAGCCTGTCTCCATTGAGAAAGTCTTCAGTTTTGGGTTTTTTTTTTTTTGTTCTGCGGAGCAATTCTCCCTTTCTAATACTGTAAGCATCTCCAAATATTCATTCATAAGAAGATTAACAATAATCTCAGTATCAGTCAGACTAGATGTTTTTAGTCCTAGCTGAAAAGCTACACGGTTGCCAATGCTTATACCTGCTGAGTTCAGTCCTTTTCAGTCAAAGGCTACAAAGACACAGCAATCTGCCTGTGTGGGTTCATTTCCAGCAAACCGATGCCAGAAATTACCACATTGCATTTCCAGGTCTCTAAGAAAAACCTGCCAATGTGCATGAATAATTTTAAAATCAAAGAACAATGCTGGAGTCATCTTTTTTTTCTACCCATAATTCATCCAGCACAGTCTGACCATGGTACATGACTCATGCTCCCACAAACTACCACTGCATAAAGAAGTGACGATTACTTCAAGCAGCTGGAAAATGTAACTGAATGAAGAAGCACAGCCTAATATTTAACATCTAAAAATCTATGAATTCATAAAAGCAAATTTACATACATACCTACGTATATGAACTGCGTCTCTCTTGGTCTTTATAACTTCAGGGATTCTTTTTGGTACTGAATGGTTAATCTGACCTACATGGGTAATTAAAAATATAATTGTTCTTTATTTCTGGTTTGGTTTTTTTTGTCCAAGAACACTAATACATGTTTTGCAACAGCCATACTATATCACTAAGAGAGAAATTGTCATCACCTTTTCTTTTCCTAGACAAAGAAGCCAAGAAAAATTACTCATAGGAGGACTGAAACAAACCAGTTCAAATTTGAAACCAAACCAAAATTTTTAACTAAACCAAAACTTAATTTCATGTATATTCTTCCCAGGTGGATTTTGAATAAACAAAAGAATTCCATTGCTTTTGTATTTTTAAAGTTTTTTTCCTACTCCCAGTCAGCTTGATTCTTGTAATGGGAAAGGGAAAAAACTCCCAGAAAACAGAGATATTCTGTGTGCTTGTAAAGTTATATTCTTGAGGGAAATGGAATTTTCTCATGAACACTTTCACCTCTTCAAAAGGAATAATGTTTTGTTAAGAAAAAAAAAAAAGGCAGACAAGTGTTATAAAAGGTACTTTAAGCATATATCAGTCATGTTTATGACTCTGAAATGTGTGCTATTTCAGAACTTCCTACTCTGTTACATTATTCAGCTGCCAACTGTCCTGTATATCATATCCTTTACAGACATTTAACACAAAGTACACTTAATTCTGGCATTGAATATTCCTTTTTTACTTTCATACTCACATATCATCTCTATTTCTTCCCAGTACATCCAGATATTTGACTAATGCAAGTAACTACAACGTTTAAGAGAAGAGCTTTATGTAGCTACTAGATTACTTTGCCCATCACTGGATTCACTCAATACCACAGTTTTGTTACACATTCCCCATGGGAAGTCCCCACTAGACATTATGTAAAATCAGTAGATACTCTGTATAATGCTTCTCTTTGATTTTTTCATGTTCTTATTTTTTAAATTTTATTTCCTTTCTTTCCCTCTATTCTTTTCAAGCCTCTTTCTACCACTTCCAGCTCTCTCCTTCATGGCATTGACAGTCCTCATGCCAACATGGTTTGACAGGACTGACATATGAGCCCTGAGAGCTGTTGTCCACTTCTACAGGTAGCCAGAGCCAAGTAGAATTCATTTTAAAAAATTAAAAATTAAAACATCTCTCTCAGCATCCTAGAGTGGATTCCTGTTTCTCTGTCCTTTCCTTTTATGCCACCAGTCTGTAACAAAAAAAATAAAATATCCTTGTTCCAGGATATGCAGCAATGCTCTGACCATAAGTTAAGCTCCAGAGAAGCTGTCCTAGATTTGACTAGACAAATATACTGGTTTTCATACCAGACTTGCCTTTTTTATGGTATAAACACAGAGGGTCAAATCTGTCATTTTAATATGGAAAGCCATTGTGCACAACACACAGACACACAAACACGTTTGGTATAAAATAAATGTTGTAGCTATATGCAGCTTTACTCTCAAAGCAAATGCATCACTCAAGAGATTATATTCTCAAGTAGTGCACTATTGTGATCTGAAATAAAACATCTATTATACATCTCGTATAATACTAGCATGATAGCATTCATTTCAGAAGTAACTAATTTTAGAATAACAACAACAACAATAATAATAATAATAATAATAATAATAATAATAATAATAATTTGCAAAGTGCTGGCTGCCATTCAAAACTCCCCTGAAATCACTCAAACTGCTTGATTGAATAAACAAACTGCTTGTTTCTTCCCTCTGCTTCCCTCTGCCAAAAATACAAACCAGACAAACACATTTCTAACTGATGTGAAAATCTAAACGTTCTATTAAATAAATACTATTTGTTGCAGTATGGCTTATGCTAAACTATTCCCCTACTAGAACCTGAGCTAAACACTAATACCAGATGCTTACTGTGGTCTGGATACAAGTAATATTTATTGTTCCTCCAGAAGTTCAAAGTGGATAAAATCTTGTTTCAAATTATACTTTTCATTGATTTCAGATATAATTCTTGAAACTTAAAACAGTGTGAGCTGCCTTTTTGCACCTGCCTCAAAATATTTTAGGAAAATTCTGTTGTTTAACCCTGTATTGCTGCCATGTTAGGGAAATGTAATGAAAATAAACCTTGGAAAGTGCAGGAGAGATAACTTGGAAATAGTAAATGGACCAAGAGAAATTTCATGTGTCATTCAATGAGAGTACAAAAGTTGGGTTGGTGGCTACTGAGATAGCAAGCAATCACAGCATAGTCTGGAATCTACCAGGAAAATGCCTTTCACTACACCTAGTCCTAAATTCTGTAGGCAGAAAAAAAAACCACAGGAGAGATGAAAACCAGCTACAAAGCCTACTGAGAATGAATGTATCTGCTACTTCGAAATACATGTGTTTCTATTTTCCAAATTATATCTTTAACACAGAGCTGGCTTCCGCCTCCTGACAGCAAACGGTTTCTTTATTTTAAATTGAGAGGCAGTCTGTGTGAGAGAGAATGACATTTTACTGGAGCGTCAAGTTTCTGTAACTCTAATTAAATTTAGATCATCTCTGTTATTTTCAGTCATAGCTGGCCAGATAGCCTTATAAAAAAGCTGTTAGAATACTAATGTCTTGGCCACCAAGTTCATCATGGCTTCATACTCACACAGAAAAAACAAAGCTTCAATACATTATAGAATTCTATGTTAAATCAAATATTTCCAAAAGGCCTATTTAGGATAAGTCACCTGGATTAAGAGCCTGCTTTTTAATCAATGGATTCTCAATTTACATCTACATGCAATTATTTACTGGAGTACTGACATGTGCAATATTAACAGGTACAGCACTGCCAGTTTGATCCATTCAGCCCTGGAATATTCCTGGAAGCACTCACATGCAGAAATGTGATCCGCCAAACCCTGCTCAGCTGCCACCTGCTGTGAGGGAGACTTGAATCCATGAGATCAATCTTGCTCCTCTCTGTGCCCCTTCAAGGGATTCAAAGAGTTTTAAAAGTGGACTTTAAAAGTTCTGGTCTTTACAAACTTTTCAAAATTTATCTTTCATCTGGCTTTAGCAATAACAGTATAGTCCATGGGCAAGGGAACAAAAGGTTAATGACCTAGGGTTATGTTTGTTTTGTGTGTAGATGTTCAGAGTTTTCCCAGTTAAGTGCTGGGTTTAATTATGCCATCCATCCTCAGTTGGCAGACACTAGTAATTTATCAAGATGTTTCAATAGATGATGTATTCTGCAGGATACCATAGTCACACATTCAACTGGTGCAATTTGAAGACATTAGCGATTTCAAAAATAATTTTATACACATTTAATATTTGAAATCCCTGATTTTAAAAATGTGGGATCTAAGCTGCATATTAGGTTTATTACATTACATAATCTTTCCTGTTTCAATTTGGAGGAATTTGAAAACCAAAAATCCACCACCTACATACTAGAGATTGAGTGAAATCTAGTATTTTCCAATATTTGCTGAAAGCCTACCTACCAAAAGGCCACATGGTTTAGAAGGAAAAAAAGCAAAGCACCCCGGTCACAATAAGAGCTTGTGGGTAATTATTCCCTAATGCAAACAGAACAAAAAAGTGTTTCCTTAACTGTGTATTCAGACAGAGCAATTAGGAATATAATGGCACATCCCAAACAAAAGAGAAATAGTGCATTTTTTACAGATTCTCACACTTCAGAGTCCTGACTTTCCATTACTCACATTCTGGTTGAAGTCTCTAACAGCTCTGGAGATGGATTTCATTAATGTGATCTTCATTACTTCACTTCTCCTTCTAAGTCCTCCCTGCTCATTAGCTCTGAGAGCCAGGGCTTGTTAATGTCCCCGCAGTCATATGGTAGATCAATAACCTAATAAGGGCAAATCTTTAAGTGCAGGGAGAAAATAGAGAAAGAAGGAGAAAAGCATTTCAAAATTTGCATTTGTTCCTCCCCTGGTAACAGATGTGAATCAAATTCTAGCAATGTGTACAGGCAGATCTGGATCAGGTCCTAAAGCCTACACAAAAATCCAGTTGGATTAGACGATTATTTCAGTTCTAAATCCTGATGTTCATTCTAACCCTGCTCAGCAGCTGGCAGCAATCCTGGTGGTTTCTAAGGTTGGATAAATTCAAGCTCCCATAAAAATCTGGTTTAAGGCCATGATCAATCATGAAGTGTTGTATACTACAAGACCCTTGTTTAGTACCAACTGTTTTCACAAAGAACCCTTTCTGCTGAGGAACTTGGATGAAAGGTCTTTTTTTATTATTATTATTTCATTGGGAATTAGATGTGCCGAGTGATTCTGTCAGTCTGCATCACAGTGTCTGCTACTCTGCATGATAATAATACTACAGATATGATGATAATGGTCCACAACAGTGTACATTAGCATATTTTTCTGATCTGATAGGCATCCAACAAGCAGCTATCAGTCAGGAAAATGGTGCAGGGTTAAATCCTTACATATCTCCTAGGTCAAGAATCTCTGTCTTTCCTACAATACAGAATACTTTGATTGCATGCAACCAGCCTTGTGAAGATGACTGCAACTGTAGCACATTTATGGTATCTTCCACCTCCCTGAATTAGAACGTGTTAGTGTGATTTGGGCACAATTGTTATATTTGTTGTCCTTTTCAGCCACAAAAATCAGAAGCCATATCAGAAGAAACCCCATGAGCCTCTAAGTAAATGCAGGAAACTCTCCTGCAGCAGCCAGCTTTAATGAAGTATTGCAACGCCAGCCTGTGTATTTCAAAAGCAAAAAATCCAGCAGCTCTCTGAAAAACATCACCCTCATCCCATTCTCAGCAGCGCTACAGCCTGACATGTATCATCTAGCTTTTAAGTTTTTCTGGGAGGATACCATTTGACCTAACCCACTGGAGGTAAATCATTATATGATTTAATAGGCACGAGTGCTTGTTAAAAGCTTTGCCCAAGCAGCCACTGCAAACACATCCTGTGCTATTCTAAATATTCATTTTTCCACGTATTGCATACTGTAAGTTCCCTGTTGTTTTGACTTAACTATCTTTCTGCGAGCATCATGCAGTTTTAAAAGGAAAAAAAGACATTCTACTTAGATCACCCCTCTGGTGTGGGATTTTTCCCCAACAAAGGGTTTACTACAGCTTTGCTTTATCCAGCACCCAGGGTGGCGAGTTTCTCATTGGCCCCTGTGCACAGAGGCTGCTCCTGTCAAAGGGAACTTTTCTTCCTTAATCCACATCATTCTATCCTCTTCAGCTTCCTCTTGTGAACTTCTCTCTGAACACTTACAGATTCACCTAAGGGCAGTAGCTCATGCTCTGCCTAAGTGATTTATTTTTCTTCCAACAGATCTAGATTTTCATGGGATTGTTAAAGTCAGCTTGGTTTTAATCAGGACTAATAACCTTCTAATAATATTGGTTAAAATATGCATTTGTTGACTCTTCCAAGCCATGTATAATTAGAAATATTTCTGTTTTCAATATACATAGCATTTTTTATTATTCCCTTATTTCTGGAGGAAATGTTCATTAATTAATAATTTTAAAATAAATTCAGGATTTCTCTACTATAAAGAATTGCAAAGAACTCTTAGGTTTTTGTTTATGAAATATGTTTTTAGTATTGATATTGTATTAATTTTCCTGGTTTGGTGGCAGTTGGCCAACAATAAAAATGCATTCTGTTTTTAATATCCACATAATTCTGCACTTTATTTCGAATTTATTACCCATTAATGAGCCCAAGTATATAAAGTAAATAAAGCATTTTATAAAACAAGACAAAACCTAATTTCACAGAAAAAGAAGTAGCAACTTAAGACAACAAGAAATCATTCAAATTAAACTAATTCTACCAATGTTTTTAAAGAATATTTAAAGAATACCTCAGGGCTGTTCTTCACTGTTTCCATTCAAAGAAATTACATGTCACAGAACAGAGTAACATTGCAATGAATGAGCACCTCTGTGTTTTGGGACAAAGAAACTGACTTCATGCTTTGTTTTGAAGTGCCTTCAGAAATCTACTTGTTAAAAATCATATTATCTGCAATTCCCAGTGAGAATGGTTAATCTCCTATATCAAGTTCAGGCATTAAAAAAAAAAAAGATACACAAAAGAAGAACTTAATTTACTTTTCTGTATTCCTCTAACTTCAAATCAGTGCTGAATAGTTGCACATTATCTGGATCAAACCATTCAAAAATAGTATTGGGGTTTTTGTTGGACTGCTATGGAGATTTCCAAGACTCACATTCCACCGAGCACTTAACATCTTTCATCCACAAAACTGGAATGTTAAAAATTGAAATAAATACTGAAATCTGGAATGAGCAAAGACTGTAAATTGGCAAGCTGAATTTTTATATGAAACAGAGAAGGTCATTTATTATCTCTCTGCCACAGATGACCTGCCTGCACAATAAGGACACCAAAATACCTCAGCACAGCTCTGCAAGGCTTTCCATTTAATAAGCCTTTTCAAGGTCCCTAAGTATACACTGATAAGGAAAACTTCACTTCTAACTCTAAGAGGCCTCTAAATATACTAAGCAATAAGAGAGCAAATGTGGATACTGCTGTGTTTCTTAATAAAGAAAGTTTTCTTCAAAATGTGACTGTTTATGATTTATCACTCATCTTTAGAAACTGCTTGTGTGTCCAAAAATTCAATTTAAGAAGCAATGCTTTAAAAGGCAGCCATGGGAGCAGCAGGGGGGCTTTAAACTGACAAAACGTCTATTTTCTTGGAAGTCATAACAGTTAGATATTTATCTGCCTTTCACAAGTCTGTCTGACAATTTATTTTGTTATTTTCCATCGAGCATTGTTCAGATACAATGTTTTTAAAAAACTGGATTATAAGAGTGGGTGGGGAATTGAAGTATGGGGTCTGTCCTGTTAGCTCAGGAGCAACATGCCACGGGCTGGCTGGCACAGTCTAGCATTGAGGAAAGTAGTGGTTGAAGTTAAAAGGAGTAAAATCAGCTTATGCAAGACTCCTCTGTAGCTGTGTTCCTCTTGGGAAAGGACGCCATTTGATAAGCTGGAGAATTCACAGCAGTGACACAGATGGCCAAAGAAATTTAAATTTTTTCCAAAATTTTATGCAGAATTAAGGAGCGATTAGTGCTTGCCTTAAGTCACCTTTTGGCCTTTAAATCTGACCCTTAGCGCAAGTTAAGCATATTTAAACTGCCACCTCCCAAAATTCCTCCTCAAAAGTATTCTAATAACTCTCAGGGTAACCTCTGATGGTACACACTGCAGTAGAGAATGTACAATTCACCAGTGACCTACAGGCACACAAACAGAAGAAGCAAGGGGAGAAGAATTAACAAAAGAATTAAGTTTGCATTCTCTTCTCTCATCTTTCTCCTACTGAATGAAAATGTGAAGAAAAGGCTTTCATTCCAATCTACTACAAATACCTTTATCCCTCCAGAGAGGACATCTGAAAGCTCTTTAATGACAGAAATGTGTTTTCCAAAATTGCTGTTTCTTTACAAACAAAACACCTAAATAGCAGTTGTTTGTGGGTTTTTAAATACATTCCTCTTAGTGTAAAAAAGCCCCAAATGAAAATATCCAAACAAGCAAAAATAAACAAATAACTAAAACTCAAACCAAATACTCCACTAAATACACTAAATACTTAATTGGGGAGAGAAAGGGGATGGAAATCGATGATGAAATAAGGGAAAAGAAAATATGAGAGATGGATTAACTTTCAGAAACCAAGTTGATTAAAACTCTGGACAAAACACTGTATTTAGAATTTGCTATGTTTGCCCTTATTCAGGGGCAGCAGAGTTATGCCTGCACTTCAAGAAGCTTCAGAAGATCATTTTGTTTAATAAGCTCAAAGATCCGAGAAAAACATTTGCTGGGAAAAATACCAGAGGAGCTTGACTTTCAAAGTGACTCAAACACAGCTTTTTACTACAAAGCGTCTTTTCAATTAGGATTCTAGGAATCAGAGGAGGATAAGATGTAAGGTAATGAGGGCAGGCATGACACGGCAGCCTTAGGGCTCAGTGGGATTTTCCTTCAACATTTGATTCAGCCCCTTGGAGAAACCTGCAGTGAATCTGATAGCTCCCTTCTCTTTCCCCATGCCTCAGCTTTCAGGTCTTGAGTGCTCTGTCGTATTTTGCATCTATTGTACACACACCAGCACAATTTAAAGCTTTTGTTTCCAGGAGTTCTCCATTTTATTATTTAACAAAATAAAATAACCTTAATAACATGAAGCCAGGCCTGTTTTCTAGTCACTAGGAGATTAAATGAGGAAGGGAAAGATCATCTGAAAGTCTGTGTGTTGGAAACATCAAGTAATGACCTTTATTACTAATGACCTAGGCCCTCCAGCAATGAACCTAGACAACACTGATTAAGAGAGAAGCCTGCTGTTTTTTACAGGCATATAAAATAAAAGGAGTCTTTGTGTTAATAGAAAGGAGTATGACACAGAAGGAAATGTAAAAATGAATGAGCTATAAAAAGAAGGGATTTTTCCTCCTCTGTGGGAGAAAATAAGAAATTAATCTAGAGATATAAAAGTTTGAATCATAGTTTCATACCCCATTGCAGAAGCAGATCTTTACAAGCTAATGTTAACTAAATCCTTTGATGCAGAGTTGCAGAAAATAGACAGTAACTTTTTTCCAGGTGTGGTATAGAAGAGCAACTTATTTTTGAAAACAATATCAACTGTGTCCCTTAGAGTAAATAACTCATCCTAAGGGCATTTTTGCATCATATGCCCATTAATAAAAAAAAAAGAAGGAAATTTTGCATATTTCTACTTACAGTGTAGCTAAACCTTCCAAAAGGCCCATCTTGCTTTTTTTTTATGCGAATACCAAGTCCTTAGAATGGAAGAAAGTTGTGAATAGTGACAGGACATGACTGATTGTTGCAAGACAACTATTCTGGGTATATATCTGCAATGGAAAATGCTGCTGTCTAACCTATGCTATTCCCAGCTCCATACTATAGGAGGACTAATAACACATAAATCTTTTTATTATTAAACAGTTACAGCTCAATGCCATGCCATCATTAAGAGCCTGAGCAGTCATGTTCACCTTTATGACAGGCACTAGATGCAACAAGGAAAATTAGAAGAGAATGTTTAAAAAAGCAACAAAAAAACCCCAACAACAACAACCTATGGAAAAAGAAAAATATGACAGAAGAAAATAAAGGCTACAAACAAGAAGGAAACTTGAAGTGGATAACAAGTGACAGCTAACATCAGAAGGCAAGAGTACTTACTTGTCCAAGACAATTTGGGGTTTATCAGCTAATAAGGAAGAACACAAACTCCCCAGCAGCTTCATCTGGCTACTTCTAATGCTATGGCTACATAAAACTTGGTAGAGCCCAGGTGATGGTAAATTATGAAAACCTTCTTCTTTGTTTTATTTGCAATGAAATCGAAATATTTAGTGCTCTTCTTAGGCAAGGAGGAGATCCCCACTCTTACCACAAGCAAAGGGATTTCAGCTTGGAAGTTCAGCTTAAATTATTGCAAACCAGCTTGGTTCCACAGCTAGTCTGACAGCTTTCATGAATATCTATTTTTCACTCTAAAACTGCCACTCATGAAAATTGAATGAGTTCACGAGTATGGGATGACTTACATTACATACTATGCTTGGCTTAAAACATTCATTTTTAATTTTTTTTTCTATTCAACACAAATTTTTACTTGGATACTTAAGCTATCCACAGTCTATAAAAAGTTGATAACTTGAAAAAAAATCATTTCAATTTCAAAATAATAATTTTAGATGCATCTATCCAGAATAATTTATTTAGACTGCTACTCCAAAACTTTCAGCACTTGCTAGCTTTCCTATCCATTATGCCACAGCCTTCAGAATTGCATGTAGAGCAGCCAAGTGTCAGCCTGAGTGCAGAGCTCTGATAAAAGGGGCCAAGAAATCTCAAGGCACTCACAGCTGTGGTGGCAGAAAACATGAAATGCCAAAGGGAGAAATGAATTCAAGTACAAAGTTGCTGCAAGTTTAAAGTCTCAAGAGAGAATATAAAGTAATCAGAGCAGAGCAAGTTGTCTGCTGAAATACTCAGCCTTTCCTTGTCAGACTGCTAGTCTGAACAAGTGCCACCCAGGTTAGAAAACAGTGTTATCACTCAGCTCTTACTACCACCCCAAGCACAGCTGTGCCTCTGAATTTCCTGTATGGGATCATCTTTTACCAATACAGTGATGCTCCTTGACAGATGGGCAACACATCTGACTTCTGGCCAAGGTAAACCAGTAGTTTACAGACTCCTGCAAGTTTTGTTTCCATTAGAGAGGCAATCCAGTCTCTCACACAGTTGCAAATGCTCTTCTCCTTTCAAATGCCCTTTCCTCCTCTTGATAATGTACAAACACCTGCTGAGCTCAATGGTGACCCAAAGTCAGGCTGCCTGCTTCAGCTGGGTCTGCAGGACAGGGCTTGGGGTACTCGTTCCCTCAGCTGATATCCTACTCATCTTCAAAGGTATTCACAGTGGGATTCCAATGGCTTCTACTGAATATCCAGGGCAGACAACTTCTTCAAAATACAATTTCTTGCACAATTAAAACAAAAAAGAAGTTTAAGAAGTATCCAACTAACTGGACCAAGGTAGCATGAGAAAGGATACTCCAGACTGACTGGACAACTTCCTGCTAATCTAATTTTTGTGGTCAGGCTACTTTGTTTTTCATCTGGGATAGTTCTAACAAATAGGAAAATAGCTTAAAAAAAAAAAAGGATCCTAAACATTTTGTTTCCACTGAAAAAAATTATTTGAACTGATGGTCAATTGAAATCCATGTTATTTGCTGATAATCACTGGTACTTAGAGTTGTAAAAGTCTAATTGCACAGTTATTTTAAAAGATTGTTTTTCAAACTATTAAGACAGACTGATGCACAAGAACCACAAATTTGACTGTAAAAGCTGTTCTTTTAAGCAGTGACATGCAAGTCTGCATTAAAAAGAAGAAATTCCTAGAGCAATAAAATACTATAACTCAATTTAAATAAGGTTTCTACTCAACTTTCAGCTGTGCCCACAAAATGCTGGGACAGCACAGATTTTCTTTATTTTGCAGCTGCAAGTTCAATGTATGCCCAAGTTGTGTTAATATCTATTTCCCCAAAAGCATTAGAACTGGGAACAATTCTATTTTTCGTACACATTAAGAAACTAGAAGTATGCATGGCTGGTTACACAGATGTATTCGTAACTGAAAAATGGAGAAAAACATAAACATATGGCAAGAATTAAAGAGATGAAACTCCTAAAAATCTCGCCTTTCATCTTAGATGGTTTTACTGCACTAAAGCAGTATTCTTGGACATGATAATTTCTAACAAAAATGCAAGGGTTCCAGTACAGAGCAGCATCTTGGCTGGACTAATAACATTAGGTTAGGAACACCTAATCTAACAGCATTAGACTAGAAATTCCTACCTCTTTCTCACAAAACAGCCCCAAAAACAGAGGATGTGATTCAGTCTCCCCACACTTCTGTACCATTTCACAGGTGTGTCTCTTCCAAGACATTTTGCTAATAAAATATATATACATGTAATTCCTTTTTTTGTTGACTAAGAATTTAAAAAGCACTATTGGAAGAGTAGTATAATTTAGAACTTACTTCTGTTATTCTATCCTACTGAATATTTCTCATAAAACCAAAACCGGTTGATGTCCTCTGGGATTAATCATAAGATCTCTGTCCACTCTTCCTGAAAAGTTCACCAATTTTTTCCTAAGCTTGCTGACTGCAGCAATATTATTGGGTGCAGCTCCCATTAAATCATTTGAAATTTGCAGGTGTGTGATATATGTGACTTAGGACGAACTGCCATATAGTCTTCTGCAGATCTGTGCGTTATACTGTAAGACTATAACTGACTAGCAGCCTAACTAGAAAATATCTCTTAAGTTAATTAAAACTGATTTTAGCCTAGTTTTTACTACAGGTAGGAGGGAAGCATACTGCACAAAAACTGTTGCTTTAGAACTGTCATAATTCAACAGTGGTAACACTACCCAAATGATAGGTTATAACCAAAAGGCTATAACGCTGCACCAGAACCCCTCTAAGGTATGTCACAGGCACACAGAAATTATAGTGCTTGTCCCAAGAAGTTTACAACCCAGCTGTTAGAAATTCAACCCACACAGAGTAAGACAGCATGGGAGAACATCTCATAGTAACAGAGACCACAAGATAACACCTACCTAGCCTCAGTTTAACTAAATTGCAAATCCTATTCAATGGGCAAAGCTCTTCAAATGCTACTGCTAGTAAAAATGAAACCCTGTCCTAGGGACAGCCTTCACAAGGAATGTTCTGTTGATTCTCAACATTGCAATATCTAAGCATACTATTCATTTTATTTTGTTTCTTAGAAACTGTGGGAATTTTGCACAACTTATCATATCTGGATGTATATCAGTACATAAGTACATGGTAAGAAAGAAAAAGTCTTTCTATAACTGAAAAAGCTGTTTTCTCTTCGTTGTCTTTGTTACATTTCATAATCACTAACAAACCCCCAAACCAGTGGTATCCAACTAGTATAGGTGCTCGCAGGATTTTTTTTCCCCCAATCAAATGGAAAGCTCATGTTTCCTCTTTATAAAAATACAAGTTCACTAAATGGATGAAAACAATAGTAAAGGGTTCAGCAATTGTTAGATAAGAATCATAATTTCATTCCTTTTGTAATAATCCAAATAATCTCTTATTGACACCTATCATTTTCCCCTGCCTATCACCTTTCTAAAGACAGTTTGGAAAATGCATTAAAATTGACCTGACAAACTGAGCTTCTGCAAACCTGCTCCAAGCACAGGCATTTGGTCACACATTGGCTTTCCAGCTGTCTTACCAGTTTTCCAGGGAGGCTACAACCTTCCTCAAATGGTAGCACAGTATTTCACAACCCTTTCTCATCTTCATCTGTGTGGCTTTGGGAAGGAAGATGTTTTTTCACTGTGGGGTCAGTGATGATAACCATCTACATGGCAAATCTGCCTGTGCTGGAGCAGCAGGCAGGAGATCCTGCCAGTTTCATAATGAGTGTGAAAGCACTAAGAGACTTCCAGGACAGAAGTCCAGGCAAAGGCTGGCAGTACTGAGACAAGGTCATTTTGAAACAGAAAAAGCTTCCGAGTTGAAAATTCCCTGTTCCCACGCACCAAAACCCTATCCAAGGTGGGCAGTCCTCAAAGCACACTAATTGAACCTACTGTTTCTCTCCTGAGTACAGATTAGTAGGAGTCTGCTCTGCCATATTATTCATTTATTTGGGAGATGTAATCGTGCCTAGGAAACAAGAACTACTTGATTCTTTTTCTATAGACTGTACTGTGTGCTGTATACAATACTGCATAAATCCTCCAAGGAAAACAGCAAAATAATTCATAAATTGATTTTCTTTCTCAGCAAAGCCATATTAACCAGGAAGAATACACAGAAAGAAGCAAAAACTGAAAGTCCTGGAAGAATCAGGGCATGCAGTTGACAGGTTGCTCATTCTTGCAGTGCAAATTATCCTGGGTTCAGACCTACTGAAATTTAAATAAATGCCACACTCCTTTCATTCAAGATCTTCAAGGATGCAAATAATTTTTATTTAAAATTACAGCTGTACATGTCAGAACGGATCAATTTAGAAAAAATTCTTACCTCTGCTAGTTGAAATTCATATCATCTTCACCAGTTCAGAGGCTACAGCTTAGGTTACATCCCTCCTTACTGGTGTGGGAACTTGGCCCTCTGCCCTGCCTCATTCATGTCAGATTGTTAGTCAAGTCAACAAGAGCAGATGGAAGAAAAAGTACTACTTCTTGGGCAGAGGACTCAAAAATATTTGGATTCTCTTCTTTCAGCTGAAAACTTTCTTCTGTCCCTCTCATATCCCCTTCAGGAATCTCACCAGACATTAACTTCCTGCAAACAATTTATCACTCCCTAGAGCTGCATAACTGGATGGGAATTGCAAGGAAAAGCAGCACATGCTATTGTATTATTAACACCTCTTACTCAAATCCCAGTAGAAACCACAAGTGTAACATCAACTACAAAAAGTTTGTTTTCAGTGGCAATTCAGGAACAGCCTGTCCTTAGGACTTCCGGTTTCTTTCAAGTGCTTCACACATTGTTATCCAAATGTCGTTTGAACCACTTGTTAATTTTCCTCCGAAACATTTATCTTTTCATGAGATTGATAAGCCAAATGCTATCAGTAGAAGTCTGCTTTGCTTTTTTATTTGCTCATTATAAAAATGAAAGGCAACATTCCAAATTTTTTAGACTTTTTTCACTTTTTATGCAAAGTAGTTGGCTTTCCATTACCAAAAATGAAAATATAACTTGACGTTCTCTTTTCTGATGCTTTGCCATAAATATCTCAGAAAAATAAACAATGTCATTACTTTCTAGTACAGTTCACTTCTTGTTCTTCAGAAAGAGCTGATCTATTTCTGTAGTCAATTTTGAATAACTGGCAGAGATGCTTCATCAGTCCACTTTCAATATCAGAATTTTCAGGGAGAATAGACCTAACACAACTATAGCCTCAGTACATTTTTACTAATAATACTGCCTCAGACTTCATTTGTATTAAAGAAAAATGCTGCTACAGAGGCTGCTTCCATTTCAATTCTGTCAAACAAATGAGGAAACAATGAATATTCATGTTTCTTTCAGCTAATGAACAATCCAAACATGGACTGCATCTCTGTGCCAAGCCAAAACACAGTGAATCACTATGTGGTCGAAGAGTAATAAGGAATTGGAATGAGAGAAGGATGTTCTATTTATTTCATGCTCTGGATTTAAGACCATCATAATATAGCCCATTAATAACAATATTACTGTTTTAGACTCAGATTTTGCAGATTCCATATCATGGATACTATGTTCATATCATTCTCACTTCCAAGAACTAAATATTGTTTTGCAGAGATGCAACGAGACAGCCCCAAACTTGCATATGAGAAGTGGCCAAGAGTTTTTGAATGTTTCAAATTATTTAAAGAAAGAAATAGAATAATTACATCTTAGAGCAACAAGTTAGAAAAGCTGAAAATTTAAAAAAAAAAAAAAAAAGGGCAGCTAAAAAAAGCCTGAGCAACTTCCTGTTAAGAGACTTTCAAGTGAGACAAGCTGAAAAATTCCTTAAAAAATGACCACACAACGATGTATCTAGATTATGCCTTCATGTTGGAAGATGTCTTGGCAGGACATATCAACTAAAGCACAAAGGCAGCTATCATTTACAATGAATATTGAATTTGAAGGTACTACAAAGCCATGGACAAGGTGTTCTCAGGTACATGGAACAAGGATGCTGATCAGTCTCCACTCTTCAGAAGTGAAGGAAAGCTGATTATAGGAGACTATTGCTTCCATACAAGTCTTTCCCTCAGTTCTCCACACCTTTTTTTCCCATTGCCTCACTTGCAAAAATTTTTTCTTCTGCCCTACAGCTCTTTGCCAGGTTAATTTTGTAGCATCTTGTCTATGAAAAAAATTGCAGATAATTGCCCAGCCTTCATCATCACTTTCATATGTTTCCTTTTGTCTCCTCACCGTACACATCATCTTCTCCCAGCACAAGGATCTGAAATGGGGCTGATTCAGTATTTCTAATCTCTCAAAGATATTTTCCCTTGTTTTTTCTCTTTAGTGCAGAACTAATATCTGAACTGATTTTCCCCTATAAGAGACTTCACCCAGTGTCATGCAGACAGGGGAAACAGATTGAAGAATTCCAACTCATGCTTCTGTACTCTCTATTATCACTTCACAGGTGGAATTTTGGCATCAGAAGTGCTTAAGCTGCCCTGCTGGATGCCAATGTAATATGTAGTCAAAGCCAGCAAAGTGCAACAAGGCGGAATTATCTTAAATAGGAAAAAACCCCCCACAATTCTATCTTGCACCCTGCAATCTGAAACAAAAATATCAATGAAAATTTGGAGCTAGGAAATTATAATTTACATTTTGAACATGCGTATAGCACCTCTGTCTGTAAATCTCCAAAACACTGTGTCAGCAGACTCAATCCTTCACATGGAAAAAACAAGGGAAAAGAAATATTCTACAGTTCAATGACCAATGATATTGTTTTATTTTACGCTTCTACTATACCTTTATTCTATTCTATGCCTACCACATTAGAGCATGCTTTAAATGAACAGGCAGCCATAAAACAGCACTGTATTTCTATGGAAGCATTTTAGTATTAGCAGAAAATACAGTACACACTTAAAATGCAGAAATACTGCCAATGTGCAAAGAATTTGTCTCCATTATAAACACGGCCACCTGTTTACTGTCTCTAATTCTAAACTATGACTCAGTTGGAAAAGAGGAATTAACTGGTATAAACTTTCTGAGATGTCAAATATTTGGCTTGTATGAAGCCAGTGCTACCCAAGCTGGAGAGAATCCCCCTCTCTCCTCCTGTTGCACTGGAAATAGGTATCATAGAAGTCTTCCTTCCTTCACATACCTTCACACTCTTGGCACAGTGAGTCATTATAACATTTATGTTAGAAGAAAATAGGCCATAAAATGCAGTAACTTGTTGGGAGCAAGACACTTTTTAGAATCATAGAATGGTTTGTATTGGAAGACATCTTAAAGATCATCTGATTCCAACCCCCCTGCCATTGGCAGGGACACCACAAGACCATGTTGCTCAGGGCCCCATCCAGCCTTGCCTTGAACACTTCTAGGCAAGGGCATTGACAATTTTTGAACAACATGTTTCAGTGTCTCACTAGCCTCATGAAACAAAAAAAAAAAAAAAAAAAAGAAAAAAAATGAAGTGGAGGTTCAGCAGTAAGAGACTCCAAAGTTCTGAGATCTGGAGCCAGCCATGCTTCACTGTCAGGCCTTCCAGGCCCTGATTCAGAAAGGGCCATTCATGAGCCTAATTCTACCTGCTTGGATTAGATTTGCTGATTTCTCTAGGACAAGTCACAGCATAGGAAATTATATACTCATAAGCATGTTTCACAGCTATCAGTAACACTGGAGAGTTCACAAGAATCACCTTGCCATGTTCCATTAAACACATATTTGTAATTTACAAATGCAAATGAGCATATCTCCCTGTAGAATGACAGATCAGTTATGTTGATATTAGTCCCATCTTTTCCCTTATATTAGGTCATCTTCAAACCATTAGAGAATCAGCTCTTGGCTGTAAAAATATTTTCCAACACTGAGATCCAAAAGTTATATAAAGATTTGAAACACAAAAATACTAATTCTTAAAATTTTCTTAAATCTCAACTGAAATAAACAGATTTTTTTTTTGTCATTGCCTTAATTTAATGTTTACTTCTAATCCTACCTCTGCTGTACAACTGCACTGTGCTGGTGCCAAATTAAAGGACTTCTAAAATGTCTCATCTTTGAGAAATGCGACTCCAATCACTTGCTTAACAAGTTACTCATGGAAATTAACAGAGATTTCCTTAGGATGAGGTAATCATTGGTTTATATTATTTTGCCTGGTGGCTGCTAAATTTCATCAGGATGGTCCTGCAAGAGAAGGAACATTTAAGCAATATCGTTCTTTGCAGGTTGCAATTACTGAAAGTATATGCAAAGTATAGTGATGGTATATCTGACAGGCAATATGCAATAACCATAGACACTAATTAGTACTCCATTGACTTTGTTTTCGAAATAAAGCAAGAGAGCTTTATACACACCCCACTTTCTTGTCCTCCCCTGTCCTCATTCCCCTAAAGTTGCAGAATTATCTCGCTGACCAATCTTAATTCACTGTTTGTAGCTATAGACAGAGAATCAAACTCAGGCTAAAGCTGGTGCTTTTCCTGCTGCCTGTCAGGGAGATTTTTAATTACCTTTTACTGAGACCAGTGGGTTTGTTACTCCCATTATAGGAAAGGGAAATTAAAGGGAAAGGGTAAGGTGGAAAAGAAAAAGCGAAAAGGGGAAAAAAGGGAAAAGGAAAAAGACATAGTAGGCTAGTGAATTCCCAGCCTCTCTGTCACCAAAACTATTTGTCACACATAAGTGTGTCACACTGGGCAATGGTATTTGAGGTGAGCATAGGGACATTTGCACTGGTTAGAAAGGAAACATTTTCTTCGTGAGAACACTCAAGCAGCAGCACAGGTTCCCGGGCAGGTTGTGCTATCCTTGTGGGTTTTCAGAACCCAGGAGAATAAATCTGTGAGCAACCTGCACTGACTCCACACCTGACCCTGAGGTTACATTGGAGATCTTCTGAGGCCCTTTCCAATCTAAGTTATCCTCTAATCCCTGTGGTCAGAGGACAGACATAGAAATCTGCTGGGTGAAGATGAAGATTAAAGAATCTTTGAGACAGTTATTTTATATTTTCCAGCACTGGAAAAGCTGTTGTGCTCTGTCCAAATCGTTTCTTTCTGCTGGTGGTTGCTGCCGAGGGTAGTTTTTGCACATTTTCATGTGTGAATTACTCTTAGTTTGTGGGGCAGCAGTCCTGAGCACTCATACTTAAGAAACAATACTTGCTCTGCAGAAGTAGTGACAACTAATTGAAAACCAAAACAATCAACAATGCCCCAAAAAACTACTCCAAAGGATTCATAGAAAAAATGAAAGACAGTTCTTCACTCTGTTTAAGATTATTAGCATGTTTAACAGAGAAAAGGAAAAAAACCCAGTATACTATCTCCCTAAAATTGCTGAATAACACCTCTATTTTTCCTGTCTCTTTTCTTAATGTATTCAACAGTCACATTTTCTACCTACTCTTAGAAAGCATTCTGTATGCTAGATAACAGATAATAACAGATAATAAAGATATTTTCAAATAATAGAACTTTCTTTTTGTGGTAATTCTGAGAAATACAATGAAATGTGCCATTAAGGAGAAACTACCAAAGACTAGAAATGCAATTAAATTTCCTCTCTCTGCTGAAACTCATAGAACACTAAAATGAAAGAATTTTCATATTTGCTCTTCCCTTTAAAAATAAAATATTATACTCGCTTCAAATATTCTCCCTTACAACTCCAGCACAAGAGTTGTCATTAGTACCACTGTTTCTGCTTCTAGCATTTCATGATCAATTCAGAGATGCAGGAACACAATATCTCAGCGGATATACCAGGGCCAAAACTCCCAGCGAGGGCATTCACTTCAGATAGTCTCTATCTGTCTATAAATATGTGCCTGCAAGAGGAGAGGGCAGAGGGACTAATTCCCTTTCATTCACCATGTGTCTGCCTTGTCTCCTAAACTAAGCTGTTTAGAGTAAAGACTTTCTCATACTATTCTCAGCAACACAGCACAGCACACTAGGACTTGAATCCTATCTGAGATATATACCTGCCACATCTAGACCAAAAACAATTTAAAAATAAAAAAATATCATCTATAGAGGAAAACATCAGCAGATGAAACAGAAGCTTTCTCACCACAGAGATGATTTTGCAATCATAAACAAAGAAATTTCTATCAAACCATGGGCCATTTTCCCCTTGTTTCACTGGACTGCATAAAAAGAGGATTTCCTGCACTTTGTCATTTTTAGATGCTCTGCTCAGAATCTCACAGAAGAAATTACCAAATTTGATGAGGCCTCCCAAGTACTTTGCTTCAGTGAAACTTTATGAACCACATATGAAACAGGTAGTACAATGGCAAAGATTATGATGGCTTTAGATGCTACATCCCAAGGCTACTTATTACAACACACGGGAGAAGGAGTGAGAAAAAGGAGAAATACCTGGGAGCAGGACTCAGGTATTTGGTGAATCAGCGTAAACCAACACTAGAAAGTGCTAAGGAGAGGGATGATGTTTCATCCAGATTTTAAGTTGACTTCCATGAGAAATTCCCAGCCATGTGCCTGCTTGCAGAGTTCAGCCCTTTGGACCAAAAGTGATTTCCTGAAGAAAAAGAGTGTTAGTCGGTCTTCCCACACGTCCTTGTAGGGAATACTTCCACACTCAATGGAAAGGAGAGATCTTCTTTTCTTCCAGATGAGTGCTGTAAACAGCAGCACTATGGGGTGATTCCCTCTTTCCCTGTGGCCTAATTATTATACAGGCAACTGACCTTTACCGAGGCCTTTCCCTCCAGGTTATTAAGCAGGTGACAAAGGAGGGAGGCCAGGAACAGCTCCATTAGAGCCAGCCCAGACCTGCAGATCTATCAGCTCCTATAGGCACTGTGTGAGCATGGCTGAACTGCTGGCAGGCAATGACCCAAGTCAGTCAGAGCTCTGCCCCTCACTCAAGGCATGACAGAGGAGCTCAAGTATATTTGCATTGCCTTCTAGAAAACAGATCATCCTCATACACAGGATGGAGCAAAGAAATTCTACAGAGAGCAAGGCCAGGTCTGGGCTGTTTGCCCTTCAGATGAATCTAAAAATTCTTGCTGGACCTGTGCCATGCATTACAGAGTCAACTTGGCAGAATAAAGCACCAGTACACTCAGGAATGTCTGAATTACCTATGATTCTCGAGGTTATTTTAGCCCTCCATTTTTCCAGGTATTAACAATATTTGCCTTTGTGAGATCTCATACACACTGAAAAAGCTTCTCCAGAAGAAATAAAGAAAACCCTTCCTAAAAATTCCTTTTCTTTTAGGAGCTAGGATTTTCTTATGATTGGGAAAGCTCGGTTCAAACCACCTAAGACTTGGTGACCAATACTTTATATAGTCAGCCTTTCCCATCCTAAATGAGGGTCCTAGCTGTGTTCCAAGAGCAGACAGCAGTTCTTCCAGTGGTTAGATAGCCCATACTCCTCAACACACAAGTATGCCTCTTGACAGGCACAGCTAGGTAATATCTCCCAGACTACACTGCAGTAAAAAGAAAAACTAGGTTTTGAGACCCTTCAGATATAAGCACAGAGCTGCTTGTCACCATGAGAACAGGAGCAAATGGCTAGGAAACTGCATGCCTACAGGATTTACTGGCAATGTAGTAAAGGCAAAAAATTCAAAGTATCAGAATTATGGATACAAGACACCTCTGTCCCCCTGGTTCTTTAGACATGGAATTCTCCTGTATAGTTAGGCTTCAGCAATTAATACTACTGTAAATATGTAACTAACTTACAAGAAAGAAGCCTATAAGTATTGTCACAGCAGTAGGGTTACTGAATGGCCAAGCTCTTACTCCAGCTCTGATTCACGCTGCCTCTGCAGATACTTCTTATTTATCATTTATCTGCCTCCAGTTTCTTCATCTGTAAAGGAAAGGTAGTACCTGTTTTATAAAGGTGCAGGAAAATCAGTACTCCGTTAGTACTTGTAAAGTTTCTGGTGCAAATGGACCACTTGCCTTTTCCCCAAAGTAGACACCAGTGTGGGTCTCATCTGCACCTGTGCCAACACAATGTATGCACAAAGATTAAGGAGCTGTGAAGAACTGGTGTAGCTTTATTTACATGATCACCACCCGAGGTCAGATTTGCACAGCTAGCCCACCCAACTGCACACAGGAGAGCTCTCCCTGTTGTGGGCACCTTCACCAGGTTTCCAGAAGACAGAGAACTTACAACTGGAACATGTTCAGCTGAATAGCAATGAGATGGTTCCAGGTGAGGAGAGGCTGAGGAAAGCAAGCTTGTCCAGGATGGAGAAGTAAGGGCTTTGATGGAATGTAGCAGCAGCCTTACAGTACCTGAACTGCACTACGACATCTTCCAACAGATTTTTAACCCTATCAGCTGAGACTCACTGCTCACCTAATGCCCAGAGACAGCACTTCACAGAGGAGTAGTGGGGTACTGCTCCACATGAGCCTTCCCCACTGTGTCATAAGAAAAGATTCCACATCCTCAGGTGTGATGGGGGAGCTGGAGGACCTGCCTCAATCAGTGGTTTACAATACCAAAGAGAAGTTTAAAAGCAGAGAACAAAACCTCAGTCTCATACCCATAACATCGAGCACCAAAGACACACTGTCTTTTTAAAGAGCTCTGTGTGTGTGTGTGTGTGTGCCTTGTCATATTCCTGCTTATATCATACAGACATGAAAAGAAACAAATTCTTATGATTTCATACAGAGATTTTACTTCATAGGCTCCCAGCAAATGTCTCCTCAGCTGGAGGGGAAAAAAGGAAGAAGAAAAATTCTTCAAGTCATCAGCTTCACACACATCTTATTATAGCAGCCTCTGCAGTGAAATTCATGCATGCTGATGACAACGCTGGTACACACACATGTCATCTGAGCTGTTTATAGCCATTCTTTCATTTAATGTATCTCATCTGCCAGGTTTTCTTGCAGGTTTTGTCTGTTTTACCATGTTACCATTTAAGCCTTTATCTATAAATCAAAATGAACTATAAACCACTTTGTCATCTTTTGTTTTGCAACAGATGTACAGCAAGCAGAGACTGCTCCTGAATAGGAAAAAAATGTGAACACAAACACAGGCTGGGATATGCACAGAGACTCTAAAAAATCAGTGGGTTTTTTCTTACTGGTAGTCGATGGTACAGAAGGACAGCTACTAAAATAATGAGAGGTAGAATAAACCAAGATGATAACACTCTTTAGATCCCCTCTATAAGGAGGGTAAGGGTATCAATCTGAGGGAGTGAAACAGATGATTTAGGGTGGAACTTTTTTCAGAAGGCTCCTAGAATATGGATACAGAAGTGGCAATTCAGTTGCATAAACAAATAACCTGATATAGATTTCTGTTATGTTAAAAAGCTTTCATTAGCAAGCTCTGATGTTCAGCAACACACTGAGTATTCCAGCATCCAGTCACCATTACTACTGAAAAGGTCCTAAGTTGCAGTTACATGGCTTCTGCTCAACCAGTAACAGAAAATACACAACTTAATGTCCTGTTCAAAGGGCTTCAGAACATCTGACTTTGTGCTGATGGAAAAGTTTTCCTCTGCAGTACAGGATGCTGGGCGTTTTAGGTTTTCTTGCTTTGTTCTGGCACTATTAATTTCATTTATTATTGCCACTCCTCCTCTGGAGGAATTGAGTTGATCCAAAATACAAACCATGTATTTCTCCCAGCAAATGGGCAGATGCTAAGGTGCACTGCTGTAGACAAAGAGCAGCCTGGCTGGCTTTGGCACAAACAAAATTCAAACCAGAGTCATGGCACACAAGGTCAGACATCTCAGTAAATGTCCTGCCTGACCCAATGAATCCCATCCATCCTTAACTACAGAAAGAAAGGAAGGGAGGCATAAAAGATATGTCTATAGCAAAATACATATTACAAAAGCAAATAGAGGCTATTGTTAGGAATCTTCAGCAATATCCCTGATGACAGGAATAGTCATTAGGGATAGTACAGTCAGCAAAAATCAGAAGTGCTAATTAATTTATCATCTTTCTTTACTCTAGCAAATTACTTAAAATATAAAGTAGCATGTACATTTTTATTTGTACTTTCATGCCCCATCTAAGTTGTAGTCTTCTCTAACCCAATGTGCCAATCATAGGAAATTTCCAGAAGATTCAAAAGCCATCCTGACAGACTTGTAATTAATGACAAATACACAAGACATCCATACAATCAGATTTCCATTATTCCGAAAGCCACAAATTGCTATTCCCATACGCATAACTTTGTCCTAAGAACAATAAATTGCTAGAAAAAGTGCCTAATTTCTCATCTCCAATCTCCATCTGATATTTAGCCTGAAGACCGGACTTAGATACTTAATTCATCTGCTGACATCTTTTCCTCCTCTACACAGGAAACAATTCAGCTAGAGATTTCTGAAAGAATGTAGGACACTTTGATGTTTTACAGAAAGCAAAACAAAAGCCCACACCTCCTTCTGTAAGTGAGGTTCTGTAACCTCCTCCAGCTTCAGATGTAAGACACTTGACTTGCCTATGGGATACATATTCACATTCATTATTCCTTTCTGCCCAGGAACTGTATGTATGTTATATATTTTACTCAAAAATGTAATCCAGTTATCAACTGGAAAAACTCAGACAGGTGTGGGGGGGGAGGCATGTGTTTGACTGAAGAAAATTAATCTTGGATCTAAAAATGCCATTCCAAAGTAAAATTTAATCAGTTGAAATTGTTCCACCAAAAGTCTGAGCTTTGACTCTATTCTCCAACCAAAACTTGTATTCTCTAAGAAATCCTCACCAAAGTTACACCACTGCCTTCTCCCAAAACTGTCCTAGAAATCTATTGGTGCACTTGGATTATACTGGATTCTGATAGCAAACTGGTGCTGGAAAAACTTGGTTTAGAGATGCACTAACGCTAATATTTTTAACTAAATATTTAAGAATCCTAAATCTAATCTAGAGTTACAAAGCAGATTTAAAATTCAACCTTAAGACAATTCATCAGGCACAGGAAAGTAGGTCCTTGCCTGTGCATTTCTTTCTTTCACTTGAACAGGATTTCTTTCAGAGTTTAATGCAGTGTTCTGGTTATCTTCAAAACCCACAGAATGGGGAGCCAACTCATTCTTGGCTATGTGGGCAAGTGAAGAATTCAATCAGTTATCCTAATTTCCTTGCTTTTAAAAATGCAATCTAATGACTCTTATGCAACTCAGTATACCTTTTCTCCAAAATTAGTTTAAATACCTTCATACTTCCTTTAAATGAAATAATTGTGGTTTTGATAGATAGAGCATTCTAAGATTTTTCAGGTCTCACACTATATCAGTCTAACCAGGAGCAGAAGCATTTAGCTGGGGCATTTTGCCTCTTCCCTAATTAATTTTAAAATCATAGGTGGGTGGGGGAGGAACCATCAATATAAGATATTTTTAATGTTAATACCTGTGAAGTTATGTTTGGTTTTGCTCACTTAACTCACTTTACCTAAAGCAAAAGATATCTTAGTCCTGAGAATTTTATTTTCTTATTTATTTTAATTTACTTGCAGCCAATTATGACCACAGAAGACAGAAGCCATCTTTGCCACGGGGTACTGCTACTGGGGATTGAAATCTGATTCTGAAATACACAACATTTCATATTGGTGGGTTTTAACATCAAAAATGCTGTAGACAAAACAATATTTATTATAAATTAATTTCTCTGTCCAAACTATAACTTATGCTAAAACAACCATCAACACCATGCAAAATTTTGTAGTCCAGCTGATGCTTGTAATTTTACAGAACAAAAAACTAATGATTCTAGTTTTACAGTCAGACCAATTTCTGAAGAGTTAACAGTTTTGGGGGTTTGCATGGATTAGTATGGATACAACAGTTCTAACAACATTTGGTGCTTGCCTCCTATAATCAAGCTCTTAGGCAGTATTTACAGACACTCTAAAGATGATTCAGGTTTTGAATAAAAGCATCTCTAAATGTCCAAGTGAACAGATTAATAATGCTTATAATTTTATCCCAGGTATTAATTTTTGTGTTCCTGAGTGCTGTAAGCATGAAAAACTTCTTTCTAAAATGGAATCCCAGTCGAATATTGAGGGCTTGGGACATGATTTAGGTCTTGCTAGAGAAGTAGCTGTGAGCACAAGGCAAGTAGGCACAGATGGGAGAAATAGCCAGCCCGGCAGGAATTCGGAACTCCAGCGCCTGCAGCTATCCAAGCCGGGCAGGCAGCAGCAGCCACTGCATACCAACCAGCAGCATCGATCTGAATGAGAAAACGGAGTACTCAGGAACAAGGGGGAAATGAGACAATCAGAGACATAATAACTACCCTAATAATTACTTGATTACTGAATTGAAAAATATCACTTAAGAAACAAGATGTTGTCACTGAACTGAGAAACAGAAGCTGCTGGTCTCTGTAGGATTCAATTAAAATGCTTCAAGTTTTGCTTTCAGGCACTGTGAGATGCCTGCTGGTAACAGGATCTTCTTGGACTTCACTACGACTGGAAATTCTGCAACCAAGCCATGACAAGACATTATACTTTTTCTGAAGAAAATGGGGGTTTTTTTATTTTATTTTCTCAAAGCTGCAGAGCATAGGTCAATTAAGACACAACAGAAGTTTCTCAAACTGAGAGGTTATACTGAAGGGCAGCTTACACCACAGTAGAACAGATAATCATCTTAAATAGTTTGCAAAGCCTCAAAACAGGCTTATCTGGCTAGCCAAAGATCAATACTAATGTGCCAACCCTCCAGCCAAGCCAAGCACAATTCACTGGAATGTTATTACTGTGCAAAAAGGAAAAGAAAACTTTATTAGGCTGAAGAGTTTCATTTAGGAATGTGGCTTTCACAACAGCACAGAGTGCAGAAACACCACCCTGTTTCCCTGGGTTTCAGCTGGGATAAATTTAATATTCTTCCTGATAGTGGTATAGAGCTGTGGTTTGGATTTGGGATGAGGGACAATGAGGTTTGTAACACACTGATGTTGTGGCTGTTGCTAAGCAGTGATTAAGGACTCCAGCTTCTCATGCTGTCCCACCAGAGAATAGTGAGGGCGTGCACAAGATGCTGGGAGGAGACACAGCCTGGATCACTGACCCAACCTGATCAGAAGGATAGATATTCCATACCATATCATACCTTGCTCTGTATATAAAGTAGGGAGAAAGATACCTGAGGCATCTTCCTGATCAGGAACTGGCTGGACATCTGTTGGTGAGTTACGAAAATTGCATTGTATATCACTAGTTTTCTACACTCTAATCCTTTTATAGTTGCTGTTTTTCTTCTTATTATTTATTTCCCTTTCTCTTCTGTCCTATTACATTGTCTATACCTCAACTCACAAATTGTACGTATTTTTTTTACTGTCTTCTCCATTCCTGTAGGGTGGTGAGAAGAGCTGTGGTGTGTAGCTGCCTGATGTGTACACCTCATTCTATGCAGTTAACATTGTTGGAAGCTGCATAATATTGGTGTTTTTAATAAAAGACTCACAGAAGGACATCAGATTAAGGTTTCTAATTCCCACACACCTGTGGTCTCTTTTACTTCTACGGGTTTTGTAGCCAATTTTGCCCTTGATTTCCTATGCATAACAATCACTGATTTTGCATCTATATATGGCCAAAGGCAAGAAAAACAGCCTTTTTGTGCTGAATTTTCAGAAGTATAAAGTACAGACTCTTTCTGTCCCATTGAAGCCAAAGAGAATTTCAGCATTGACTTTGGGCAAGGAGCACAGATAAATCAATTGCAAATGCTTAGAAAAATCTCCTCCCTAATTTGCATGGGTTGTTGGTAGTATAATATCAATATCACAACAGGGCAAATAGATAAAACCTTTGGGCCTGTTGCCTGTCTAGGATACACCTTCTGCAGAGAGCTACAGCACGGATAAAGTAAGCCAGCAGGTTGAACATAGGCACCCAGCACAAACCGCTTGTTTCACAAAGATTTTCCAATGCATCATAGCTGACAACACATGTAATCTTTTAGAGGAATACTATTCTGCACCATATTTTTTAATATCTTCTATTTTTCTCAAACAAGGGGTTCAGCACTAACCCATGCAGACAGAAACACCTCATACCTTCCCAAGAGTACAAACAAGTGTCCAACAACAAGCATAAATGCTGTGCCTCCACACACCCTAAGGGAATCTCAAAATAAAGCAATGACCCAGTTTCACACTTCATGTTTTTCAGTTATGCAGTATTTCCTGGAGCTCAGGAATCCATGTGCTGTGAAATCTTTTAAATCTGCTCTTAATATTTCAAAGTACATAATCATTAACACCTATTGTGCATTGAGCCTGAAAACTTCTAATATTACAGCAACTTTGTTATCTTCCTTTAACACAACTTTCAGATGCAGCAGGACTTGTAGCATGAAGTAATTAAAATAAAATCATTTTTCTTTTTCTGTTTTTTAACATAAAATTTCTATTAGGTTATACTTTAACATGCTAGCAAAGGAAACCACCTTTTAATTAAGCTCTAGCCAGGTCTCTTTAGCACACTGATGAGAATTGTCTAGGCCAAGATTATTGTTCACTACAAGTGTTAATGCTTCATTGTCTGCTCTGCTTACAGTTCTCCCTTGTGCTGAAAGCTGACCCAGTCTGGACACCAGTTCTATGGTGGTTCATTCATCACTTCTTGTTCACCAGTGAAGAGCAGTTTGCTGCTCATCATGATCCAAGCTCCAAGCCCTTTTCTATCCAATGACTAATTCCACCATCAATCCCGTACTGGCTAATGAAATGTACTTGCCTTTTTGGTGGTACTGCATCACAAAGCCTTCCTGAAGCCATAATACTTTATATCTTTCTCTTTACCCCTGTCAAGTCCCATTGACCATCTCTCCTTCTCGGAGAAGTTAATTGGATATGTGAAGCATGACCTTCCTTTCATTAACCTGCACTGACTCCCTGTATCTGTCCAGCTTTTCCCCAACTTTATTTTAATTAGTGCCTTGAATCTTTCCTAATTCAAAGGTTACATGTGCACATATGCCATTTTCTCATTTATCCTGTAGTTCTTTTCCAGCTAAAAGCTTTGCATCATGCTGAATTCACAACGGATAACTGATCAAGACTTGAGGAATCTCCCTTTTCCTATACCCATGCATAAACACACACTCTCCAAAGAAAATAAATGGGGAAAAAAATACACTTTTTCTTTAAACTCTGGTATCACAATTTAAGCTAAAAGAAATCATATTTATCTTGAATTATCAGATAATCAGGTCCACATTATGTTACAATGCTGGCAGGTAAATTACCTGCTTGGCCAATATCTCTCTAAGGTTTTAGCAAGTTTAGATTCCATAGCAAATCAGCTGTGTGTCACACAGGAGGGCCAAAACTTCAGGGATTAAGGCAAAAACTGTTAGGACCAAGTGAGCATATTTTTATTAAACCACACTCCACAGAAGTCTGCTATTACATTTGCCTAGAAGTTGACCTCTGTATCTATATTAAGGTATTTCAATAATGCAACTTCTTTTACTTTAATGCTGTACAATCAGCAAGTCTATTTAGCTTCTGGATATTGTACTTGTGGAACATAAATCTGAAGTTCAGGGAACTTCAGTGCTGAAATCACCAACTTAATATCCAAGTTTTTAGCTTCAGCTTCCTGTATCCTAATCCAGGTTTTGTAGACTTGGATCACATTTAAATCTTATCTCAGTTCTACAGTTTTATCTGTTTTCTACTGTCCTTTCATATCTTGAGATCCAGGTGACATTTCCAGAAGGTTTACTGAGGCTTTATCTATCCTGTAGGATTAACAGGAAGACATCTGTAGTCCTGGGCCACTGTGGCTGTAGAAGAAACATTGCAAGTACTGAAAGATTTGATATAAGTACTGGATCAAATCTCTCTTTATTTTCAAAGCCAGTACTCCACAGATCCAGTATTCCTCAAGCCAGGCTCCAAAACTGTTTTTAAAATTAACAAAAAAATGCCAAAACAAAACCCAACTTGTCCTAAGTCATGCATTTGAATTCAAATTATAATACCCTTACCCTGTTCTCTGCCAGGCTTTTAAATTCTCCTGAAGTAAAGACATTTTCCAGAACCAGAGTTTTGCTCAGTACTATTTCTACTTAGAAGCAAGATGAAGACAAAAGTCTTTCAGTAAGTTTCATGATGTCCTCTGTTTTCATCAATGGATACTTTAACATGTAAAGCTGTTACATGCTCAGAGAAGTTATTTTCCCAACTACCCAGCCAGCCACATAAAATCGTAGATTCACAGAAGAGTTTGGGTTGGAAGGGACCCTAAAGATCATGGAATTCCAATCACCCTACCATAGGCAGGGATGACTTTCACTAGACCAGGCTGCTCAGGCCCATCCAGTATGGCCTTGAACACCTCCAAGGATAAGACATACAGATCATGTCTGTATAAAAATAAAATCATGTTTATGAATCAAGCCACAAAGCCTCCAAGCCTCCTTGGAATCAGCCCAGTGAACATCGACTGTAAGATATTGTTTCATATAAATGTCACATCTTCTGCGAAAAGTTTCCTTATGGCCCCACAGTGCCTGCAGTCTCTCTCATCAGCCTCTTGTTTTTTATAATTTACATTTGTATAGCCATTTAATATTCATATTTACATCCTATGTAATTTTGTTTCCACTTTTGATTTCAGTTTTCTTGATAACTTCCTTGTATTTTTTCCTTTGCTTCCTATACTTTCTCTTTTGGAGCTAACACTTCTGATTTATCCCAAGGGATTTCTTGGAAATGAGACTTTAGCTCTCAGTGGAATGTTTTTTGTCAAAACATAAAAAAAAATGTAAACATCTCGACTGCATTCCTCCTGGTCTTCATTTCCTCCTGTAGTTTTCCAGTCATCCATATTGATAATTTCTGCTACTTCCTGAATATTAATGTCTTGAGTGGATACAGTATTGTATTTGCTGAGCTCACAGTGGTCTGCCTTTGGTACTTTGTACTCACTTTGCCTCCTGCAGTGTTTTGCTCAGCGCTGTGCATGGCTACACTGAGTCAGGAATTGGCATCTCTGTGTTTGCCCACATAAGGAGAAGGACTATGGGTTATCTATCATACAGCAACTCAAAGTACTAAGCTTTGTGCCTGGAATGTCTCGTTCCCTTGGACAAGATAGCAAGGGGCCAAATTCTCCATTTTGTTTATTTCTGGACATGAAACTGTCAGAATATCATTTTTCCATTTGCCGGTCTGTTCTAGTACGTGGTAGTAATGCGTGTTGTAGTAGATAATGCACTTTTCATGCTCTCCCCTTCCATGTGGTATTAAATTCTACTTACCTCTATGGTGAGTTTTTACCATAGTCACATGATTTAAAGAATTATTTTCTCCAGAAAAAAAGAGAATAAAAAAGGCCAAAATTCTCTTCAGTGCATCTGGCTACTACACAATATTTTTTTACATTACATATTAATTTTCTTTGTGGGGAAGCTATGACTTATCTCCTCAGGGAAAGGAAATGCCACTGGAATTTTATATTTCTCAATTCTTTCATGTGTTAAACTGGTGTGAAGAAACTCCTTGGCATTTCCGTGCTGGAATATGGTATAATTGCAATACAGACTGTGCATTTCACTGTGTTACATTCAACTCTCTCATCTAGAAAAAGAGTATCAAGATCTCTTACGAATTTAAGTTGTCTTCAATCTAAGACAAAACCACAGATCATTAACTGGAATGCCTCACCTACCACTCCCTCAGCTACACTATTTTCATCCCTACAGCAGGGAATACTACAAACCCATATAACTCATCTTGACAGCTGAGAAGAAAACTTGGAAAATGCATGAAAAATTCATTAGGGTAGTGTGGGATATCTAAAATGCCTCTGCTCTACATATGTTTTTTTCTTAATACTTTTTATTATTAGCTGTGTGATGGATTAAAATAGAGCACTAGATGATGTGTAAACAGGAGAGGTATGGATACATGGGAACCATGTGTAGGTGGATGGATGAATGTTGAGTCAGGAGGTGGATAGACGATCGAGTTTGTAAAGAATGGAGACAAAACTGATGCTGGAATTTTCTTCAATACTTTTAGCACTAAAAGAGAGAAACTAGCATTTTGACATTTCCCAGAGAGATAAAAAAAATTTGTATGGCACTCCCTTGTATTATTTAGGTTCTCTTATTACTTCACTACTTTGAAAGCCTGTCATTTGTTTTTTCTTTGACTGCTGAGCAATACAGGGGATTTCTTTGCAAAGGGCAGGCAGACAGCAGAGTCTGCAGCCTTGTGCCTATCATATAAGGACAAGTTCTCATTGTAGACAGCAGCAAACTGATTTGCTGCCTGCTGCTTTAAAATGATGAGTACACTGGAGAAGGCACTGCAGGTTCTGCTGGAAATTGCAAAGACTCAATATCACCTAAGATTGGACTTATTGGTCCTAGGATGCATTTTGGCCACCCCTGGTTTTCTCCCAAATGACACAATCCTACCAACAGGAAGAGAAGTCACAGAGCTTCAGGTTCCACAGTCTAAAGGAAAAGTCAAGGATGGTTGACTCTGGGATTTGGGTTTGCACTTTTGAATAATTTCAGCAAATACTGGTGAAGCACCCATAATAGGCAACCAGTATAACCACAATCATTTGAAATATGAAGTGTGCTTATGCCCATTCCCAAATTAGAGTTACTGAAAAGGAATGTTGGAGTTTGGGGGATGTTTTGTTTGGATTTTCCCCCTCTTTTTCTTTTTCTATATTTGCATTCACATTATCCAAGAGGGAAGTTTCTTTGCTCCTCATAGAAGTAAGCAGAGCAGCTAATGGTTTCCACAGAAGTGATAACACCACATCGTGAAACTCAGGGTATTCATACTGTAATATGACCTTAAGTGAAATGCATTGTCAATTTCACATCAGAAGTGCTCTGCATCATCACTGTCAAATGACATGTGTTAAACATCTCTTGAACTGGATAATTTGGAAGAGTACAATATGAATAATGTCACACTATTAAAGATTTTTCCTGTTTAAAGAATACCATAATGACAACTAAATCAGAACTCTCATTTTGACTCAGTGCTATACTGTATCATCACCACTTCCAGTGAAATATTTTCCTGTGCAAATGACTTATTCAAAACTTACACTCTAATCCTCAAACAGGACTTCAGCAGACTATAACTGCATTTAGTCCTTTTGCCCAAAGAAGAAGTTGTTTCCATAGTCTTCCTTCCAGGACCGCTCATTTTTACAGGTTGGGAGAAAACAACACCTCATTTGAAACACAGTAAGTGGTAGGAAACAGCAAATAGACATCTAGAGACAGAGCAAGAATGATTCTGGAACACAAAGTGATTCAAACATGCATTCATTTTTATCCTAACTTGGAATTCCTTCTTTTTAATCATTGGCCAAAGACACCTTTCATTTTGCAGCTCTGCTGGAGTCAAGGGCTAACCTGGTCGCTGTAAGTTGTTTGGTTTTTTTAAATGAATAATAAATGTCATTTATTTTCATGTTATAAAATATAAAATATATTTCTTTTTTTAAAAAAAGGTATATCCAAGCAAGTTGAATTTTCTGATTTTTCTCTTGGAGAATAACTCATCAAACTTTATCTTATGTAATTTTGCAACAAGAGTTTAAAAAAGTATCACTGCTCTAACTGTACATTGTACATACATGGGAAATTGCAAGTTCATTTAATTAAAAATCATTTTACATGGACATAATAAATTCTGCTGAACACTGGCTGAGTATTGAAGAATTGTCCCTTCACAGACATTTATTTTATGTGGTTTTCCAGGTACTGTATAGTTGGGTTTTTTTAATGCTTTCATAATGTTTTCCTTTGTAGGTATCAACTTTATAGAACGACAATCATAGATAAGAGTATTCAAAAGTGAGGTAAAGACAACAAAATATGCACATTTGATAGGCACAATGATCAGTTCTACCAACAGTGTTAATATTGACAAGTTACTGACACAGATTAGACATCTGAAATACAATCTAAATCTCAGCTGCCAACCCTAGTAATAAATCTCAGTGTGTTCATTTTACCTTTCAAACAGTAACCACAGATATCATTGTAAATCAACAGTTACAAAAAGAAAAAAAAAGGCACATCTCTCTTTATTCTGGAAAGGGCCTGTTCTTTATGCTAAATTGAGAAAGCAGTGATTTTTTGTTTTATTTTTACACTTAGGGGAGTTTTTGATTTTTTTTTTTTTCTTGTTTGGGTTGGTTTGGTTTTGTTGTTTTGGTTTGGGGCTTTTTTTGTAGTTTTGAAAAAACCCCAAAAAATTTCCAAGCAAGATTTTCCTGAGATAATCCAATGAATCTGCCATGTCATAGTAATAGGTGTCTTGGGACTCATACCATTCAACCCAATAACTTGAAGTATAGCCAAAAATTCACATCTAAACCAAATTTTCAACCCCTTAGAGCTTAAGAAACTAATTGTCAACAATTCTGTGAATGTTTT
The DNA here is from genome assembly GCA_024734555.1 of Trochalopteron elliotii. Taxonomy (NCBI): domain Eukaryota; kingdom Metazoa; phylum Chordata; class Aves; order Passeriformes; family Leiothrichidae; genus Trochalopteron; species Trochalopteron elliotii. Next base: position 7,674,791 of record JANPWX010000008.1, read on the forward strand.
CTATCAGTTTTTTTCCTCTCCTTTCACACCTTATGACAACATTTTAAAGAATTACTCACATGTCTACTTCTGGTCTGAATTTCAGTTTGTTGACAAACTAATTTCTAAAATAACAGTCATGTTCACCCCACCTAAGACATCATACTCACCCCTAACTTGACACAATGTTAACCATTTGCTTTCACATTTTCTACACCACTATGAAAAAATAATCACAGGCGAGAGCTCAGCTCACTAGTGTTAGCCCACTGTGTGTATCAGCAGGACGCATTTTGGCTCACACGGCCACTTTCTAGGTGGGATCTTTTGAATAAGTGGGATCTAACTGGCAGGAGCAAAAAACCCCGCAAAACTAAACAACCAAATCAAAGACAAGAAATGAGAAACAATTAGCAGAAAAGTCAGATGGCTCATTCCCTGTATGTCCACACGTGCACCATCCTCAACACATGGTTTTCTGCAGAAGAACCAATTTCAGATGAGTCCTCAGGCTGTTGCCCCCATTCCTAAGGCCATTCAACAGCACTGGGTGTCTGTCACACGCTGTGACCAGCAGTGTGGAAAATGACATCTGTGCACCCATCGCGGCAATCAGAGCTCCGCACTACCCCAGCCACACCCAGGCTGAGCCCCCACACTGCAGCCACCTGCCAGCCTCACCACAGCCACCCCTCACTGCCATACGCTGCCCTGGCACAGAGACCACCCCACTGAGCCACCCTGGGGTGGGCAGGGAGCTTGGGCCACCTGGCAGCAGAGCCAGCCCCCGAGGCTGCTCTCTACTGAGTGATGAGATCAGACAGGGCACTGCAGGCCCCCTGAGTGCCTCAGCTGTGTCCTTTTAATTGAATGTGGCACCAGCAAGGAACCTACACTTGTGCCACTGTATTTGGTCTGAGAGAAACAATCATTTTAAAATAATTGCTGTGGCAGAGGGCTCATGGCCACTGAGGGTAACATGCCACGTGCTGTTTGAGGGGAAGGCAGGGAACACTTCACCCTCCGCACCTCTCCCACCTGTCTCACCAAGTGCAAACACTGCTGTGCAGCCCTGGTTTGCTTTTTCCATTCCACTGAATGATTCTAAGAATGATTTTTGCAGTGTTCTATATTAAGTGAAAGAGACACCTTTTTTGTTCTAAAAGAGCTTTTGAAATTAAGCCAAGGTGATTCATAATTAGATGAATTGAGTGCAAGTGTAAGATGCTAGGCCACAGTGTTTGCCCACAGCACAGTATTCACAACCAAGCCACAACCCATAGACAATGTGAAGCGGCTATAGGTGAGCACAGGCACACTATAAGCTTTCCAGATTCTCCAGGTTTCCACTGGACTGATTGCCATATTTGTTCTTTCCTCCTGAATTTTTGGAAAGATCAGACCACAAAATCTGACCTTGCCAGTGCTACAGAAGAGTCAACAGTACCCACGTTCAAGGAGTTACTCCTTCACAACAAACTGCTGTAAGAAACAAAGTAAGAAACAAGTGTGTAAAAAAAGTAAGAAACAAATGTGGCTAGCAGCACAGAATGGACAAGATTGTCAGAAACTCAAAGATTAATGTTAGAGACCAGCATGGAGAAATGAGCATAAGGGGGAAAAGAGCCCCTTATGCAACTTCAAAAAACTAAAATAGGTGCACAACTATATATATGTATGCACATCTATATAATCATACAGAATTTGTGAGACACAAGTGATCTGAGAGGTGATGGCACCCTCACTGAAGGAAATTTATAAAGAGCCAAGAGAAGATATTCCCAAGCAGTGGGAGTTGGATCAGAAAGACCAGATATTCCCTAAAAGAAAAGGATCCATTTTGCCAGAGTACAAGACAGCAGACCCCACATCTCCTGTCTCTGCTCTGTGTGTGGTGGTGCATCCTCACACCTCAGGCCACACCATGATCCACAGGTGTCCAAAACTACGCTTTTAATTTCTGATTTTTTCTAAATAATGCACATAATGCATACACTTTTGAAGGAGGGAGCTGACCCTGTAAAAGAAATATTTTCAAGACCTAGGGGTAAATTCTCAAATTTACTTAATATTGTTTCAAAAAAGGTATGGTGCTAATCAACACAGAAGCATATCTGTAGATTTTTTATGAGTTTCCATCAAAAAATAAGCTTTATTATTATTGCTACTGCTGTTGACTTTCCTAGTTTCAATTATTCCTCATACTAGTATGATGTTCTAAGTGGCTCAAATTATTTTTGCCTAATGTCAAGGGTCAAAACAAAATAAAAGCATCAATGAAAAATATCATAACTGCCAAAATGACATTTTATTTTGGGAAAGAGCTCACGTGGTAGAAACTTTCTTTATACCATTTTACATCAGTTTCCTGATGGTTTGTTTTGGTCAGGTTAAGTTATTTTAGTTCAACAATCTCCCAATATAGAAACATACATGTTCACTCCCCTAGCCTGGAACAGACCCAAGTACCCTCACCAGAAACAACAGACAACACTCACCAATAACTGATAAAGCAGAACTCCTTTTTAAATAAGTTATGCTCATCTTACAGACACAAAACTTGATCCTGGGCCAACATAACAATGAAGCACAAGCTTTGGAATCAACAGGCGTACATATTTTGGTGAACAGGATATGAGCTGCAGCACTTTGCAGCACAGAGCGCTTGATAAAGTGATTATATTCACACAGAGTGCACCATAGACACAGCTTTTTGCTGAAGATATTAGTTTACACTCTGTGAAAGCAGAAGATGACGAAATTGCTTTTCTTTGTTCTTGCGCGGTTTCTGACCAAGTGATGTGCATCAGGAGAGATGCAAGCTCACACAAAGCAAAACAGAAGAAAAATCTGTTCTGAACTCAGGTTTGATGCACCAGTTGGATTTTGGGTCTCATCTATAAGTCAGCTGAACAGCCCACAAAGGAGAAATAAGGTGAAAGCCATTTGTGGTTTTGTCATGGGAATAGAAAAAAATGGAAAAAGTCCTGAAAAATTCTCACAATCCTCCTAACAAGATTAGGCTGAGCTTAGCTCCCTAGTCCTTCAGGTGTGGGACTCAGCCCCAGAGGCTTCCTCATGCAGATTTGAAAGAACAGCTGAGGCTGATGCTTACATCCCAGGTCCTCTGTCTATGCACTAAAGACCATCTCAAGATGCAATTACACAGGGGGTTGTTTTGTTGGCTTAAGACTGTGATTTCACAAGGGGATTTTAACTCAAGCCTTTGTGTCAATATTTTGTGTATCCCTTTGAACAGCTGCCCATGACGCTGAAGTTTTAACAGGAAATTTTGCTGCCTTTTCCTACCTACTCTAAAATGGGAGCACTGCACTCATTGTCCACTTTTACCTAGCTCCTCATCAGAGGACCCTATACTGATCATAGAAGACAGTAAAAAAACAAAACAAAACAACAAACAAACAAACACAAAAACTCCCCAAACAAACAAAAAACAACAACAAAAAACCCCCACATCTAGAACAGAAAATATTTCAAAGTGATTTAAAACTGTAAGCCAGTTTAAAGGAAATAGGAAAATATGTAAATAAAGTAATTACCTTGCTGTCCTTTAATATTATTATTTTCCTAGGCTTTTTTCTTTGGCATCTGGTCAGTCTGTCATGATACAGTCCAATTAAAGTTATATATTTTTACAGGTATCCTTTCCCTAATGCAAATGTTCCCACTGGACACAAGATTCTTCTGATAGCATTTTGATACCCACTAATAGTAGTAGGTATCAAAGCACTAATAGTGCTTTAATTTCCTGACAAATTTATCATGTGTAATTTATCATCATGAATGTTCAATCTCACTATAATAAAAGGCAGATCTTGGTATTTTCTACATTTTTTAAGGTATAGGCCCTTCTATTTTTATTTAAAGTTGTATTAGAACAACTTTATTCCTGTAATTTATTCCTGTTTTGAAATGCCATGTTTTGGCATTTGGTGGTGTTCAGAAGATGTCATTGGTCTGTTTAACTAAACAAATCTAAGCAAATATCCAACTTGTATCTAGTCAACAAGGACTCCATAACAAATTGAAGGAAAATGCCTATTTTAAAAGTTTGTAGCTCAAAAGAGATGTGCCAGTGTCACAGAAGTAGTATTTTCCCCATTTTACAGTGTGATAACAGAGATTAATAAAGGAGGAAAAAAATAGATTAAAGCCATTTATAAAGTTCTAATGGAAGCTTGTAGAAGAACCAAAAACTTGATAACAGTTCTGTACTTTCATGACAAAGCTCACTTGTCCTTTAATAAATGTCAAATAGTGTCCAAAAAACCCCAGGTGACTTTCATAGTACTTTTATTTCTTCCTGACAATCGCCTACAGCCAAAATCCTAAATTCTATCTCTGTGAATATTTTAGACAATTTTAAGAATTTCCATTCTCCAGAACTTCTTCAGAATTATTACCTGAAACTTCAAATACTTTTTCTTGTGTTCTGTCAGTAGTGATTCTTCTCTTTTAACCCAGAAGGTTGCTTAGTATGTGGGATAATGCACATCTTGAAACCAGACAGAAGCAAAAGACAATCATGAATCCAAAAGAATCACTATGCACTGCTGTGATGGTGATTCACAAAGGAAGATGAGAGTCAGTGACTACAGTTCTGGATATTGTTCATTTCCCAGCCTGCTTAATTTAAATGCTCATGAGCAGGAATTTTCCAAACTTACACAAACTACCTGTGGTCTAAGAGAATCTCCCTTTAAAGCTTCTGAGCAGCAAGCTGCATGTAAAACAAAAAGGCAATATGCTCAAGATCAGCTCCAAAAAACCCCTGAAGCTGTATTTTGCTTGTCTACACAAAAGTACACCAAGATACGCTTGTACATACCCTTATATTAACAGCAAGAGACATTTGCATAATAAGTGTTCTAAGAAATTAAACTAAACATGTCAGCACATTATATGGATGCATTTCATTCACCATTAAAGATTTTACAGCCTGATTTGAGAAACACGTGTTCCACAGTACTTGATCTTCTACTATTTAAGAAACTATTTTAAACTTCAGCATCCCCAACTGTATGCAACTGCTACTTTCTTTGAAACTAGAGTGTAAATAATACATCAACTCTTTACCAAACTTCTCATTCAGTATGCACTTCTCTTGCCCTCAGTTATCCCAGTCTGAGCCTACAGAATATATGAGGGATCTACATGCCTACCAAAGCCCCATAGAATCATATTTTCTCTCTTTTACAGAAAAAAAATTTCAAACAAAGTGAAAGAGTTCTAAGCAGTATTTTTCCTGATTTTCCATTATAATTTTATGATGCTTATGAATTTATAATTCCATAAACAAGCTTATTAAGGTTGAAGGCCCTTAGGAGGTTCTTTTCATGAACAACCATTTTTTTCCAAGCTTTGACTGGAATAATTATTAAAGATCCCAAGCCATTTAATTCCTACATGGTAGCAGCTGAGACTATCAGCATATTCTTGTTCTGGACAGCATTCTAATGACAAAAAAACAGTACTTCTGGGGACACCTATCAGAGGGTGCTGACACAAAAATTCCCATTGATGAATCTATGGATTTCCTTTTCTCAGCTCTGTGAGTTCAAGGTCTGATTGTTCTTTCCGATATATCAGCTGTGCATCTTATTTATACCAGGATACAGGGTTCAGAGTTACACTACCTGCACATGGTTGGTGCTATTTTTAACAATTTATGGATCAGCCTGGACACAAGACACTACATGCTGTCAAATCAACCAGGCCAGCTCAAAAACACAGCCTCATCCCCATGTGTGTCACCTGCAGTTTACCTCTGCCTGTACCTGCAAATAGCCTGGTGCTGCTCAGACATACAAGTAGAGAAAATTCTGAGGCTCTGGCCCCTGGCACAGCAATGTTTCTTGATTCATTGCACCCATTCCCTGCCTGCATCAACTGCACATAGCCTGAACCCCTCCTGCCCTCACACTTCTGTTATCCTGTCAACCCACGACAAGCAACCTGCCCCTAGAACTTCCCAAGTCACAGAGGGCACAGTCTAGGACAGAAAACAAAACAAACCAAAAAACAGGGCGGTGCCTGTGGGCCCCTGCAGGTGCAGCTAACTCATGGAAACAGTGCTTTAAAGAGTCAGGGGTGCAGGTGTGCATGGCCTGACCACAACTCGCTGTCTCACAGAAAACAGCTAAAGCCAAAAGTCACCTGATGAGACATATGGGAACCACATGGTTAGGGACAAGGCAGTTAAAAAAGGTAATAAGGGAATAAACAGCAGAAAAGGTTCTGTTACATGCGTGTCCACAAAAAGAGAGATTTCCAGACCTCCCAGAAGCTGCTGGATATGTCCTCACAGTGCAGGTGGCTGTAATCCAAGTTGGGAAATGTTTTGAAGAGAAAGATCTATAGTGGTCAAGAGACATCCAAAACCTGTGGCAGAACAAAAACTGTCGATAGGGAAGGGGGGAAATTGGAGGAAAATAGTGTCATAAATGTTTAAAATAAAACAAACAAACAAAGAAACAAAGAGTTTCTACAAGTTGGGAATTACTATTTCTTTTTCTTCCCACTGTTAACTCTTCCCCAAGCTCCTACTGAGACACTTTGATCCTTTTTATTTTGTTTACATGTACTTGTACAGTATGTAGGTGTTCTTATCCGCATTTTGTTTCTACCATTCCAATCATCTCTTCTACTGTAATTCGTTCTTTCCAGTCAGTCATGAGAGAAATAAATGCAAATGAAAGCAGAGTAACAACATTCCTTTTGTAATTCATTACCTTCATTCAATTTGTTCTATTCCTCTCCTTTTGTTTCTCCTTTGTTCCCCATATAGATTAACATATCCTTCCCCTTATTTTTTTTCATTAGCTGCTACTTTACTTCTATTTCTTTGCCTTTTTTAATAGCCAGAGCCTGTCTGCTAATTTTTAGTCACTCTGCCCAAGTTTCCCTTAGCTGTGTGCAGTGCAAACATACATACAAGCCCTGCCTTCTCTCTTTCCCTTATATTGCTGTCTCTCCATCAGCCTACAGACACCTTCTCCACTCTCTGTCTCATCTTCGTCCAGTTCTCCATCTCACATGAATCCAGGCATCCCTCCATTGAAAAGCAATGTCCCTTTCTTCTGGCCTCTACCCTGATCATCTTGAAGTTACACTGCACAAATAAGACAAATTGGGAGCGGAAGGAGTAGTTGGAAACTCACTGGCCTCTTGACTGTTCCTTGGTCCCAACTCTGGCCCTTTCAAATATGGAATAAATGGAAGGAACAACCAATAACTGCAGAGAAGGACTGTATTTTCAGAAAGCAAGGATAGCTAAACCATAAATATGATTTTGGCTTAGAGAAAAAAAGTTGCTTTAGTTTTGTTACAAGTAAGGGGAGACAAAGAAACACAACTGAGACTCACTAACACCATTATCAATCTAGATAAGTTGTAGTGTGTTCAGTTATTCCAAATGGAGCACAATTCCACTAGATATCCAAAAATTTTCCTTTTTGTTAATATACACTGCACTGCAGGGACTGGGTTATATGTTAGGTGTACTGAAGACAACTACACATGCATTGAGATACGAACTTTTGAATATGCAGGCTGGCAACAGCAACTTAATAGTCACAGGCTGACTTTTGAAACATGGCAGAGGAAAAGAGGAGACAAACAGCACAATTTTCTCTTGACAACATCCTGACAGACTTCTTCAGTTATGGAGAGAGTCATTTATAGAAAGAAAATATATAACAATTAGAATTTCACTTTTCTTCAGCATTGTGAGAAATTTAAACATACCAAACAGCAACATAATAATAAGAAACGCCTAATTCCTGTATTACAGGCAATAATTTTCCAGAGGCTTGCAGAAGTAATTTATTGCCTACTGGAAAAAATATACGGTGGTGGTGAAAGCTACTTGCTTTCCCACCTTCTTCTTCATCTGCACGCAATTTTCCTTCTACTTGTAGTTTGGTGTTGCACATAATTCATGTGGCATTCACATCAGTCATGTAAGAAAAAAGGTGTAATAAGCCCAGCCAGCAAGACCTCCTGTGAGATTTCCCCAGCCTACTGTTCCCTCAATACAGACAGACTCTCTCTCTTCCTTCACAGTGTGCCAGACCTTGCATCAGTGCCTGATCTGTGGCAGGAGTTACAGGCAGGTAAAGATTTCACATTAATGAAGCTAGCTTGAACGGATTTTGTCCTCATTTTCAATATAAGACTTCATCTCTTCTGAACTTTTGGCTGCTAAAATGTCACATTATTAATTTATTCTTTTACAATTTTGGAGTACAAAATATTTAGTAGGATAAAGAGCCATGATGTCCTTACCCCACTGTTACACATAGTTATAATTTCTTCTGCCCTCAATCCTCTTAAAACTGTTTGCATTAGGCAAAATCTACTTGTGGGAGTAGGAAAGAAAATGCCCCTGTTCCTTTGGAGAAAGCTTTACTAAAATTCAGTCTGAGTACCAGGTGAGAGGCATGGACAGGGAAGATGGTGATATTACTTAGGAATGAATTTATTTTTCTAAGAGAGTCCTTATATTTTTAATGCCAACATAAAAAACCTTATTTTCCCTTCTCTTTTTATCTCTTTAATATTTCTTTCAGTTACAATATATTGGTTGTGTTTAATAAAACAACATATTGCACTGAGTATCTGATTCTCACACACTCCTTTTTTGGGACCATGCTATTCTTAGATCATCTGTGAACACACTCTATTAATCATGTTGCATAGCACCACAGAGTAATAACAAATAACGGGATTCCCAAAAAAATGGGATTTACTTGGGCCAGTATATACCTAAGTCCCCTGCAACATTCTGAAAATCCCTTCAAACCATTCTAAAGCCCAGCTTTAACTTAAATATGTAAACTATTTAACCTATACATATATATTTTACCTATACATATATTTAGATGGTGCTATATGTATAGGTGGAATGTGAATAAAGTCTGGTTAGAAATAATAAGCAAAGTAATGGTGCAGAATGGCTTATAGCTCCATTGGGAGCTGCCCAGGAACAAGAAGCACTTAGGACTGGCGTTAGACAGAGACAAAATAAAATTTTTCTATTTAGCACCAGTATCCCACACCTGGATAAGGCAGCAAAAATGTGGAAATAACAAAAGACATCAGAATAACAAATAACGGCAGACAGCCACTCTGGACCTATTCTGAAACAACAGAATACACTTTAAAAAGCAGTAAAACCAATAAAAATCCAGTCATCTTGAAAAAGGAGAGCCTTCGCTGCAATAAAGGCAGTCAATAAAGAAGCTCTCTCATTTAAACATCAAATGCACATTGTTTTGCAACACCTGTTATTCAGCCATAATAGCTTTCTTAACCTGTCAAAGTGTTTAAGCTAAGGAAAAGAAATGGGCCTCCAGCTGTGCACTTTGGTGGAGAAAGCCTGCGCAAAGCGATATTAGTTTAATGAAATGTGTACAGATTGTAATTGTGGTAATAAGAGGGCAATTCCCAGAGGGGCAGTAGGAAGGCAGTGAGTGCAGCCAAGCAGAAAACAGAAGCTGCAGACTGGAGAGAGAGAACTGACATCCTGTGTATGGACCCTCACTCTCCAACCTGCTCACCTCCTGTACAGCCTAGCCAGATCTCCTGCCCGACAAGCCTCAGCAGTCTGCCTCATGTCACATCCTTGCCCATCTTCCTGCTATACTTTCCAGAGAAGAGAGCAAAGACAATCCAGCTCTCAACAGTGGAGCCTGCCAGTATTTGTAACACAGGTTCACGAATATGTGAGGTTATGAAAAAGCAAGGCAAAATAAAAAATAGCACTGGAGAACACTGGCATGCCTTCCACTGTTCTGCTCTGCAAGCCCTGGGACTGCAGTGCCCAGGAAGATACAAAGCATGTTTTCCCAGGGAAATAAATTCAAAGTCCTGGCAAAATGAAAAACAACACTTAGGGAGGAGATGAGGAAAGAGCAACATCAAAAACATATGCACTTTTCCTTTCATTTTCTTAAAAGACAGACAAACATTCTTGTTTTGGCTTGCTTGCCCATGGAAGTACAGCAAACCCATTATTTATACCAGGCAGACTTCTACAGGAAAGCTGCCAATGCCAAAGTCTATCCTAGGGTTAGTCTAAGGGAAAACATCAAGACCAGCAACATTCATCACAGCAAGCACTGTTTAGAAGAGTTTCTGAAGTCCTTGCCAGCAGAGCCTGCTGTAGTAATTTGACAGTGGAATTCAATAAATCCACGCTCACAGTAGTTTAGCCAGCTTAGTGGGTGTCACACAAATCCACCAGATTCTACAAGTGTTTCCATTAGGAAACACCCCTCTCTGTGTCTCCAGACTGTGGATAATCAGTAAGACCTAAGGCAGAGAGGCAGAAGTGAAGATTAACTTTCTTAACATAAATGGGAAGGTATTTGGAAAATATGGGAAAAAAAAAAAAAAAAGACAGCTTGACTCTTTCCACAATACAGAGATAAACAATAACTGGTGAGTGTGGAAGAAAAGTGAGGGGGAGAATTGAAGAAGCAGAGTTGGAGACAGAAAAAGAGCAATTAATTTAAGGAAGGATACAGTGGTTGCAAGAGAGGAAGAACCTATTCCAAGATGGTCAAACAAAAAGGTATGTGAAAAGAGGAAAAAAAATTTAAGACATTTTATACTGCAAAAACATAAGCCCCAAACGCAAAATCATGGTCCATCAACACAAAGAAAGGGTAGAAAATGGGAAGTATTTTATTTTATTGGCATAAACAAATGAGCAGAAAAGAGAAGGAAAAGTAGCTGTGTTTGGAGTTGAGAGTGGTGAGAATTTTCAGCCAGGGTCATGATTCGGGAATGGATGATTCATCTAGTTACTCCTAGCAGTAACAAGCAGTATGCTGCCTTCATTTTCTCAAAATTGCCTTATTTACCAGTCATATATCAGGAAAAAAATCCACAGCTTTATTAGGTGATTTGTGGAATAATGTTTTTCACAACATGTGCGGCTCACCAATGAGTGCTGTATTGCTGTCAATCTGAAAAGCAGCAGAAAAATATAGTTTGAAAAGTAGTTACTCATCTGAAAAAGTGGAACTCATCTAAGCAGAGAAACTTATTCTGCCCAGTCTTGCTCAGAGCCCTGCTGACACCCTCTTACAGAAAATGTATGTGTGAGACACAGTAGGGAGAGCACTTCCTACAGCTGCTGCAGGTGAGCACAAAGAGATATGCCGACAGGGAGGGAATCTCTGCTATTTGTTCAAGATGTAATTGGAAGGTTAACAAGGGCCATCATTGTTTCAGACATTCCCTTTTCCAGCTTTGCAACACGTACTGCTGCTCCTTTTATGCAGGAACAAGCAGGAACTGCCTGTTGTTATTTAGCAGCATTAGTGAGCTGGGGACCTCTGACAGTGCCTGAGGGAAGCTTGTGAGCTTTTTAATTCATTTCCCTGATCACAAGGAATAGCTCACAACATGATGGCTGTGATTAGTTAGGACAGTACTGAGGCCATGCCAACAAGGTTCATCACAGTGCAACTTCAGCTGCCCATGGATAAATTTATGCCGCCAGTACAGATGTCATAGAACTCCTTTTTACATGCCTTCACAACTTCAGCAAAAACAGCTCTTGATCCAAGCTAACTTGGGCAGCATGGCAAAACATGCTATGTGAAAGGAGCTGGAGAGCAAGGAAGGGATATAAGGCAGAGCTGTGCTGCTCCATCCCATACCCCTTTCACTGATGGATGAGAAAATTGCTCAGACTTCTCCAGCTGAGGCCTCAGTTGTGATGTGACACTATCACCTCTCATCAGTCACATCTCCTTCTGAGCCAGAATGTCACAGAAGACAACATGACTGATGCAACCTGACACAACATGTCACCGTGCCAGGTCTGCCAGCTGGGAAACCGAGAGGAGGGAGAAAGAACAGGCTTCAGAAAAAGCATTCCTTATCAGAGTTCCCATATTGGAGGAGGTTGTTTCATTTTTAAGAAAGGTCCTATTGCCAGAAAAGCCAAAACACCAAAGATACATAGAGGAAAAAAACCCCAACAGACTGGAAACAAATCAGTGCAATTGAACAATTCAGTGCCTACTGAAATTTACTACAGGTTTAGGCAGACCTTCTATAATAAAGGAAGGGACAAAGCAAGGCCAAGAGGTCTCTGTGCTGTTTTAGAAATCCACCTCTCTTTTACTCCTTCTGAAAAACAGTGCAAGGAAACCGAGCCTTTCTTTAAAGGGAAGATTCATTTCCCTAAGGACTGCAGAGGACGAGATATCTATTTTCTCTTTCCCTTAAAAACAATAGAATAACTTTAGTTCAAGACTATGCATAATTATGAAAATAAGTATACACTCATAAATATCTGCATTACATTAATGCTGGCTGGGAGAGCAGAGAGAACTTAAGATGCAGCTCTCCCACTGTTGGAGACAATCCTATTGTTTCTTCACTTCGAAATGGGGAAGAAGCTGTACAAAGCAAGAAGACTTTCCTCAAAAAATGTGTAAAAATTGTCATTCCACTATCAGACTCTGTAACTACAGAACTTGGGAGTCACAGGAGCTTCAATCAATGGTGTCTCAGCCAATGCCACTTCTGCCTAAAATGCATGATTTTTCTCACTACTTAAAACTGAGATGTCTATATAGACAATTTAGCAAAGAAAAGACACAAACACTTTGAGCTAACAGTGCCAAGGCAATTTAGTGCAAATTACTGCTTTTATTTTCTTCTTCATATTTCCAACTATCCCATAAATCCAACAGCAATAACTGGCCACATGTAAAAATGTTGCAGCACCATGCAACCGCATAAATGAAAAGTCAAGTAGTGGAACATTCACATCAGTTTCCCCTCTAACTGGAGCTAAGCTAAATTTTACATATTGACACAGATTTTACCAAATTTAGACCATGTTTTTGAACAAGAAACTTTTTGACACAGAAAATGCTGTCACTGAGATGCCAGTGTAATTGTCTGCAGACACAATGTGGTGCATATATTTGCAATTTAAAAAGCATCATACCTGCCAATAATCACAAATGGAAAAAGTCTTAGTTCCATAAGATCAGCCTGAAGTTCTGGCACATTACATGTTGTAGTATTTACTGCTATTTTCATAGCTGAATGCAAATTTGAATTTGCAAATCTGAACTTGCATTTGTGTGACATTGTCTATTCTTCAAATTCATAATATTTCAAGTACCAATCTTAACAATGGGAGTTTCCTGATCTTCTGATGTCTNTCATAATATTTCAAGTACCAATCTTAACAATGGGAGTTTCCTGATCTTCTGATGTCTTAATTACCAATATTGATTTTTTCATAAAAAATAGGTGGAAGTTAAACATTAGTGTCAGCACACCCCTCTCCTTTTTTCCTGCCTACACAGTGCTGAAACAAGCAGTCAGTTGAAATTGCCCTGACCAGGCAGCTCCATACTGGCAGATGGACATTGCTATCTAGTCCTTCTCACTTGTCAATTGGCTTTGAGCAGTTTAGCTGCTGATGCCAATCATTGAGTGAGAGGTTTTATAGTGACAGCTGCCTGTCAGTGACTCTGACTGCTTGTGTCTACCTTCCAGGGCAATTTTTCTCCTCCTTGAAGGTCAGTTTGTTTAACCACAGTCCGGTCACAGCTGCTAACTATGCACCATGGCAGAATTTCTAGTAGAAAACAAGGAAAGAAAAAATCTATTAAACATGAAAACATTTAATTGTGGCTTAGCCTCAGGCTGCACCATCCTCAGGGACTGACCCAAGCTCAGTGCTGATATCAACAAATTCTTTTTATTGCCTTGTTTCTCCTTTGCTTTAATTGATTTTTTTTGTTAAAATCACACTGACCATAATTTGCAGATAACTCACAGCCAGACGGGGTGGGCTACTTCAGTTGTGGTGCAGTTCCCTTCTCTTCACTAACAGATTCTTGTCCAGGAAACATTCACTAGCCTGCTCCAAGAGCAAGGTCTTGATTCCATTTCATGGAAATTACCCACCTCTCTTTATAGGTAGACTAAAAGCCTATTTTATTTGCTTTACCTCCTACCACTGTTGGAGTACTTCAAAGTCACTTCCCAGTGCACCAGGAGTCAGCCCTGCCGTGGAGGGGCAGGGAGTGGAGGGAGTGAGCTGCCCTCACTCTGAGAAGGCATGTACTTCCTCTCTTAGTGACAGCACCATGTGCTGTGATACAGAGGAAAAGTCACTTACATGCACTGTTATGTTCATATTTCTAATACAGGTGACTGAGGGATCACATATGGCCACAGCTTTCACTCAGAACCTGAACAACATGGTGAAGATACAAATATATTCTAGCAGGATTTTAAAAGAAACTACAAATGCAAGTTTGCATGTTCAATTTCAGCTCTACAGTAAATTTAAGTCATTTTTGAGTAATCATTTTTGCAAATGAATTTATTAACAAGATCAATCACCAAAACTCAGTCTGTGATATTTTTAAATGATCCAACAAATCATATTTACACCATTTGGAGAGAAAACATAACCAATCAGAACAGAACACATTAAAAATACTGAAAGTTCACAGGAATAGCAGAAAGAGGGAAAACAGCCAAAAATGCAGAGACAAAAGGCAAAATCTAGGTCATATATATTAAGGCCAAATAACACTACTTCCCCATGTCACATACATGAGATAATGAGACATACCAAAAATACATGACAGAGATTAAATCTCTAAGCCATTTGCTGAAAAGAAGATGAAATTCAGATCAGGTCCAAACATCCAGATAGCAGGTCCATCAACACTATCATCTTACTCCTTTATCTTTACCATTGCCTTTGAAGGAGGCTGAAGTCAGCAGCCTGGATATGAAACGCTGCCTCTACACAGCCTCACTGATTTGTGCTTCAGATTCATTTTCTCCTCTTTCTTCTCTGTTTATGCTTCTCTTATTTTTAATTTCCTTCCTTTTAAAAGCCTATGCTTTATGTCGAGCTTCTAGCCAGTCAGCTAATTTTTCTCTTTTTCTGTATATTTGGCACTGGACTGAAATGAAAATTGATAACCCCTTCAGAAAATGAACATGCACTTTTATATAATGCTGGAGCCAGGAGATCCTAAAGACGGAGTGTTTTATTAATATTATGCAATTACAAAATTATTCCCTTTAAGAAGCATTACTTTGTTTTAGCCTAATTCTTTAGAAGACCCACCCTGTGAAAGCCACAGTCCTGAAGTAGTACCTAGGACAAAACGAGAAGTGAAGCCACAAAGGGAGAGCTGACTGCCAATAGACCTGACTCTTTACCTTCTCTCTCATTAATCTACCTTTGCTTCTTTCAATCCACTATTTTTGTCACTTCCCAGATTTACTTCACTTTTTCCTTCTGGGACTTGGCTGTCTTAGTCTTCCTTCCCTCATGCTCCACTTTTATTTTATTCCCTCTCTTATTCCAACAAATGCTCCATAGCAGACAGATTCATTCATCTCTAGCACCTTATCTGCTGGAGCATATGTTTCTTTTCTTTGAGGTCAGATTAACTATTCCTTATAAATGTTACAAAGAAAAAATATGTGTTGGCAGCAAGTTCTGCTACTCTTAGCCATCATTTTTGTCCACTGCATTAAACCCATTTAACATGCTTAAACATGCCTTTTGTCAACAGCAACAAAAGAAAAAAGCAGCTGAACTCTAGTTAATAAATCATTTTCTAGAAGTAGAAACTGCCTGAGAAATATGATGCCAAGCAGTTAATGCATGTTA
Organism: Trochalopteron elliotii; assembly: GCA_024734555.1. NCBI lineage: Eukaryota > Metazoa > Chordata > Aves > Passeriformes > Leiothrichidae > Trochalopteron > Trochalopteron elliotii. The sequence goes on from JANPWX010000008.1 coordinate 7,690,476, forward strand.
TTCTTACAGAGAGGAAAATGGAGAAAAAGTTTAACCAGCTTTTCTGATTATGTGTTTTCTGTATATACTCGTTGTACTATTTTAAAACAGAGATCACACTGAAGAGCATTACGATACATACATAGGCATACATTCACCCACCCCCAGTTGGTCTTATTTCCTAATTAGAGATATAATTCACTAACATCTAAATTTGAAACATAATTCTCTACCCCATTAGGCCAGTTCCTACAACTTTTATGTATATACATGTGTGTGTGTATACCTTAAAATAATAAGAAAACCAATATGCAGTATGGAACCCTGGAATCACATAACAGGGAACCACAGCATTTTCTGTTAGCTCATAGCTTTCTCTCTCCACAGGAAAGATCCAAGAACTATAAAAACCAAGAAGCATTTAAAGAGAGGTCAAAATGTTTAAAAAGTTAGTATTTTAAACCAGATAAATCATTATTTAAAGGTTGGGATGGACCAAATTTAAGCGAAAAGCAAATGAAAACAATAAAAGCTGATAACATAGTATATTATAGTCTGTCATTAATCTACACTGTTTATCCTAAAAGATTGGGAAGAACAGATAGGGAGGATGAAAGAGATATTTTCCTTCTTCATCTTTTCTAGTTACTCTATTTTTGTTTCAGATGGCCAGTTTAAGCAATATTATAGAAAATGCAGATTTCATACCAGGATTACTGTTACACCCTGTACAGGCAAAAATTGTAGGAATAAACTATCACCTTAGCAAGCCTGGCCAGACAGGTATTACAAACTCTTGCAAGCTAGGACCCGTAGAAGGGCCCTTAAACATAGCAAGAAAACAGAATTTTTGATCAGTTTATCTGCTTTATCTAGCTCCTGCTAAAAATACTTCCCAGGTCTCCTGTCTTCAGAGATAGATCCTGCCTGTTTTTCTATCCTTAGAGTGCATCTCACACACTGAGGAAAAGTAAGCAGGTTGTTTCTGAACAGAAAAGTCTCTGCTCCATTCCTCAAAACCAGCACCTCATCCCCTTGCTGAAGAGATGGAAATAACATTTGTCAACATACGTCATACATGGTTCTGAGCTAAAGTCACAAGGAAATAAGCATAAAATTCAAAGATTCTATTAATTTAATGACAGTTCTATGTCTGCTAGAGACTGGTATCAAGAAGCAGATAATATTGAGAAAAAGAAATACCCACAGTTATTCTGGCTATGTTGAATTTCTAGCACAGGAAGCTTTGCTGGTTCCCAGGAAACTTTGACAGACTGGAATGTTCATTCTGAGTCTGTGACAGCTTCATCTAAACTGTATGCAAGTACACCATTGCAATAGTTTTATGTTACTATAGCTCCTTCTGAGGATTTTTTTTTTCACTTATTTTGTTCCAGTGCTAACCCTTCCTTTCTTCTGATACTAAAATGGATTTAACCTTCCATAAGCAGTTAGAAGGGAAATTGGAAATTTGTCTATATCCACAGTTGGAGTTCTATAAAAACAGGAAAGTAGCAACTATCATGAAGTTTTTATAAGTACTGAATTGAATATATTTATTAAAAAGTTACTAGTTTATGAAGCCACATGAGAAAATCTATATAAGAATGCGTACTAGAAAATTGGAAAAAAGTCATCAATGAAAAACAAGAATCTGGCTTTTTCCCTGTGCAAAGCAAATTGGTTTTAACTGCATTTCCTTACATACATTGTGGCTGGCCTCTTCAGAGTTTGAAATAAGTTAATGAAAAAAAATAATCATCGATTAAAAAAAAAATTTTAGACAGCTAATAAATTTCAAGCACAAAGCTTTTTCATTAACCATGTCTCCTCTAATATCTTCAGTGCTCTTAACTCTTTTTGCCAAGGGATAAGAACAGGGAGCATTATTTCCTACAGTTTAACAAGTCCTTTCTAAAATGCAACACATCTGCAACCAGGAGTGTGTTGCAGCTTTCAAGCAAACCCATTATTTTGCCTTTCTTCTGCACCTTAGGGAATATCAACTCATTTGCAGGAAATAAAAACACATAAACAAACCCTTAGTATTTTCACAGATGAATTTGAAAGCTCTGCCACCAAAGAATTGTGATTTATGGTGGGGATTTCCCCTGGCAACTGAAAGTTACATTTGCATATACTAAAAATGAGTTACCGGATCTGGAAAAGACAGCTTGATCCAGATCACAAGAAGTACTGGGTGTATTTGGTATAACTCTGAAATGGAAAGTGGTATAAAAGGAGTTTGAAAATATTTGTCCACTTCTCCCACCTCTGAGATCACTCAGCTCCAGGCAGGTCAAAGTATGAATTAGAGAAAAGCTATGTTGGCAGAGGGAGACCTAATACACAGCTGTAGAAGTGATCACATAAAGATCTTCTCTTTTCCCTCCTCCATAGGCAGAAGTGGAAGATGGGCCAATGTGTGCAGGTACTGTCCTCCAAAATAAAGTTTGAAAGAACTTTGGGTCTCTAAAACACTAACTGAATATATGACAGACACCATCAGTTTGCACACACAGCCTCCCACCCCCACAAATTCATTATTGGCCTTACAAAGACAGTAAAGTTCAGTCTCTCTCCCTTCTGTCCCCATAGGACCTGAACACCTCCTTATACTGTTATGAAATTTTGCTTAATTTTCTCTACTAACCTAAGACAAAGGACAAATGGCTATTCTATCCAGCACAATCTTCTTTGCACAATAAAAGAGAATAAACACTTTAATGTTCTCATGTCCAAACACTGCTTTTTGTGCCCACTATTAATAGGCAGTGCCACAAGCCAACAAGCCACCGTAGAATAAAGGTAATTTATTGAGATTGCAGGCTTCTGGTTTTCCCACCCTTTCTCTACAGAGGTGGCAGTTTTAGACCACACAGTGCTACATTTATTGATATTTTTCTTGCAGGTAGTTGTCTCAGTAGTGCAAAGCACTGATACAGCAGATTTTCCTCTCTTTTCCCTGCACCTCTGGGAGGATGAATCCAAGACTTTATATCTGCCAGCTGCAGCAGTTCTGACTGTAGGAAACAGAAGGCAAGCCCAAGAAAGTATTGAATGCAGTCATGACAGACTGGTTTGTTTGAAAGTGGGGCTTCATTCAAAGAACAATTGTATGTTTGGAGAGACCCGTGGCATTTAATTCAAGCCTGATCCCTGCCTGTGCTCTCAGCAGGAGGGAAAGAGTAGGGAATGTAAAATGCCCCTCCCTCCATGCTGTCATACTCCCAGAAAGCATGGGCAAAAAATTGGGAAAATAAGCAGTCACTGAAAAAATCTGAACATGAAATAATACTGTCTTTACAATAAGATTTGGTGAAAGAATTGTACTTTCAGTAAACTGAGGAAAATGACAAAAGCTGCAGGCAGAGGCATTGCTTGCTGCTGAGCTGAAAATGAGGCAATGCACTGCTTGCAGCCAAGCATGATCATGTCCAAAATCTTCAGGCAGAACTTTGTGGTGCACATGAGACACAGAGAGAGAATCTCACAGGAAGAATTGCAGGACCTCATGTTCTCTGGAACGAGGTCTTGTAACTCAGACCTTTCATGTTCAGTGGAGGAGTTGAGAGAGGGTGAATGAGGCTGCTCTAATAAAGAGCAAAATGTAACATTTCTACTGACCTCTGTTGATGAGGAGGTAGCATGCTAACCCTTAATTAAAACTGGAACCACAAACTATTGCCAGAGTCAGCAAACTGCTACTAAAACAACCAAAATATCCAAGACTGGCCATGAATCAGGTGAGATTCAAACCCACTCAATATTAATGCAGTGGAATGCCAAGAAGCTGGGTTTACTTCCCGGACAGAGGAGTTAAAATCACTGAAGTAAACACAGCCAGTGTTATTTGCCAAAGTAAGAAGCTTAATTCACGGTACCTGGGTGAGAAGCAGACAAATGGTAACCTTAACCCTAAAAGAAATCCAGTTTAAGCAGTCCCTAATTCACAAGCAGAGGTGCTTGTCAGCTTCTCAGAAACAACCTCACTTCCTCCAGACATGAAATTAAATGGAGGAGACCCACCCTGTAAAATGAGGGAATATACAACAGTAGTGCAGCAAGATCTTAATGAGATAGAAGTTAAAATTCAGACTGAGTGATACCAAATTGAAGCAGGTAAAGAGCTTTAATCACTAAGAGGTAACTTGCAGGGAAGTTTGTGTTGTTTTCTTTTTCTAGGTAGAGCAGCACCCCTCCACTGAGGATTAAAAGAAGCAGTTCCAAATGGTTAATTTCTCATGGTTTATGAACCAGCCAGCAAGGCAGGAGCATTACCTATAAAATTCTTCCAACTATAAGAGGATGTGGTCAAAAGAGAACTCTGCTTTAAAGCCTTTGAAGTATGTGAACACACCTCCTCAGCAAACCCATTCACACCTGTTTCAATGTGCAAAGGAAAACAGTTGCACTATGGGATCTGAAGATCCCCTTAAGACTTGGTGTAGACACACTGATGTGTTTTAATACATGATGTGTTGGGGATCCCCCTCCATGGGATTTAAATTCAAGTCTTGCTGTATGTTTCTGTGGCTAGTTCCAAGACATGTTGGGCCCACATCCAACAGTAGTGGTATTGAGGAATCCCTCACACCCACCAACCATTAAAGAACATTCTAATCCTTGGGACTCATGAGATGGGGGCAGTGACTAATGAGAACTGGGTTTATATTGCAACTGGATTGGCATTTTAAAGACTGGGATAGTCTCTGACTATCCACCATCTTTATCACCCCCATGGACAACTTGTGAATTGAGGAAACATCCCCGAAAAATAGTGTTTGAGCCAAGTGGTGGTGTAAGAAGAAATTATAACGTGCAATTTGCTTTTCATTTTTTCAGGTGGGTATTTTTGTGGTTACTTCAGGGTGTCGGTATTAATAATCTTACACTCCTTGTAAAAATCATAGTCAACATGGACCGTCTTCCCAGGATGGCATTCTGGTCTGAGTATAAATTAACAAATGCACCAAACACCAGAACAGCATTTTTTGATCATTTCCACTCACTAAAATAGTACATTTATAGTAATATTCATGCCAAGTAGCTCATTTTTGCAAATAACAAGTATGCAGTTACTCTACTTCCATTAATTCTCAAAAAATAGCTAAAAAAATAAGACACATTTTGCCATACTTTTTCACATGCTGATCTGTGATATGCTACAATCAAAGGACTATTTTCCTTGACATGTGTACTGCTATGAAGGAACAATGCCAAATGCTGTACAAAACAAACTAGTGCACCACCTCCCACACCAGGTTTACCAACCTGCTTAAAAAGATGAAATGCAGTTGTAGGCCCAAAACCAGAGTTCACAACAGGCACTTTTGCTCCCCCATTTTGAATAAAACTACTAACAGTGACTCTCAAAAGGAAATCAGAGAACTTCAAGCAGCAGGATGTGTGATTAGACTGACTGTGTGAGTAGCCTTTTTATCTCAAATTTTCCTTTTTTTACAGCAGCTCCAACGTAATTTCCAATGCCATGTTTGAAATTCTCTCCTTGCCAGTCACACCAACGTATCTGTAAACTTAATCCTACTCTCTGCACACGCATTGAAGCAGATGGTCACACTTCGTTTAGCACTATTTGCTTTATCTTTCCTTCTGATGACCCTCTGTGAATCATAGCTGTTGAGCTAAATCACAGTATTTAAACTGCTTTTGCGCCATAAACAACAGTCCCTTGAGCTTTCTATGACTCTGACCTTTACCAGACACCATCAGTTTAATTTATATACCTGACCACAAACTCTCATCTCATCTCTATGAAACCTAATTGATAAAGGATTACTGCCTTTGGACAGACTCAGGACTACCAGCAAATCAGAACAGTTGACATGCAGCCAGCATGCTTTCAAAATGATGGGGCATCAGAGTTCTATCCTCTACTGCTCCCCATTTCTGTTATGTAAACATCCAGCAGCCATAAAACAGAAATACAAAGAATTCCATTGAATTTTAAGTGTAAAATTTTCAAGGAGGAAAACAAACAAACAAACAGAAAAGCCCAACCACTCAGTCTGTTGACTGGGAGACCATACTTGGATGCTGCCAATGTTTTTGAAATAACAGGCACTCAAATCCCTATAATGGAATTCCACAGAAATTTTCTACAGGGATATGGATAAAGAAGAGTCGATTCTTGGAGTGGAATCTGGAAAAGCTTTCTGCCCCAGAGGGAAGTGTTGCCAGCTCCCCAAAATGATCAGAGAAATCATTCCTTTACTAAATGCTAATGCAGCATGTAGGATTGAAAGAATTGGAAGGCATGACCACAGGCATGTTTGGGGATGAACCATCACACTCAGTCTCTGGATGGACCAGTTATATCAGAGCAGGGCAAAGTCAAACTCCTGAGAGTTTCAGCAAGGTCCCATAAATATTCCTCACCTTCAAAATGCCAGAAATTTTTCTAAGACATTTCTAAAATATTTTCTTCCCTTTTTAGTACTAAAGGAAAATATCTCAAAAGCCATTAGAAATAAGATTGCTATCCCATATTGGACCAAGCCTTCTGCAACTTTTCATGTATCTAAAATGTTTCCCCCAGAGCTTTTCATGTAGAGTTGTGTACAACATTTGATCAAATGCAAATATCAGACATGTATAGCCGGGGGAAAAAATAGGATATAAAAACTTTTGTGTGTGAAATTTATATTTTAATCAATAATAAAGAGTTTCTTAAAATATTTCCTACATAATTCCTAGGCAATAAAAAAAAAAAAAAAGCCATTGTAGACTCAATGTATTTCCATTGAAACATATACAGTGTTTCAAAGCCTACAACAAATAATTTCCCTGTCGAGCATTCAAGTCCTTCTAAAATATTAGCAAGGGAAAAGAGAGTAAGACAAATATAGAGATGTCATTAAAAAAACCCAACTTCCACACAGACGGAAAAAATGACCTAATTTTTTAGCCTCTCATGTTATAAACCTGCTGTTCTGACACAGCTCAGATTTATTTAAATTACTTTGCTTTACCAGTGAAATACATGAGATATCTTACATACATTCAGAAAGTTTGTGTCAGAGATGAATTTGACACTCTGCTTGTGAAATTGTTTGTGTTGAAGCAGGTTGACTCTGTGATTCCCATGGTTGTAGCAGAGTTTTCATTTACATTTTTACTGCATTTTGGTGCAATTCAGCTTGAACTCTAGGCAGGGTCTTCCTTGTTGTGAAAAATCTAGAACTGACTCTGAAGAGAGCACACAAATTTAAATGGCACAATCTTTTCTTTCTGTCCAAGGTCCTTTATTTTCAGATAAATAGGGCCATGCTTAACACCCTCCTGTGCATTGAGTATTGGTAAAATATTCTTTTCACATCAGAAAACAGAACTGTGTGTGCCAGACATGCCCCAAAGGTATTGGACATGCACAGGTGCAGATAGCTGACTGAAAAAACTGTTCTATTCTCAGCAAAGCCATAGCAAACTCTGCTAGGCTCCCAAAAAACTCATCTGTATATGAAAGGATGTAGGTTATCCAATCAAAAAAATCAGAGGGGCAACTCAGGGCCCCTAAGTTTTTTACCTAGGAAACAGAAAGTTGACATTTCAAGTCTACTGTCAAGGCATCTACTTACATCCCATTAGTGAGAATTACTTATGGTCAAGACTCTGAGAAGGGCCTAAAAGAGCACAAAACTAATTGCTGCATGCTCCAATTCTCCCAAGTCCCAGCCAGTTACACCATAAACACTCCATTCCTTTCAGAATGCACAGCCATGCCCAGCCTTTTCTCATCATCTAGATCCATCTAGATCCAGTATTCCCAAATTCTATTATTTCCCCACAAATTATATGTCTCATCCATGGAAAAAAAAAAGGTGAGAAATGGGGCTCTAAACATAAACAATATTTATCTCTGAAAAGAAAACACCCAGTGTGGTTGTTCAGGGATTACAGGTAATGTAAACAATTAACCAGACTGACAAAAAATTCAAAGCACAGTAATATACAGAGGTATTTATACACGTATGAACACAGCAAGCAATTGTCAAAAAGTTGTCAAGGTCTCTATCCAAATGTATCCAGGTATCCAGCTAATTAGCCCTGGTAAACAGTCATATTTCAGGGCAAAAATGACTCAACATGAATTCAGAAATCCTACTTATATAGGTGGGAAATCACTTTGATTTTCCCAGTTGTGGCAACAAAATTGCAAGAATTACCCACAAACATAATAAAAGGTCTATTCTAAGATAATAAATCTAATGCATACTTTAAGTTACACTATTTTAGCATTTGGACTTGCTTTTTAAATCTTTTTTCTCTTGCTAGTGATGCTTCTTTGTCATCATGTTAAAATAAAACACATGTGATGGCATTTACATGCTTAAATATCTGAACAGCAGCAGAATTTCATAGCCAGAAATATAGTGCTAGTACTTGCATCTTCAGAAAATCATGACTATCTTAATTTAAAATTTCTACTATTTATAGCTATACACATTGTGAATTAAATTCTCCCAACTAGCCAAGATTAAACAAAGCCATTACACAAAGAGAGCATTTTATAAGGTAACACCACTCAGAACAATTCCAATCTGAAATTGACAGGGTAGAGCACAATGCATGTTTACATTCTTTAAAAATCCTACACAAATTTGAAACACTACAAAAGAAATAACACTGGCTGCAGGCTTCCTCATACAACACTTGCAGTCTCCTCGGAGGGTGTGCAATACACACACACAGAGTCCTGCACCATATGTCCTAGCCAGGCAAGACCACTGCTCACCCCGTGGATACTCACCACGCCAGCCTTTCCTGGTGTGGAATCCTGCCTTCTGGGGTGCTCAGCTCAGATGGCCTCAATTCACACATCCTCCCAGGTATCTTTTGGAAAGTACCTGCCCAGGTGATGCAGATCACCACTCCTCCAGTCAAGGTCACCACATCTCCAATCGAGGTCAGCAGTACTGCCTGCTGTCAAGGCTTGTTTCTACAACTGCAAGTTTCTAAATTTTGCTTTGTAACCTAAGGTACCATTTAAAATTCGAAAATTTCAGCTGCTCCTGATTCAAACTGAGAAGCAAAAGGTGCACTGTCCCACACCATGCTCCCAAGACATTCAGCCTCTTTGATTTTGAAAACTCATTCACAGACCAACCTAAATAATTTTTCCTGAAACCTGATGTTCCAAGAAGTCCTATGATATTAATGAGAAGGGGCTAATGTTTAATTTTGATTGTAAAGCACAGGTGAACAGGTGTACTTTAAAGCATAAAATGAAATAATATTTATTATCATAAGGTTTACCAGACTTAAACAATGTAAAAGATTCCAGCTCTACATGAATGGGAATCTTTGTCACTGTCCCTAAAGACCAGGTAACATTTAGCCAGGCTCTAGGAGTAACCTTTAAGATGCTTCTTACAAAGGTGCCATGAGAGACACTTAAGGTACAGAGTGCAAATTTTCCTTGCTAATGGGGGGGATGAAGGAGAGGGGAATGGAGAACAGAGCATCCAAGAAGTATTGGTTTTAATTTGTAGTATATTGGATGCAAAATACTTGTTAATCTAAACCAAGGCATACTGTAGATAAATATTTTAATTATGTCTCTTATGTATGTTCAGGCTTTCAGAACACAATATTAAATAATAAAATAAAATAACATCACCTTTAGAAACAGAAACAATCATGAACTGGAGCTAGACAGAGAAGATAAAGATTTTCCTTGAAGAATTTACAGCCTAGCAAGAAACATGGGAGGTTATAGAGAAGAACCATCAGTATCTCCAAATCAGATGTGCACAGGAGGGAAAAATCCATCAATCAATTTACATACAGGGTGGAAATATATTTGTTGCTGCATTTTAGTGGTGAAACCACTGGATAATTCAGACATTTTACCCAGCTCCGAAACATGAAAAAAATCTCCTCCCGTAAATGTAATTTTAAAGGCTTACTTTTACCCAGAGATTGTATGCTTTCCCCATGAAAATTGTTGTTTGCTGGGGAGGAGCTGTTAATCAAAGCTATGAACTTACCCCTCAAGGCTGGTAGTGGATGTGAGACAATCATGTCACAATTCACATGGTCAGCACACCTTACTTTTGAGTAGGCCATTTTAAGAGAATGAAAGTTAAGCCTTTAGCTCTTGCCAGGGAGAAAAAAAAAAAATTACATGTCATTAATTGCCTGATAATCATTAGGCAATTTGCTGATCTTGAGGTTTCAACAGCAAGGCACTTTCTCTCACCAGATGCAACCTTATCAAGGAAAATTTAAAAAAAAAGAATAAAAAAAACCAACTCCAATAACATCCTGAAAGTCCTGTTTAGCAAAAAACGGGACAGGTCTTAAGCTACAATCATGCAGAAAGTTTCTGAATACCGTGATCACAGGACAATATGAATCATAAGTTACAAATGATGGACCAAACTCTGTTGCATGCCAAAATTTTTTTTAAAGTCTACCTTAGGATGTCTGTACTTGGTATTAATGTGTTGCATCTAAAATGTCAAAATAAAATCTGGCTAATTTTGGATAAGCCAATTCACTTGCTATCTTTGCTGCCAATGCCTGCAGATCTTTCATGAAGATAAATTTGTCCTCTAAAAGTCTATAACAGTTTTATTGACACTGAAAACTGTAGAAAGAGCATTAAAATATTCAAACCATTCCACAAGTTCCAAAAATCACAGATGCTTTTTAAACTTTGAAACTGCACCAGAGTTCAGATATCTGGGTGAGAGGCAGAAAACAAATGAACAAGTTAGAAACACTGGGAATGAGGGAAATACAGCACAGCAAAGAGTAGCAGTACTACAGGGATGCAAGTTGTTATCTGTTGCTTTGGTGGCATTTATGAAACCTCAAATATCCACAAACTTTGTTTGAGAGTCGAGGCTAGAGAGGTACGAAATGTCCGAGTGATCATCGTGTCTTGGACTTAAGCACCCATTGTAGTTACCATAAATGTAGTTACAGGCTTTCCTGGAGACTTCTGAAAAATCACAATCTGTCTTTCTAGGATTAAGGAAATAAAAGAGTGATCCTCTTCAGAACAACCCACAGATTTCCTTCAGCCCAAAATTCTTCTGTGTAGCTCAGTTTTTCTGCAATTGGTGTCACCTCCTTCAGGCTGAGAAAAAAGACATTATACTTGTGTCATTTATTTGTGCTCTGTGATTGTCATTCTGCATAGATCATCAAATCTATGATGATAGATTGATGACTTATTGACTTCTGGCAGAAGAGTGTAGAAGGTTCTAGTCAAAGGAAGTATTTCCTAAAATTCTTCACAAATAGATGGAGATCAAATATGTAACTAGAAAATTTCTGCCTTACAGTAGTCCCTAGACAAACATTTGTTCATATGGTACTGCTGTCAAACCTACTCTGGCCTACAGATACTACAGTAGTTCAAGTACAAAAGAGTTACTGTCATAATTACTGTTCCTTTTTAAACAATGCTTTGTGACCCTAATATTTCACAGGTTTCTCCTGAACAATCATCCGCATCATTTTATAAAGTCCTCAAATGTTTTCTGTTAAGCTCCAGTATTTTTCTTTCCAAGACCCAGGCAGGTTTTATAAAAGCTGATGCTGTTGGAAGACCTTCATCAAGCAGGCACTCAAGAAAAACAGAAGAACATGCAGTGGTTCATGTCTTAGTTCCTGCTTGGAGCTGCAAAGGTAATGTTACTTTTGTTACACTTACCCTTTTTCTTGGCACTTAGTATAAAGGCAGGTCAGTCTGAGCATTCCTATTTGGTATCAGTGGGTGGCAATTGTCCAAAAAGGCAGATGAACCAGTAAAAAGGAGCACACAATTATAACTACAGACAAGCAAAGCAGAATCTGGGCACAAGCTACGGGAGCAGTCCTGTGCAGATCAGACATTATTCAATGCCACTCTGTTTTTTATGGGCAAAGGAAATATCCCAGATAATTTGAGTATGCAGAACAGAGCAAAACATGAAGAAGATGACTGTATATTATTCATTAAAAGATCAAACTCTACACCCTTTCACTGTACCGGTGTTAAAAAATCTCATTGTCATCCAGATTACTTCACAAAATCAGTTTGAAGCATCTGGACTGTTTATGTACAGCTTAGTGTTTCTCCTTTTGTAAAATATACTCACATGTTGGTGTGGCTGGTATGACCCAGAGCAACTGACTCGCCCACACCAGCTACTGCTGTAGCTGGAATGGCAACAGAGCTATCACACACTCTGCCTGTTTTCCCAGCTGCATAGGTCAGTCTGTCTGATATTCCCCCGCAATGTAGGCAAGATATGCAGCATATATATCTCCTGGCAATGAGACTCTGGCATGTCCTCCACTACACAGAGACAGCCTTGGTACTTTGTGCAAGTGCAAACCCACCCCCTGATGTGGGGAATTTCTTTTATACCCAGGTCAGTCATGCCTGTTTGTCTTTGTAATTGTTAATTTCTTAGGCTGCTTTCTCATGAAGGATATAGTCTTAATCCCCTAGATTTTTCTTTAAAATACAAAATTATTCTTAACCTTTCCTGGTAAGGATTGCAGATAGCTGTGAATCTCTCCTTTTTTCTGTGGCCTATTTGATGGGTGCTGTTTCAACAGGTATAAAACACACACTTGAAATACCAGTGGGCTGCCTTGAGTTACAGCAAAGGGCAGGTCAGTGACATGGAAAAGAGCAGTTTTGGCAGGCCAGCCACAGAGATGCAGAGGGTCAATGTGCTCTCCTGCCAGCTGTAACACCTTTGTCTCTCCTCATGGTTAACACACTATTTCCACACTATTGGGTCTTCTGGATCATATTCACTGAGAAAGGCCAGAAAAACAATATGGACCCCAATACCTCATCCCAGCAACAGAAATCATACCCTGAAGCAGATTATGATGTGGAAGTTGGCTGAGGACTCCAAATAGAGACTGGATGGTGTTCAGTTTACTACCATAGACGCTGTAAAGTGTCTCTGAGCAGTGTCAATCATTTTGTGTATCCCTCGCACAAGGATCTGTCAAGGCTTCTCCTTATACTCATGCATGGTTTGCTCTGCAATATCTAATAAATTTGCAAGTCACATTTGAAAAAAAAATAAAAAAAGACAGGCAGTCCCATGCTTTCAGCTTCCACAGGGAATAGAAATTGTCTGAGTGCAGAAAACAAAGCTGACAACACCATTTAGGAAATCAAGAGTTCTGAATAATTTGGAATATGTTTCTCAAACTGCTTTTAAGCATCTTCAATGTTCAAGAAAGTTAATATAGACTAGACAGACAGAAAACAAAAAAAAGCAAGCATAACCATGGAGAATATAATAGAAAATAAATGGTCAAAAAGCAGCAGGGAGGAAAACAAAAGATGTTTTCATGAAGGAACTCTGCCCACTCAGGGGAACCATGGGGAAGAAGCTGTGGACAACATACAGGGACAGGACACAAAACAGGGTAAGAGAGCACATTTTTGTGGAAAGTTTTATGAAAAGAGAAGTTGCCATGACTGGGGAAGCAATAAAAAGACTGCATGTCAATACAACAAAGCTTAAACATGGTTGCTCTGAGCAGTACTTGGCACACACAGAACACGATGGACTGGATGTAAAATAGCCAGTGGAGGCGAACAGTGAAATAGGTCTTAATCCAAACTGGGAAGAGCCACTGTATCAGAGGTGTGCTCCACACAGGGACAAGAGATAAATAATAAGTAGGTATGTTATTATTAGATCAGTTACTTCCCAGCAATGCAGAGAAATATGCAGCTTTTTTAAGGCAAGCAATTGGCATGTTGGTTGTTCCATTCTATTAAGTTTTGCATGCCACCAGTGTGAAATTTAGCATACAAGACTGCATCACAGAAGGAAATGAAAAACCGAACATGCTAAGTCCTATGTCCCAGTCTGTTTGATCCAATGTACTAAACAGGAAAGCATTCCTATCACTCCATGTTTAATGCTTTCACAGAATGAAATATCACAAGGCACCTGTATACTTTAGGTTAGACCCTAGGTTGGCATAAATATCTGCACCCTCACTGAAACCTGTAATTTTCAAGTATTCCTCCTTCACCTTACTTCCTTTAGAAGTAAAGGAAGTTTACTTGTTTGGCACCTCCACCAAAACTTCATGGTCGGCATGGCCTAGAGATTTTTCTCTTAGCATGCTATATATATCCTGTTTAACAATTTACTTAATCTGTAGCTGACTCTGAACCTGGTCAGACAATTACATCAAAAATCTTCTAACTCCCCCCAGACATGCACTCTGTAATGACAGAATGTTATAAAACAGTAACTGCTTTAAGAGTGACAAAGCAAACAAATTGACTCATCCATCCCCTGACTTTCCTATTAACACAATTAACTGTCTGAGTCAAATTTGTTTATCTTTTTCAAAGGCTTGAAGTGACAAGGATTATCACCAAAACACCCCAGAAATTATTAAGTGTTTATTATTATTATTCCCTAAAACCAAATCAATTCTTCCACCACATCTCCAACCCATACATATACATGCCTGCTATCATTCTTGCTGGGCTGAGTCTACAGTGTGCCTTTGCATCATAGCAACCACATTATCACTTACAGTCATCAGGCAAGAGCGACACACAAAGGCACAGTGTCTTTAAAACATCAACAGAGTATCAGCAAAGAAAACCTCCAAAATTATTATTTGCATAAGCAGCTGACCATAGCTTTTGTGAAACTAATGACTACTTTCTGTCATTAGTTCAACCAGTTAATTTTGGACAGAGCTGGACTAGCTCTTTTTTTTTTTCCTTAGTTCAGTGGTTCATCACCCCAGTTAGAAACAAAAATGAGCCACAGAAATAGAAAATATGAATATTGCAGAAAGCTTCCAAGTGGGTTTGTATGTGTATTGTGAATACTGAGCTCCCTAAGAAAAATGAAGGGGAAAAAATAAATAGAGTATTTCACTGTGAAAAACAGCAATTCATTATCAAGCAATTAGCTTAGTAATACATTCCCATTTCTCGCTTTGGGAAATTTCCATGAATATTGGTAATATAATTATGATAAAGGTTGAAGACATACTACAGTACTCAGTTGTTAACAGTCCACAAACAATTTGTCTTCTCATGACAGACAGGAGAGGGTCTAATTACACTGAACATTTCAAGGAAAGATTGAATGTTTGGCAGACAACTCTCCATTGATTGCTTTTAAAGCATAGTACTGGACTGCTGAAGGAAAAATACAGAATCTTGGCTCCAGGTAATTAACTTTCACACTATTCTCTTCTTAAACCCTAATGAAGCTCCCTTGAAGTCTTCATTACCAAAGGGTATTTGTTAATAAAAAGCCGGGAGCCAGACAAAGGTCCTATTTCCCTCTCCTTTAAAAATTTCTGACTATTATATATTTCTCAGGACTCAGTAATGTCTTTGAAACGAGTAATGATGGCCTGAAAAGTGCAAAGGGTGAGGGATACATAATGATAAAGGGCAATATTTCCAGAAATATGGAAAAATCTGGGACCTGAAGAGAGTCTTAAAAGAGAGAATGGGGGTGTTTGACAGAGAAAAGGGCAGAAGGATAAGGAAGGCAGAGCTATATCAATATTTGGTGAAATAACATTACCCTGAAGTCAAACCAATGAAGATAAAAAAGCAAAACTTTAGGAAATTCAGCAACTCAGTAGCTTAATCTAGATTTCATATGTTAAGGAATAAGATTGCTTACTGACACTGGTGGCAGTGCTCCCTCCCAGGAAGCATCTGTTCAGTTATTTAAAGTGCTCAGTGTATCTGGCAGGGCTCTCCACTACAAAGATTTCCATCCAAGGACAGTGAATCCCCTTGCTCCAACCACAAACAAACACTGTTGAGCCATCTGAGGTATATTGGCTACCTCAGGGAATGTGATGCCTTGCATTGGCTTTGCTGAAGATAAAGTCTTTGGTTTGCACAGGCTGGGTGGTGATATTTCAACGTGTCCTAGTGCGACCCAAAAAAAGTACTGAAATGCTTTAATACAAGCTCCCTGTGAAGTCACTGAAAAGCATATTTTGGATTACTCTTAATTCCCAAAACAAACATATGAGCATTTGCATAAATATTGTCCACAATATTACAGTTGGAGATTTTGTTGACTCAGTACCTGAGTGCTGGAGGAAAGTCAAGATGTGCAGTCTGTTTCCTCTTTCATTGTCCAGTTGCCTGAATCTAAGCCAGGACCCACTAGGAGAAAGGAATAAACATTTTTTGTGATTTCATTTTCATCTATTCTATGTGTCAATATGTGCTTTCACTGTATTAATCCACATCTTTCCCTGTGTCTAAAACCTACATTAAAAACAGGAGCTAATCTCTATCCCTTCATTATGCATTGGCAAGAGAATTTGGCATATGAAGTGCCTCAGCACCATTTGTTACATGGTCTGTGCCTACACAAAAGATTTTCCTGTAGTTTACAAGTTTGCACAATGCATTTTGGAGGAGCAGTTATCACATTATAATCAGATCAGATGAATTGTAAATAGCACATACAAAAGCACATCCTAGCAATTTCTAAAAGGATTCAGAAAATAATAGCCACTAGTCAGCCACTAGTCACTACTTGCAATTATTGAAATGACCTTTTTGGAACACTAAGCATCTGAAGAGGTGACAGTGGTTCCAAGTCCATGAAAAATTTCCATTAGCAAAACAGAAAGTGTTGCTGAAAAAGTATTTGAGGGTTTGTTTTGTTATTAAAAAAAAAAAAAAAAAACAAAAAAAAAACACCACCAAAAAAACCACCAAACACAAACCAACCAGAAAACAACATACAGAAACCTCTGCACTTTTGATGATCTAAAAATGGTTCTTACTCAAGTTATTCAGCTTTTGGGAGCACATCTGAGTTTTACGGAGCTAAATGTCTTACATTTCCTGAAGTTCCATATACTATCTAGATATAGAAAAGAATGTTATTAGTGATTTCCTTTGTGGAAATGGTTTCTGTATCTTGCTACACTGGTTAAGACTCTCTAAAGCTAGGATTTATCTTTCTAATTTCAGGATTACTTTTATTTAGTTGAGACTGTAGCTGTCATTAATCAGTGGCTGCAAGAGAGGTTCATTTACAAGAAAGGGTATTTTGCAGCAGGTAGGGACTAGTATAATCTCTTGCTTTTAAAAGTACCTATTAAAAATACAGTCAGAATATTGCATTAAACAGCTTAAATGCTAAAACTGCACAAGAGACATCTTAGCTGAAATGTGATAACAGAAGTGCAATTAAATCCAAACAATTAACAATGGCATACAGATTAAAAATGTTTCCCCAAAAATATCAAACATGAGCAAATACCCCATCAATGCAAGCAAGGAGCTTGCACTTAGATTCTGCAGTTCAGAAGTATTTGTAACAGCTCATATAAATTACGAATTATCACAGAACTAGCCTTTGTATCCAAACCCGTTATTACTTTGCACCACTTCATTTGGCAGAGGAAATTGAGTTCTGCTTAGAACTGCCTAACCACCAGTGATAAGCCAAAGGATCCATTCCAGATCTTTGACATTACAGATAAGGGAGAAGAAACTGATCTTCTGATTGTAGCCTAAGGAGCAAAATGTTCTGTAGTTCCCTGCTAAGATGAACAGGAATCCGTCACCAATCCAGGAATAAACAAGTAATTTTGGATCAGCTGGAAACTACATTTTTCAAAGGTTTCACCTGGGGAAAAATCCTTCACATTTTTATTCACTTATGACCAGCTCCAAGATAATGCTACATAGTAATTTCATAATAATGCTGATCAACTGTGCCACAGGACATCACAACTGCTTCTATATTCAATTGGTCTCTTTGTCCTCAGTCTTTTACAACAAAGGCACAGGACAATGCTACTGACTATTAATGAAAAATCCTCTCTAGCAACAGAGGCCTTTGCATCCCTGCACTTACAAGTCCCAAGTCTTAATACCCTTCCTCACACTGCAGTCTAAATGTACGCTGTTATGACCTTAGGGGATTCAGGTGTGAAAATGAACTAGTTTCACATGCATTCTGGTGGAGCACATCAACAAGATTATACAAGCTGATAGGAGACATGTTACCCTTATAATCACACTTCCCAGTGGATGCATCTATGCCAAAACTCATTGCAGCAGGGACAGTGACAAGCAAGTGTTCAGTCCTAGGAAGAGAGTGGAAAAAGCTGTTTTGTCATGCTGTTGGTAGATGGTTTGTGCATTTCCTCAGGAGTGTATTTTCATGGGTTGTGCATATTTTAGACCCGGGAGTAACAGGACTGGCTTTCAATTTTCTGTTCCATTCTCTTCCGTTAAGGTCTAATGTCCATGTCATCACTGGAGCAACTGAGTGCTTTCCAGTAGTTTGTGAAGTGACATGACTGACATCTGTACTGTGTTCATGCCTCATTTCCTCCTCAGGTGTAGGAGTATGTCCAGTAATGTTTTGGGGGGGGCTTGCCCTTTCTTTTCTTTTTTGTTTTTTTAGTTAGACATATACACAGACTTGTATATGTTCTCTTAGGAAAAAGAAGTTTAAAAATGTACTTTTTACTCAGCACAGAAGTTGCTTTGGTTTGTACTGGTCCTTATGGGAGTTCAATCCACAGTCTTAAATCATGTCCAAGAAAGTTTTTATGATGTTTCATATCTTGCTAGAGTGACTGGTCACAGGAGCCATCTGCAGGTCTCTGATCAATCTCTTTCTTTTCTTGTTGTAAAAGGACCTATGGCCTCTGGTGTTATTTTACCATAGGAAAATATGGAGGGGAAACAGGCAAGAGAGAACTTGAATGAGGAAGGATTGTTATCTTCCTACTAACTTCAGCATTTGGCTATACTCAGCAAATACAAACTAATCAAACTCTCCAGAATAGATTTTTAAAGATTTTTTTATTTTTTAAGACATTGGTGGAGGACTTGATCCTAACACACTTCATTACAAAACAAGAACGAAATCCAGCCTTTTCCTAAGGGTTTATTATCAACACAAAAAACACAGTGAGATTTAAAAACAAAGGCAAGCAAAGCTGACCCATTTTTGGATGTTAAAATAAAGCACCAGCACCCTCTATCAGGATATTTCAAACACTGGCAACAGAACAGTGATTTATCCTGAATAGAAAATATGCTTTTAGTAGATATTTAGTATGTACCGCACTCTTCGTAAGTCTGTTTTAATTAAAAGTTCTATTTCTGTTTTAAAATTGACATGAACTACTACCATCCAGAGCTCTGCTTTGCACAGATATTTTTCAGAGCTGTAGAGCAAATTGTTATGCAGTATCATTCAGATAAAGGCCTGCAATAAGAGAAGTGATAATGAACACAGCAGCTGTTACTAAATTACAAAAACAAGACAGATTTGTTGGCAAACACTAACAATCTGGGAAACTTTTTTGCAAGTTCAACACTTCTGCAAACAGTCCCTTTTTGGGTTCCCTCAATGGAGTGTGATGACACCAGAAAAATTGCTTCACAGGAGACTTTTGACCTTTCTAACACAACCTGCTAGGACTATAGCACAGAGAAGAGGTTCAGAAAGGACACCTGTTGTTCAACGGATGTTCAACGCCCACCCTTTCCAAATAGGTTTCACAGAATCAACAGCAGAACATATTTCCATATCATCCTCACCAAAATCCTCAGCCACTAGAGAAACAAATCTTCAGTACAGTTTTTCACCATTTCTTGAGTCTAAACAATTGAATAACATCAGCTTCCAGTCACTACATAATTATGCCAGGTGTCAAGAGGAAATCTCAAGGACAAAGATTTTATAGCCATTCTTCCAGCTTGTGGCAACTAGGCTAATCCCACTGGCCTTTTTAGAGCATTGGCAATCTAAACAACTGGACAGATTCATGAGTTTTCCATGCACCAGCACCCTCTGGTTACATGTACCTTATCCTTCACAATGACTTTACATAGTTATGGAGTTCCCACCCGAAAATTATCAACTCATGTTTTTTGCAATGCATTAAATAAAAGGGCACAATGTAGCACAACTACTCATCCATGAAGATTATCAATCACTTCAGGTTTCTATGTGTGTGCAGGTGTAGAACACAGATTTTGAAAACCACTTTATATGCTTCTTCCTCCTCCCTCAGGTGTCCCTAGTACATCCTTCTGTCCTCAGAGGACCCTCAAGGGAAGCATATTTTTCTTTTATTTTATCATCATTAAATTTCTCAAAACTTTCATAGGTGTCATTTAAGTTCAAGAAACCTTGCTGAAAAAATATTGCAGTTGCATCTTCAGTAGAGCCCTGGAGGCAAAGTTATCAGGGCTACTGAAAGTGAGAATGTTGCAGTGTACTTTGAGTAAAGAGGCCAGAAAAAACTCACCCCAAAAGATTTTACTGCTGTTGTATCTAGTCTTAGTTGAGACTCAGAGAAAAAATAACATTAAGGAGTTATGGAGAATTTTGTCATGTATATTTTCAAATATGTAGATTAATTAAGGATGCAAATGCCATGAAAATGCATTCTGCACTGAAGCATGCAAACTGGGGGTTTGTCCCACACTTAAATAAAGCCATACTTCCTTGAAATTTTCAGCCCACAAGAGAGGAAAAAAATTTTGTGTCTACATAGAAGAACAGTGTTTTAATTAGGAAATGTAATCATTTTAGAGAAGAATTAAACAATGAATTTTGGAAGAAAAGTTTTAATCTATTCTCAGTTCTAAAGATACTTCACAGGGGAGGCTGCTGGAACAGCTGTCATAATTGCCTATGAATGTTCTTTGCCTTTTTGCAGTATTTTTGAAAGCTTTGATATGCAAAATAGTACTATATGGAAGGAATTTGCTTTGCCTCAGTTTCTTTGTGGTAACTTCCCAAATAAATGTTACCACCCCACTGCCTCCTGTCAATAGAAGTTTAGCCCACTCTCATCCAGGGAACTCAAATCTTCCATGGCACACTAAACAATATAAACACAGCTTCTGCAAAGCATGGCAACTCTTTTCTCTCAAAATCTCTAGCCTCTGTGACTTTTTGGCAAAGCAACTCAAACACTAATGCATACACTGAACCTCAAAAGCAGGTACACCGTGCTGTAGTAACAGCACCAATTTGAAGGACAACCACCTATCTTGGAACAGTGGGTTTATTGGTAAGGCTTCATGTATTCTTATGCACAAAATCACAGAAAAAACAAAAGGAAAAGAGTAAACCAGGACAGATCACAGATTCAACAACAGATTCTAACAACTTCAACTATCAACTTCTTCATCGATGAAGAAGATAAGTTCACTATTGGTTTCTTCACAGATATTACAAAGAGCAGATACTCAAATGTAGAAAAGACACTTTGCACATTACAGTGTACAGTGTACAGCCTAGTTACCCACCTCTGTCATAACCAAAAAGGGGCTGTTACTGAACAAGTTGTTCTCTTCTGTGTTGGATGTTATATTAAATGGCACTTCTTGGACAAGAAACTAGCTTTTCAAAAAAAAACTTTAGAAAAAATTAGTTTTGTAATGAAAAAGATGGAAGTGCAGAACAGGTAAGGACAGATAATACAGTTAAACACAGCAGGTAAAAAAAAAACCATAGAAGGTAAAATAAAAAAACTTTCTCAACTCTTCTCAGAGTGATAATAGGACTAAATTGACCAGAGAGATATGGATCAGTCAACATGACATAATGCGTAATTTTTTCAAATATTATCTTAAATGCATTTTTTTAAATATACATAAGCTTTAAACCAATCATATTCAATAAACAGATTATTATCAGGGGCCTGACAACACGGAAATGATCTCTGCCTCTGCTAAAACTTTTGATAAAATACACATACCCATTTTCTTTCATATCAATTTCATTTAGCAGCCGCTTCCTTTACAAAACAACCTCTGACAAGTCAAAATCAGTATTGCATACACTGCAAGCTTCTCCATCTGACCTGTTTTAATTAATACAGAGCCCACATAGTCCAGACCCGAACAGCTTTAATGGAAGGATTGTTTTCTGTGGGATATAACACAAACTTTCCCAGTCATGTAATTGCCTGATGAACTTCTAATTTTTTGGGAAGGTAAGATTTTACTATTAGCTGCAAAGAACCCTATCATCAAAGATATTCATTCAGTCTTAACAAAGTTGAGAAGACCTCTGCAATCCCATCCAAAAATAGTGGAGAAGGACACTAGGATTTGATCCTCCAAACATGGACAATGTACAGAGATCAGATTAAGTAAATGCATGATTTTCTAAATGCCTTACCCAAATAAATCAAAGGAATTAAGCAGCTGGAGCAACTGTCTGAAGAGTAAAGATGAAAGATTCTGGTCTTGGTACCTCTAAAGACAATCTGTAAGTTGAGATTTACTCCATGAACATTTAGAATTCAGTTTCCCCAAAAGCAACATGAATTGTGATGAGATATTCAGTACTGTCTTCACATGGGAGATATACACATCTGGATTTCAGGGCCCCCAAAACTGTAATCAGATTTGACTCTTGTGATCATGTGACACTCAGTTAATTTCAGTGGAACTTTTGACTAGGATCTTCACAAATAAATTCTAGAGCTGCAATGAATACATATAAAATTAGTGAAAGATTGCTGAGTGCTTAGAGTTTCTGGGATGACAAGTGCTATATAAATATAAATACAAATGATTACTGCTACATAATATCTATCCTGAGAGAACAGAGTGACATTCCTGGAGCTGTTCGGGGAGCTGAGGTGAGTAATAGACTTTTCATAATTTGCTGTAAGATATGCATTTGTCTTTGAAGAACAACAATAAGAGAATGCAATGCTGGGGAAAAAAGGGAAATAGAAGCACATCATATTTTTCTGTGAACTGGAGAGAACTGTAAGAAACCAAATTAGTCCCAACCAAATCAGCCAGCAACTGGAGGTGGCAACTGAACAGCAGGATTTGATGAAGCAGCCAGTGCTGGTAATAGGGTAGTATGCAGAAATAGCATTTAAAAAAAGAATTAGGGTAGTTATGCAAATGTTGTTCAGAAAGGTATAACTGCACCTATAGCAGGAATAAATAGCTATCTCTCAGTCCTTCAGGGAACTGCAAGGTGGTTTGTGGTTCCTCAGAGTGGTAACCCCAGCAAAACACGGCAGGGAATCTGACTGACAGCAATTTGCCTTTGGGGAAGGCACAATCTCCTGCCTCTGAGCTTCCCCTGAGCTGAAATACCCTGGCACATATATAAGCAAGAGCTTTTGTTCAGTAAGACTGCTGCTCCTCGCCTTCAGCTTCCAGTTCCAACCCTACTTTCCTTCACCTCCTCAGGCACAGTCTCCCAGCCAGGGCAGCAAGATGACTCTGTGCCTGAGGGGCAGAGAGCCTGTCTCTCACAAAGGTACTTAGTTTGTGAGAGGAAACCGGTTTTGTCTAGCACTGACTAGAATTAAACTTCACAAGCCCCAATCTTGACAGACCTCTGACCAGCTAACAAGTTGCTTTGTCATTTTTATGAGAAGAAGTTTCCTGGGTGTAGCTCAAAGAAGTGCTATCCTCCCCAAAGACTTTTCCCCTCTCTGCAAGAGCTGAAATCAGCTGTGCCAACTACCCATCCACCTGGTCACAGAGCCCTTTTTTTTCTGTGTGAGTGTTTGGCAGGGGCAGGGATTTGTTTACTTACCTCAAAGATCTCCAAATGGTCTGTAAGAACCCTGCTCTGGAGACAGCAGGTAAAAGACTCATTTCTCATTCTTGAATGGTCTTTATGATTAACCAGCTAAGGTGTTCAGCCAAAACACCTTAGCGATTTTTCAGGCATTTCTAGCTGAAACAGAGAAATGGAGATGTTGCCGGGGGCCCATGTGAGCAGCACTGCTACCCCACTACCACTAACATTTTCCATTGCCCGACTTCTCTGGAATTTGATGTCTGTGCACATGTCAAAGTCCTGATCCAACTCCCCAAACACACACACAAATGCAGCTCCCAGAATCAACCCATTTGGAAATAAGTCTTGATCCTATACATCACAACAGTGACCAGGCCTGTCCCTGTAAGCTGTGGACTGAATTTTGCCCCACAAGCTGCCAGCACAGCCACCACCCTCTGGGACAAGGCAGATGACTGTGCTGCAGTGGCAGTGGAGTGGAGAGCCAAGTGTTGCAGGAATGCTACAGCCACAGCCCCAGAGGAGACTTGCTGCACATCAACTATGGCTTCAGAAAACCCTGCAAAACCTCCTTCTCTCAAACTGCTTTCCCAGCATAACAAGGATGACATTCATCCTCTGGTATCCCCGTGGTATTAACCACAGGAAAAAGCACTCACTAGAAAAGTAAACTGATCTCCTAAAGTACTGTACAAGAGAACCAAACACTGCTGGAGCCCAAGGCCAGGATTTTAAACCTTTAGAAAGTCCAGAGGGTTTATGAAGACCAGTTGGTGTTTTATACTGGATAATGAACTCAATATAAAGTTTATTCATATACTGCAGTAACAAGTTTCACAGATGCTGAAAGACACACTGCTTCAAATATTATGATTTGAGAGAACAAGCAGCTGTGCTATCAGGTAACAGAGTTTATTTTCACTGTGTGAAAAGCGTGCACACAACTACTCTGAAAACCAGAAGGTTACTTTTCCCTCCTCTAGCACCCAACTGTGTCAGAGTAAGGCTAAATCCTAAGGCTTTTCACTGAGTGTTCATTCTGTAAGAGTGCCTGACAATTGTAAGGGAATGCTGGCTCCTGTGGTTATGGGCATAATAGAGTGATGGGATTCTTGCTTTAGGAAAAGGGGCAGGAAGTTGTCATTCCTCTCCAAGCTCCTTTTAAGACACCATTTTCCATCTGGGATCATTTTCATCAGCGTGTCTTTTCCCTCCATTTTCCCATTAGAAAGAACAGGGAACAAACAAGAAATTTGTTTAATCGTCTTCTGTGAGATCAGCTGAATTCTAATGCTGTTTGATTACAGCTAGTCACAAAAATGTCAAGTGCATTTCCATTTAGAGTGCTTGCTTAAACAGCCGTGCAAATGGGGACCACCCGAAAATCAGCATACATCATGAGAGATTTGAGCTTCCTTATGGTGCATACTTGTTTCAATCCACACTCTTGGTCTTTAAAATTATGCATTTTCACAGCACATCATTTCCTTAAATGAGGATGATACATCACTGCTGCAGATTGACTCATGAGGCCCATTAATAAAGGCCAGGGGTTTTCAGCAGCTTTTCTCATTGGGAAGGTGTTATCTTACCATCTAAATTTGTAATGAATGTGATGCTCTTAACCTATGCCGAGCCCACAGTTCCAGCTCCCCTTGTCAATTTGGTTGGAGGTTTTCATTGCACAGGCAGTGGCATCATGTTAGAGAATAAATAATGTATTGTTCCTTTCCCTAAGTAAGTAGCTATTAATTTAAAATGCACCAAAAATGCTTAAAGTGAAATGGTTACCCTTGTCATATGGGATTCACCTCTTATAAAACATCTCTGCCTGGAGTTGCCCAAAGCATTACCCTATTATACAATTTCTAGTATTATGCTGCTGCATGATGCATTATCAGTACAAGACAAGAAATACTAATATCCAGAAAGCCTTTGATTTTATGTTTGTAGTTTTCCCACATTCTTTTCCTTTCAAAAAATAAGTAGAGCTGATCAGAAAATTGGATGGGAGACTACAAAAATACATGGGGAAAAAACCCTAAAATCTCTGATCAAATGCTGACTTGATAATAAAAATAAAAAAAAAAGTAATCTGAGTTTTATGATGTTATGTTTCAAAATCTAGGGATTGTAGCATTTTTTAGATAAACAAAATATTTTGGATACAGTCTGGAAGATTAAGATGTTACTTATTAATTATTGGGACTGAGAATTTCCTAAGTCGTTATGGGGATCAAAAAATCATACAGACACTCTCTAAGTACTGGACATCTGATTCCCTAATTGTTTAAAGTATTAAATTTATTACTTCAAGTATTAAGTATTTAATTGAAGTATTAAATGTTAAGCATACTCACTGGAACTGATCAGGTTCCCACAACAAGAGATTTCACAAAGGACACAAAATTATTACCTTTCATGATCTCCTTCAACTATTAGTTTGTGGTCTTCTTTTGTTTTTCATGTTATGTCTATGTGTTAATTTATTTAACAAATTAACCCTGCTTTGGAGCCTAGAAAAGCTTTCTACAGAAAGCTTCATTAAATTTTGGGGATGTAGAGTTGCACAACAATCTGTATTGTACTCTGTCAGCTGAAAACTGTTGTAGGCATAGTATTTCACATGATGGTACTTCCTCTTCTGGTCAAAATTAGGAAGTGCACAGATATTTTTCCCGTCCATTCGAATTTAACATAGCACTTTTGAATTCTCAAACAATTCAACGGGCTCGAGCTGTGTTCACTCCCCACAGGCTTTTCAGCATGCAAACTAATTTTTGTTAGTACAGGAAGTACTAACTATATATATATATATATATATTTCAGGTATTGGACCTACACAGCACACCGCTTCCCATACAGAATAGGGCCTCCAAGGAATTCACTGTCTAAATATAAAACTGGAGAGATATTTGGAAACATCACTTCCCTATTCATTTGATTCAGTATAAAGAGCTGCATCTGAAACCTATTCTGAACAGGCTTAGGCTCCTGTTAGGGCCTGATGCATTTTTAGCAGTTTTAGCAGGTTTAATGCAGCTTCTCTATTTATCACTGAGACGCAGTAACTAGGGACAGTGTAGAGCTTTTGTTTTAGGAGCACATTTTGTTGTTTGTTTTTTTCTTAAAGAAAACTCTAAAAGAACAAGAGAATAATAGCCAATTATACTAAAAGACTCCTTACAAGAGTAACAAAACAGTACATTTTCTTTTGTACGTTGGAACCACTGAATTAATTAAAACAGAAGATTCAGAGTCAGATTGCCAAGATATTTTGAAAAAGCCCAAAAGCTTAAGATTACCTACTTAATTGGACACATTCTAGGTCTAGGTAAGATTCTCCAGCCTTAGTCTCACAATTCCCTGTACTCTGCTAAAGTTTCCGATCCAGCCTTGTCTAATGAAGTTCAAATTAATAAGAGTGTCTTGAAGACACGAGAGGTTTGTCCAACTTTGCAAAAGGCCAGCATAATAACTGGAAGGTGCTAGTTCAGTCAGACCTGCTATCACCATTACTGTGCACACCTGCAGGCTATACTGGACTCAGGAGAGGAGTAACCACATAATTAGGTAGACTGACATTTTACTGCAGGTTGAAGTAATTAGGGGACTGGCAAAACAGGAGAATGACTTTCTAAAGCTTACACTGTTACATATGCTGCCTAGGGTTTAAAATTAATAGTGTGAAAGAGAGAACTTGATACCTTCTGATGCAGTCGTTATTACCAGATACAGACAGGCCCAATAAGTAACATTTCAATTCATCTCTGAGATATTTTAAAGTTGTAAGGGCCAGAGCTGGTGTCCTGATTTGAACTTGCATACAAATGAGTGTCAAAAATGTTCACAACAACCAACAAAAAAAAAGACTGAATATATAATATCATGTATATATGCATTATGGCAGCTCCCAGTGTATCACCTGATCAGTAAGACATACCTGGCAACAGCCACATACTGCTTCACAAGTCATTCCATGTGCTTTGTTCATGCAGAAAAAGGAAAACGGGACCAAAACACAATTTGGTCTTTTATCATTATGCCTCCTAGCCTTCCTCCATAATGTTTTATAACCATGAATCAACCACAAGTGGTGAGCATATTTCCCATCTGCTGGGGCTAAATGTGTTGTGCTCAGTATCAGCAAGAAGAGACAGAGAGACACTGGAACTGTGTCCAACTAGATTAAAATCTGGAAAGCTATGTTATCCAAGGGATGTATTGATTCTGAGGATATCAGCAACACTTCATACTGCAGTTCTGCAGTCATGAGCTGAACCATGACACATTGGCTCCAAACCTGAATCTTGTCTCTTTAACTTTAATCAAACATCCAGTAGTAAAAAAAAAAGTAGATACAATAAAATGGAGTAAAACAGACTATATAAAAGATGACTAATTGTTTGCTAAGTACTGCCATCCATAGGAATGGTGTTTGCTAAAAAACATTCCACATTAAACCCATCTTGTGGGATTGGGATAAAATGCAATTGCCCAAAAATACAGTATATTGTGATAAAGCCTCTCTCTTTGCTGGAAAGTCCCAGATAACATCTCATCTCCTGATTAAACTACTGTCAAGAATTGATCAAACTCAGCATGGATGGACAGCTGTGGAGTTTTTGTTCTCTTAGAGTTTTCTTTGCTTCATTTTCTTTTAAACTCCTTTCGGATAAGCTACTATCCTGTGCTCATAACCAATATACTGAGTCAGACAGTATCACAGATACTTCAAACAGGCAGCTCATTTCCTGTAACTTTTCTGTGCTTTTGACTATGGAAAGAGCCTGAAATCCCACCTTCATACGAAGGACACCTGCCTGGAAGGAGAAAGCAAGAGCAAGACCCCCTGTCATGTGATTGGTTACCCTCGATTTGTAATGCAAAGATCTGTAATAAGAGCCATCTGTCTTGCACAATGCCTCCCTACACTGAACACTTTTACCAGGGCCCCTGAACCACAACCAACTGAGACTTATCCTGAGGCAGTTTGTAGATGAAAAGAAAGGACTTGGATTAAAGAGGCACTTCCCAGGGACGCCTGCCGAGTGGTTTTAGGAAGCCAGCCAAGGCGCTGAAGCCATTACTCACCAAAAAGTCAACCCAGCTGACAAATTTTTAAAAGAACCAAAGCTTACTGGCCAAGATATGTCCATTCCTCTTCTACATCAGTCATCCTCTCATTACACTCACACCACCATAATCTGCTATAATAGGAGGAATCCCTCTGTGGAAGTGTGCATTAAGCAATCATGCTTTCACGTACATATGTCGTAGCAAAATTTCACCATTCCTGAGATTCTACACTTAAAAAATAAAATAATAACAAAGAATAAGAACAGTGCTTTGCTTTCTTATAATATCCCTTTAAAGTATCCTTACATGAAGAGGTCATTCATAAGTCAGGTCAGTGCTATGTGTTTTCCTTTCAAGAAAATACAGCATCTTAAAATGGTTTAGATCAGATGCAGATAAGCAAAGTAGACTTTTTCACTTCAGTTGAATGATAAAAATTTACAGTAGCTCAGGATTCCATCCATTAATTCTATAAAGTTCATTAAGTTCCTGTTAGATGATTAAAAGTACTACACAGATTTGACAACAAACGAAAGAAATGGACAGTGTATTGGCAAGATGGGGTCAGCCTGTTTTCCCAGGTAATTGACAACATGACTAGCAGACATAATCTAAAGTTGCACTAAGAGGAGGTTCAGGTTGGACATCAGGAAGAATTTTTTCACTGGAAGTGTAGTTAAGCACTGGAAAAGGCTGCCCAGGGAGGTGGTGGAGTTACCATCCCTGGAAGTGTTTAAGAAAGAATTGGTCATGGCACTCAGTGCCATGCTTTTGTTGGCATGGTGATGTTCACTTAAAGGTTGGACTTGATGACCTTGGAAGTCTTGTCCAACCTTGATGATTATACGTTTCTATTATTCTGTGATTAATACAGGACATGAGCAATGCCCAGGTTACCATTTGGTTGCAAATGAAGCAAGTTTACATGGGACATGATGTTTAAGTCACGTGCTCCAGTGCAGTGCATTTCACCATCCACTTAGCCAGCACAACACATGGTATTGGACTGAGGTGGTATTTCAGGCAGCTTCTTGGCAGCAATGTTTATGGACCAGCCTTCTGTGGTCAGCAACAGCTTGGATGAAACTTCAGAACCTTCCCTACACTACCACTGGAATGCTCCTTGTGTACTCATACTGCAAGGATTGTCTGCCTCACCTCTCTGTGTGCTTGTGTGTGTGTACCAACCTCCTGAATGACTTGTGAGCAAAGTGCACTTAGAGGCAGCACAGGCTGGAGCTTGACAATGGTCCCACAAGTAAGAACGCAGCTGCATATTTTTCCCTGAAGTGGAAAACTTGTTTCCTGTTGTTTGGGTATTCCTCCAAATGAAGTGAAGGAACTATAGCTTTCTGCAGCTGGTGCTGTTGCTAGTTATCATCTGTAATAACAAAGATGTCAAGGTTTAGGCTCGTACTGTGACAGCACAAATGAATAGTGGCAGGGAGATATGAACAAAGAGAGAGGAAATGCCAAGAGAGGGCAAATTTCAGGGAGGTGGTGATAGTGGCAGTGGTCACTTTGATAAAGATAAGGAAGATAATGATAAAGAAAATAGTGACTGTATGTGTGCCACTGTGTCTCAAGACGCCAGAAGACTGCCATGTTCGTGTGCCTACAGACTCCTGGCAAGAAGGCAAACCTACGACTGGGAGTGGCTGGCCCATCCTGGTTCTAAGGAACAAGAAACCATGGTAGAGTAAAAAGAAAGGATGCAGCAGGATGATTAGGGCAGAGGATCAGTGAAATGGTGGCCATCCATGCCAGTCCTTATGTAGGACAGTGTATTTCTGATTCATGTCACACACTGTCAGTTCAGAGCAGCCAAGGGAAGATGTGTCAAGGGTGTCCTGATGCCATTCCTGCAGAAGACACACTCAAAACACAGGTATGAAGAGCAATCTGTGCAAGTCTGGCCAGGAGACCTCCCAGGCTGGTAGATGACAGAGGATTGTTATTTTTATCTGAGAGATGCAGTTCAGTATTTCAGGCCCTAATGCAAAAGCTGAGAATCAGCAGTTGAGGATATCTTGAGGCTGAAGTTGGAGAAAGAAAGTAGCAAGGAAACGATAACTACCTGGATGTACTTTATGACGTGAATTCAGTTCAAGACAAAAACTGATCAGCTGAAAATTGTTCAACATTTCAAAAGATGAGAAATCATGTCCAACGTGTGGTTTCCTCTTTGGCAGTTTGTCCAGAAAAGACCACTCAACCAAATTACAAATAATCTGAACCCCCACAGAAGACTTCCTTAGATGACTGCCCAGTTATTTTCCTCACTATGGGCATCCTCTTCAGCACTGGTTGTAATGTGGGATTCACTCATTCTTGTGGTGTTTAGATACTCAGTACCCAGGGCCCACTTCTGTTAAGATCCACTGCCTAACCCACACTTAATGTAAGAAATCACAGACCTGCTGTTATTGCATTAACAGGTTATTGTTATTGCCTGTGTCTAGGCAACTATCAGTGGCCTAAGAGTAATTAAAGAGAAAACTACCATCATGAAAAAATATAAAACTCTGATGAAAAAGAAGTAAGAAGGCAGAAACTCTACACATGGGAAGATCAACCAGTACATTTCCCATGCTGTCAACTTATTAATCTGAGCTGTGGATCAGAATCCATTATGCTTACTTGCTGTGGGAATTCATATGGAACAAAAATGTCACCTTCACTCCATGTTTTACAACTCAGTTACATGTTATGCAGGGGGAAAGAATTCCCAACCACTACTGTACTTCGTGAAGTTTGTAAATACTAAAACAGATCTGTCCCTTTATGACACCTAGGTATCCCCAGGAACTGAAACAAAATTGACACACAGGGACCTGGGGTTAAAAATTATAACTGATTGCAAATTCCTGCCATTCCCAGAGAACAGTGGATCACTGACATTTGGCTTCAGGGTATGCTGTGATTTTCACAAAATATTATTACACCACTTTTTATCAAATTCATGATACCATATCATGAATGTTCATGAATGTCTATCAAGTCCATGATACCATAAACTCAAGCAAATATAAGTATAGCATGACCTTTTACTTCCAAGGCATAAATGACAGTGATTAAGTTTTGCCATGGCCTGCCTTTAAGTCACAGATAATTATATAATATATTTGAATGAAAACTAGTCCATAAATTTTTAAATATAACATTTTAACCAAGTTTCAGGAATGAACAACTGGATAGAATTGTAATGATATATAATGTGGGAGCATAAAAATTGAAGCCTTCCACTTATCTAGTAAAATTTTTCAGTTTTAAATTTGTATTTTCATATATAATTTTTATAAAACATACGATTTACTTTGGTACTAAGTTTGGTACTCAGGTGCCCTGGCACCTCACAGAGGTTAAGATCATGTGGACCCAATGATCTTCATTCAGTAGTAGCCTTAGAGGCTCAGTTAGGCTGGAGAATTTGTCCACCAGCGCAGCTCTGACTGTATTCACTTGAGCATGACTGAATTATATTTCAGAGAAGGCATTTGGGCAGGATCCATCTCAGCCAAATTTTGACACTTAGAGAGGCACATCTGAGGCATGATTTCTCTCATTCAAGGATAATCTGTCTGGTGAATCACTAGCTGGAAGTGCCCGTTTCTGCCCATTGACCACAAAGACAATTAACTAGAGGGAGGATGTTTGTTATTTAGACAATAAAGGTATTTGAGACAGACATATTGCACCTTGAGCCTTCACCTAAAAACCAAGGACAGAGAATGCCTAGTTTATGCAGTCAGTATCCCTTTTAGTATGGCACCAGTCTCACTGCAAGAGATAGGTGCTACCACTCAATCAGACTGGCTCACCTGCAATTTCCAGCTTATTATGAATTTTCTCTGGCAAATGGAACACCAATAATTTTCTCAATAAAAATGCTTTTATATCTGTCAATCATATCATCACTCTATCTTCTGTTCAATCTTTCACTCAATTTAAATTTTGATTTCATATTTACCTATGCAGATGAACTTTCCTTAGAAAACACACCTTGGCTATGTGTTCTGGAGTGTTGTTATCCCACTGAAAAGTTGGCAGCTGGGTTTCTTCTGCTGAAAGATATTGCTCACTAATTACAGGGGGACTTCAGCAGCAGAAGTGTATGAGTTTGATGCAGTAGGGGGAAAACTACATTACAAGTATCATTACAAATCAATCAGCTTCAAAATAGAAAAAATCATTTCGATGTCTAACAGTATTTATAAGTTTAATTGTAAAATGCTACAGAAAATACTTTTTCCAGTTAATTGATCTAAGAGAAAAAAAAGATCAATTTTAAAAAGCTAGATTTTGCAAGATGTCCTATTTGTAATGCAATTACAATAATCTGAGATTATTATTAGAATATGAAATGCCTATAATGTAATGTAATTACATTAGTGTGAAACATGTGAAACAGTTACTTATATTTTCTACTCTGAGCTTAATGACATTGTTTTGGGCATAATATACACTTTACTGAGGAAAGAAAAGTGAAAAGAAAAATTCTTATTCTAATAAAAAGTATAAAATTCACTGTGACAAGTGTCTTCTTTGCAGAAGTTTAAGAACTAGGGATAAAACAGTAAGTATAGAGCACAGCACCAGAAAATATTACCAAGTTCCTTCTAAAACACTAGTGGTTCTAGCTGTAAAAATTTTTAATTCAAAATTTTAAAAAGTCCTTAAAAAAAGAATTTATGATTTGGTCATTCATGAGAATCTCAGAACAAAGCTCATTATTCTGAGGGACGGGAATCCATAAATTTCAGTAGACTTTGGATTAGGTAATAAAATAAGAAAGACCACAACAGTGGAGAAGGAAACCTGTTAATCATCTGTTCAACTATGAAATACAGTTGCCAAAAATATTCTGAAAAAGCCTATTACCTGAGAACATTTCACATGATTGAAAGATTGAGCTTAATTAAGAAGAGCTTATAAAATGTGGTTAGGCTTTGACACTGAACTAAGAGCAACCACCTATTTTTCAGAGGTCACTCAACCGTACAAATTGTACCCTGTAAAAATTTCTGTTGAAAGTACTACTGATTATGATGTTTTTGTCTTACCTCAAACGGATACAAAACACTGTGTACAACACAAATAATTTGCTACTCAGGTTTAGTTTTCACAACAAATATCTCTCTCGATATTGTACCAAACCATTCCCAACTGGTACGACCAACCTCTTCAAATCAGTTCAGACTTAGATCCAAACTTACCAGTTAATTTCTCTCTCTGCCTTATAACAAAGCAATGATCCTGAGAGTCTATGAGTATGAAAAATTTTGAATGTTATCTCTGATTTTGTAAAACAGACCAGCGTAACATTGGTTAAGACAAACATTTTTTCTAAAGTACTACTAGAAATTTACTTTGGAAAGGGAAATATTTTTGATAGTTATTAAGGATGTGGCTTATTAAGATGGATAGTAAGAATTTGCCTTCAAATTTGAGACATTATAACATTACTGAGTTCATTTTTCATTCTATTCCTGTGTAAAAGAAGTAATCCTGCAATTCTAGAAGTTGTGAAGTTTTTCAGAAAAAAACTTAAGAGGCATATTACCTTCATGCAGTTGTGTCCTGGTTTCAGCTGGAATAGAGTTAATTTTATTCCTAGCAGCTGGTATACAGTGATGTGGTTTAGGTTTAGTATCAGCATAATGATGATAATAGAAATATTTTAGCTGTTGCTTCAGTAGTGTTTTCTCTAAATCAAGAATTTTTCAGCTTCTCTTGCTCTGGCAGTGAGGAAGTGCACAGGGACTGAGAAATAACATGGCCAGGACACCAGATCCAAACTGACCAAAGGGATATTCCATCTCATAGGAATTCATGCTCAGTATGTAAACTGTGGGGAGCTGGCTGGGAACTGCTGATCACTGCTCAGGGACAGGCTGGGCATCATTCAGAGTGTGGTGAGTAACTGCATTGTGCATCACTTATTTTTCTTGTGTTTTGTTCATCTCTCTTTTACATTATTATTACTTTATTTTAATTTATTTCAATTATTAAGGTGTTCTTATCTCAACCCATGGGTTTTACCTTTTTCTAATTCTTCTCCCCATCACACCAGAGGCAGGAGGGAGGCTGGGGGGTAGTGAGCGAATGGATGTCTGGTACTTAGTTGCCAGCTGGGGTTAAACCACAAGTCGTTTAGATGCAGGCTATGCACATGTACCTGTATTTTTTCTCAAGGAATGAAAATTTCATATTTCTTCCTAATCAGACAGACACAGCTATGACTCCAGGCAGGTACCATCTCATCCACAGATTTCATTAGTGTTTTTGCAATTCAGGGAAGCTTTTAAATAACACTGATCCCTAATCCAGCAAAATTTGTTTTAGGCATTCACTGGCAAGGAAGACTCTTAACCAAATGAGACTGTTTTCCCTGGGGAAACAGGGATCTCATAATCTTGAATTCTTTGAAACTGAGTTTCCTTTTTTTTTTTTTTTTTCCAGACCATCATGGAAAGTAAAGTACAAAATGTTAAGCTGAGAGCATGATGCAACGATCAGAAAAATTAAGGTGTGTAAAACATTGCAAAAACATTCTTCCAATTTTTGCTGTACCTTGTTGGGCTGATGATATGCATTACCAAAGAAAATTTTTCTTTCATACTTTCCAGAATGCTTCTTTCTATGCTCTGATCATCAAGACGGCTGTCTGACGACAGCTCAGTTGAAGCTCTTTAAGCCCTCAGTCTCACAGTCACATTAGGAATCCTTTCACATGTTCACTCCCCTAAAAGATTTAGCATAGGTTCAGAAACTTTAAAGAAAAAAATATTTTAAATCCTTACAAGCTGTATAACGCTTTTTGAAATTTGTTGCTCCTTCTTTCCAACTTTCTCAGTGCTATCATTCAGCTCTTACTTACAAGAAATGTGCCCACAGTTTATTTCTAGTGATTGAGGTTTAAACCCAATTAAGGTAGTCCACCTTTTCCTACAATTATTCCTGAAGGAAACCATAACTTTGGTAACATCTCATGTCCAGTTACATAAAAACTAGAAAAAAAATCTGACAGATATCTATGTCTGAAATTAGTAATCCTTTCATTCTATTAATTTGAAGACCAAGAATACTGCCTGCTTTAATAAATTCAGTTTAGGTCAGGAAACATAATTCATTGAATTGAAAATATTTGAGCATTTAGATCAGAGATGCTTGCTAGAAGCAGCTGTATGTCTTTTTATGACTATTTTTGTTTTCAATGGCTTTTAATGAACAATGACTGGGGAAAAGACACAAGAAAGGGAATAAAAGGAAACAGATGGAAGAGTCTCTACTGGAATGACACCAGTATAGACTTGAAACAGGTAATTTAGTTCAGGCACACTTGCATGGTTTGCTTAGCTGAGCAGAACAAACAATCAGATAAGGTGGTTGGAGCATATTCACAGGCTTTCATTGGAACAATAAAAAAAATATGCCAGTTCCACTGAGTGTGCTGAACACTGACCCCAAGACATGGAACAAACAGAAAGTATGATTTATTATAGCATTTATATTACAGAGAATAGTATATCAAGGAGCAGCAGTGGAAAAATGCTTTTTGATCATCTTGTAGTTCATCTTTTTCTCTCTTCCATCATTGGAAAAGAAATAAAACAGTGTCATTGACCTACAGGTTTCAGGTTTCCAGTAGCACAACATAAGCTGTAAAACATGCTCCTATCTGCTGTTTCTATTTGTTTGCATACTCAAGTTGAGCAGTTTTTCACATTCTCTAGGCTAAACCAGTAAAAAAAGAAAACAGAGAAAGCAGTGCCTGGTGGGCAATTTGTCCAAATGGATCACATACATTTTTATTGGATGTGCTGGATATGCTGATATAATAGCCCAGAAAGATAAATTATGTATGAATAAAATCCTGTGATGTCTGTTGTGATGTCTGTTTCTCAAAAAGTACATATACACATTTTTTTTTACTGGGATGTGTATACCAGGTATCCAAAGGAAACTTAGTATCATTTCTTAAAGCAGAATAGGTGTAACACAGGGCTATAACATTAGTTATTACACCAAGTTGTAATAACTTACTATTATCTGTCCTCTCTGATAGACACTTGCATACAAGAAGCATGTGTATAGCTATACCATGGATTTTTCAGTCATGGGCCTTCCAAAGCTTTAGGATTTCTACAGTTGCTATTGAAGAGCTCAGCAGTTCTGGAAGCAATATTTTTGCTTTGACAGATCATGTTGCTATTCTTTCTCAGTACAGATGAGAAGATACACCCATAGCCTTTCTTGCCAACATGAAACATCAGCCAATGAGAGATCTTGCATATTAGGGTAAAATATAACACCAAGACACTGTATCTGCAACAGAATTATTTCCTTATTAAAATCATCTGATTTTGAAATTTGTATGGTAGATACCAAGCCCTTCTGAAATATACATGATACGTTTGTCATATTCAGTGTAACCATGGGTTAGCAGGTATCTCTAAAATCTCCACCTGTTCCCATCTTTCCAACTGTACTCGGCAATTGTACTTTCATCTTCACCTTTCAAACAATGTTCCTTTCACAGTCACAGGAGTTTTGTACAACAGAACTGATACTGTTTCTCATGATTAAAGAAATACAGAATCTAACTAATTCACATAATATGAATCATCTACTATGAATTTCCCTTTTATCTTCAAGTACTAGAGCAACCCAATATAAATCCCTCTGGAATACAAGGAAGCAGAGCTATCTTTAGTTAGTCTGCCCTTGAAAAACAAAATTCTGTTCAGGCTCCAGCTGTGCTCCGAAATCATCTATGACTGACGTTTATTTTAAGTGGTTTGTCTAAGATGGAAGGCCAGACAATGATTGTTAAACATGTTCCAGAAAGTATTATTAACCTTACAAAATATTATTCATGGATGAATAGTTTTAAAAGTTGCTAACGGCAAACAAAGGCCTAAAGAAAATCCAAATGCACTGTCTCTCTTAAATATCAAGTTTTCCTCTGGTGACATGACATGGTGTAAAAAATATGAAAGTTTTATTTTATCCATCCTAGTCCTGCCTGCTGTTTCATCACCTTGACTCAATTGTCATTCCATGCCATTAAAAAAAATGTTGATTGTAGAAAGGACTAGAGGGTTTCTTGGAAGAACACTCACACACGGTGTTTGTGAACGAGTCAGACACACCACATGCTCATACATACACATACACACACACACACACACACACACACACACAAATAATCAGTAGATGCTGCAGATATCAAATGTCTGCTGAGCTTAGCGGGTCCAATTCAACCAATGTGTGCACTCTGCCAAACCATAGCTCAGGAAGCTTTTCAAGGAAAACACCAAGCCAGGTCAGCTGTGGCTCTGTTCAGTCTGTCCTGCCTGCATTACCTGCCAGACACAAGGCTTTTGACAAACTCCACTGTCAAAATCATCTTCTTTTTCAACCTATCTGACCTTAGCATTGACCACTATGAACTGCTCCTTTTTGTCCAGTTTAGCAATTAACATCTTTGCTATCATGGTCCCTGCTCCCAACTCCATTTCAATATGCATTCATATTAATTCCCATTAAAGTAGCAGCATTCACATTCCTAACATTTTTTGTCTTTTACCACTTACTAAATGTTTGATGAGCAATGCAAAGATTTCCAAAGTATTCATCCACCTGACTTTACAGTGAGAGACAGTACAGAATCAACCTTATATGTGGAATTAATGCTGAGTACACTGCAATACCTACAGCTGGAATTCTGGACATTTCCTTTGGGACCTCGATTTTTTATGCATAAAAGAGTCAAGTATGCCATTAGGGAAAAATCCAAAAAGCAGTTTTGTTTTGCCTCATAGACTACTGGTTTGCTTCTCTTTCCCCTGTAACTTTAATTCTGGTCAATATTGGCCTACTCTAGAAAATTCTCTCATTCTCTCTCACACAGGCATGGGAGTACCACCTTTTACTGTTTTATTTAGTGGTGAGAGGTGCTGCTTATGTTATATCCAGCAATACTACAAAGGGCTTGAGCTAGATACCACACGTGGATTCCTGATACTCCTGTGGGAAGCAGTCTCACTACAGTTCTCACTACCTAAGCTGACAAGAAAAACTCTGCAAAGCACTGCTAGGTGGGCAGGAATTCTTATTTATCAAGGATAAAGACAGATCTGAACAGCTTTACTACAGCGAAGGTTTTTAGGAACGTACATGGCAGCTGGTGGCATTTCTAGCACATGTCTAGGGCTGAGATCTCCTTTCTAGGAAAAAATGCTTCACTGCAGTTACGATCATTACATCCTGACAAAAAGCTACAATAAATTTTCCTTTCAAGTTCTTATTTGGTGTGACATTGTTGACTACGGCTTAATTATATATGTAAATAAAGTAGTGGCCATCACCTTTGTATGATGATGCTGCTCTGAGTTAATGATGAAAAGGGACATGGAGAGGCTGTGGGACATGTCAGTGTTAATGAAGATTTATTCGGTAGTGACATTTGATCAAATCTTCTTGGCAAAGTCTTAGGTTTCATTAGTTAAAGATGTAAAGCAGTCTGCGTGATTAAAGGGAGAAAAAGCAGTGGGGAGCTCACATAAATTACTACAGCTCAATTAGGTGCAGACAGTTTAGTGAGTGTTTATTACCAGTAGAAAGGAAGATTTTCCAATTAGATTAAAAGGTTTTGAAAACAACTCTTATAGTGAACAGTGATTTAGACCCATTGCTGGAATAATACATTGTGAGAAGCTGCATTGATTAAAAGTAAGCTGGTAAGTTATCTGCATTGCTTCACTGTTTATCAATGGATCCCCTGCTGCCTACGTACAATTTACCTCACAAGATCAATGTCTGGACTTGGCTAATTTTCTCCTGGCTGAAGATTTATATGGATGTAAAGGGCATCTACATCATGTCTGAAAATACTGAGGAGATTTATTCAGGATGATTGCCAAGGAAGTGAAGTTGTATCAATCACCAGAAGTGTACCCTGGCCATGCTCTGCCCTTCAGGCTGGCATCCCTGCTGCAAAGCTGGATTTAAAGACAAGACATTTTAATCAGAAAGGAACTTTGTTCCAGTGAGGTTCCCCAGACTCATTGTGAAAACTGAAAAGGCATTAAAAACAAAAGTGGAAGTATATAGTGATCAGACAGTGATCAGCCAATGTTTCTGACAAATGATTGAAGGTACTCAGTGTACAGTGCAAGCCTGCTATTCATGAATCCCAATGTCCAACAGTGCAGAATGTGACTTCCAGCAGTGATGAGATAGCTGGAGTCCAAGTCTGGACTTTGCCAAAGGATTTTTGGATATGAGCTGTGAAAGGTAGGGGGTCATTGTCCATGGATCTGAATGACTGATTGATTCTCATGTGGAATGGCATGGGGAGAAAAGGAGCAAAGGAAAAGAAAATGAATTATATTTAAATTCTTAATACTCCTACTGTGCCCTTCAGATCACATGAAGGCCTGCAGCTGCTTCTAATCCCTGACAATTGTCTATTGTGACAACTGAGGAACTGAGACCCACAAGTGGAGAAATAAATAAAATAATTCTACTTTTATAAGTTTAATTCAATAATGACAGCGTTCCACACAGAAAACTTTCTTCTACCTTGTATGTAAATTGGACTCAAAAGAATCCAAAAGTTACAATATCAAACTTTCATATCTTTCTTTCCCCTGCACACTTGCACATGCAGCATTTCTCCTCTGTTAATACAGGTCTGCAAAGTTTAAACTTAAATCAGTGCTATCAGAGATGCTGACACTGCCATGAAAGCAGAACTGAGCCCCTCCTTTTGGCTTTAGCAATAGGCCATTTGGGATTAAGAAAAGTGCATAGGAATGGTGGTGAGGGGGAAGGAACTATGGCACAGTGAGTTCCACAGAAAAAGAAAATCTGGTATGCAGGGGCTATTGTCCTTCATTGCATTAACATGCTACATGTTCTCCAAATACACAAGTAGAAAAGTTCATTCTCCCGCTAAAAGCTTCTTCATATTTACAGGTAGGACAGGCACACTTTTTTTTGGATACAAAAACCTAATTTCAATGCAGATGTGTGAGCACAGACCATCACACAAACAGCCCACAACAAAATATTCCTTATTAAATAATGGTTCAGTGAAGCTACAACAGTGTGGTACTTACTCACCTAAATAATCCCAGAGTCTTATGATCATGTACTCACTGCAT
Source organism: Trochalopteron elliotii (assembly GCA_024734555.1). Classification (NCBI taxonomy): domain Eukaryota; kingdom Metazoa; phylum Chordata; class Aves; order Passeriformes; family Leiothrichidae; genus Trochalopteron; species Trochalopteron elliotii. The sequence goes on from JANPWX010000008.1 coordinate 7,731,262, forward strand.
ACTTCTAAATTACACATTTGATCCCTAACAGTCCTAGTTCTTAACTCATGATGAGCAGAGTTCATGTAGTTCGTATTTAGACTGCTTTGTCCTATCCAGTTAAGCCACAAAGCTTTCTTTGGGGATTCTTCTCTACATTTCAGCAGACATAACTGCCCTCACCGTAACTACACTTCACCAAAACAACCAGCAAATCAATCAACATTTAAAAAAAAAAATCACATTCAAATCTCTCCAGGCACTCCAAATATTACCACTTACTTTACCATATTTAATAACTGCTCATGAATAAAACACTAATATTCTAACAAATAAACACTAAAGAAAACACTTCATTGCTTCTGGTTAGCAAAACTGAGCTTTTGGTTCATTTTCTTTATAACTGGAGGGTCTTGCCATTTAAGGAGACAATTAACATTTTTTACAAGCAACAAGATTGTGAATGACACCTTCAATTACACTAAATACGTTTAATTATGATTTATTGGCACAGGGCAACCTCTTGTAACATTGCAGGCCAACATGCATTTTCGCTTAATTAAACTCATTATAACAACACTTGATTACATACAGGGGAAAAAACCCAAAACAAACAAACAAAAAAAGCCCATATTTCATAATTAACTGTTCAAAATTAAGGTCATAGGGTAATTACAGACCAGATTTCTTAGTATTTAACTGCTACTGTTACTAATGGGAAAAATATCTGGCAAATATGTAGATATCAGAAGAGGACTCAGGCTTTTGGTCTTAGCTATGGAATTGAAACCCTCTTGAAGCTTAGTCATGTCTTGGGACAAAGGCAACAGCATCCTGCACTGCTCTAATAGTTTACTGACTTTCCACTAGCACAGCTTCCTGTGTCGTCTTAACTGTTCCCTTCCAAAAAAAAAAAAAAATCCCTTTTTATTTGAGGCTAAATACACATCAATGGTAGCAATTTCATTTGCCATGCAATTGGTGACAGTGTATTTTACAACTTTTTTTTAATTCAGTGATAAAGAAGGTTAAATATAGGAAAGAAGGATTTGAACTATTAATCCTCAATATACCTAGATCCTTCTAAAATTATATCTAAGCAGTTTTAAAGTAAAATAAAATCTCTGAACCCAATTTTTTCCAGAAATGCAGTGTGACACATTATTTTGTTTTAAGTTTACCAGCCTTGTGGTTTGACGTAATTCACACAAAGAATTCAACAGGGATATGGTCAAAAACACACGTGAAACCCATGTGCTCAGATCCTCTTCTTTCTAATAGGATTTATTTAGGCAGCTCCTGGGTGGAGATTAAAACTTCATCCTGCACACAAACCCTTTCCATTCTCCTGTTAATCACAAGGTCAGAGCTAAACTGCAGCCTGTCAGAAGTCCTAATGAATATGGTTTACACATCATAGCTGGTTGCTTGCTCAGCAGCAGCCTGTGCTATCTGGAGGCCAAAGATAAGTGCTCACGGATTACCTTTAAAACAATCCACCCAGCTCTTCTGTCACTAAGAGCAGAAAGTCGGGGGAAAATGGAGCTGCAATCCTTGCTTTTGTGGACTGACCATTTTTTAGAAATTGAAGATTCAGGAAAAAGCCCTTGAAAATCAGTATCAAAGCTCAGCCAAAGTGGTATGGCTCTTACAAGGTCAGGATGTCTAGTTCAAATCCTTCCCCTCTCCCTCAACTAGCCTTTTTGGCTATTTTAGTCCTGTTCAGACTATAAAAGTTGGTTTGCTTCAATGAAGAAAGAAATCCACTACAAACACCTTCAGTCCTGATTGTTGCCATCATGTGCAGGTAGAATCAGGAAATCAAAGAATCATTAAGGTTGGAAAAGACCTATAAGATCATTGAGACCAATGATTAACCTGACACTGCCCAAGTTGATCACTAAACCATCCATAAGCACCACATCTACACATCTTTTAAATACATCCAGTGATGGTGACTCCGCCACTTCCCCGGACAGCCTGTTGCAATGCTTGGTCAGCCTTTCTGTGATGCAATTTTTTTCCTAATATGTTGCTGTTTCTTTCGTGGTGGGGTGCTAATGCTGGCTAGCAGTTCCCCCAGACCACAGAAACAGTTTGTGTGGGTCCTCAGCTCAGCAGGCCGTGCGTGGGTTCAGGCTTGGAAGAAGGAGGCGTGCTCTCTCGGGTTAGCAAGGATGTTTATTGCACTGCAGCCATGTGGCAGAGGCTTTGCCAGAGCCCCTGTCTCCACATGGAAAGGCATGGAGAGAGAGAGAGTGGGCCTGGTGTGTCCTTTTTCCCAAGGCAGGCCTGGGCGGGGAAACACTGACCCAGTGGGGAAGGGAAGGGGGAAGGGTTACATCAGGAGGAATCCACCGGGGTCATCGCGGGTAGTGGGGTGAAAGGGACATACCAAGTACACATACATATACAAATAACAAATACAGATACAAATTCAAAACCTGAAACTCGCGTCGCTACACTAATAACCAAACTAAACCTCCCCACTGCATTTTGTCCAATTACTTTTTAGCTGGGAGAAGAGACCAGCCCCCAGCTGGCTACAACCTCCTTTCAGGGAATTGCAGAGAAAAATACAGCCTTTCCAAGCTTCCTTTGCACTGTTGGCCCTAAACTTCTATGGGGCAAAGAACAGAGAGCTGAGAATGCAAACTGCTCTGCATGGCCCACCAGGACTCATGCAGCCCTCCAGAAAACCTGGTTATTGCTTCAGCCACATCCATAGGGGTGCATGGTGTTGATCTTCAGACTCCTGAGCCCTTGTCACCTACAGCTCCTGTCACTGCCCCAAATTTAAAGGATCATTGCTGAACAAAAACAGCTTTAAAGGCACTGTTTTAACTTCTCAAAGGTGAAGACTCTCGGAAATGGTCTGACTTGGTTTTGCCCCTTCAAAAGTGTTCCAATTTGGTTTTGAACATTTGTTACTTTAAAAGTAATTCATAAGATATGCAGGTAGATACAATTATGACTGTAGGTCCTGTAGAATCATCACATCCACTAGTCAGAGCTGGTTTTCATAAACCCTGTTAATTTTTCACCATGTGCCAGTATCTCTCAAGGGCCATAAAATACAGTGGAGTGCTCCATACTATTCAGTGCTTTTAATATACAGAAGCAGGAGAATATCTGCACACTCAACAGACCAGGAATGTATCAAGCAGATTAATTATCATTTTACCTTGAAATTTATTCCAAGGTATTTGCAAATATGTAACTTGCACTTGCTTTTCATTTTAAAACTTTGAAAGAGAAAGAAAGAAAATGTTACAGTGTTAAGATCAGATGAAAGAAATACAGAAGAAACAAAATTTTTTCTCTTCTTCTGTCGGATCACCTGAAAAATCCTCAAGCACATTCATTCTAGGAATTCAACTGTGTTCTTGAAACACCAAAGAGGATGGGAGAAGAACATAAACAAAAAACTAAGCAAAAACCCCCAAACACCAAACAAACAAGAAAAGGCAACCACAGAGGAATTAAAAGGATAGGAATTAAAAGGATCCAGTCAAACACACAGTATCCAGCATACCATCATGGAGTGAGAAACTCCTTAGAAAGTTTTAATGACATAACAAGTTATACATGCTTATAAACTTAATTAAAAAGAGCTACATCTGCTGAGACAACAACCAGCACACCTGGGCTTCAACTCTGAACTCACAGATTTTAAATTCAAAGCTCTGCCTGCAGCATGCTTTGTATACTCTCTGTCTCTTCTGTATGTAAAACTTTGGCTTGCACATATTTGCCCTGCAGACTTAAAATTGCAGAGAGAAGGCACAGGCTGACCACATCCCAGCTTTGCAAAGAAAATCAAACCTTGGTTTACCATATTGAAGGGCTGCAAGGTCTCCTGAATGCCCTGTTGTATTTCTTACTCTGGAAGAACTCTCCAGCTTAAGGAGCAAATACCCATACACCTCTAAACTGGGAAGAGCTTAACTCAGTTCTGTCATTATGGAACAAGTTTGTCGTGGACCAGTGCTTACTGATTCTTACAGGCATTATGGCTGCATCTGCCACACATGTATGAAAATGTTGCAGGCTGCTCTCTCTCCTGACACCACTGCACATACATAAGGTTTTTTATATCTTTCACCACAAAAGATAAATGTGCAAGCAAATGAGCAATTGCAAACATAATTGTTATATATTTTTGTACCTGATATTTTGCAATGCTTGTCTTGAACTGCTCCATTCTCAATTTTTCAAACCTAGTCACCACAGCAAGAACAAAGACTGTCACTAACAGGACACACCAACAGCTTCTTTTGAGTATTGTCAGTCAAGATGCTTTTCAGGAAATAAAAAAGGTAAAAATCTCTCAGATATTTAAACTTTATAAGGATTTATTAATTCTGCATGGCACTTAATTGTTCTAATTTTTTATATCATTATACCACCTCTTATTAAAATAAAAGGGATGATGACACCAGCCCCTTAACTCTTAGCTCAGATTTTGATGGGGCTTTTTGTTACCTAAAAACAGAGGCCAAACAAAATTAAGAGACTAAAAAGTGGTTATATTTATTTATTTATTGAGGGGCCTTTAGGTACATTAAGGGCAGACAAAGCCCATCCAGGGGCTACACCTGTCATGGGTTTTCACACTTTCATAAGTTTGGTACATTTGCATATTGGTGGTTAATCTCTCAATTACAGCTTCAGTTAATGAAGTCATTTACCCCAAGTTTGCTCCTCACCAACTCACTTCTGTTTACATTTCTTGGGGCCTGAGACAGTGAGTTGTCCTTGATTCCCAGCCTAAAGAGGAATTGTTTTGTCTGACCAAAATGGGAGAGCAGTAGCTAACACTCTGTAAGGAGTTAGAGTTATACACTAAAGAATTGCAGGATTACAAATATATGGAAAAAATAAAAGCTAAAATCCTAAGGCATCAATTTTATGACAGTATCTTCTCTTCCAACCTTGCAACACCAGAACCTATCATTAACACCTTTGAAAGCCGTTGTACTAAGAAATTTGTGTGCTCTTTTTTTTTGTTTGTTTTTGTGGGTTTTGGGGGTTTTTTTGTGGTGCTTAATATAACAGAAGTCTTTACAATCAAGTCGGGTATGCTGAGAACTTCAAAGAAACATGTTCCAGATTAGTGAAGCACGACAAACCCAAAATGAGTTATTGCAAACCAATGCCTGATCAGAATACTTTTCACCTAAGAGCAGTGCTGTGCTGGATGTTATTTAGTTACCTTATAAATACCTTATAAATTACCTGCACCTATCTTCAAACAGATATTTTTTTCTTTTAGAAACAAAAGATCAGTGGTTTTCATCAGTGTTCTGCTTTCAACAATGTTTCAAAACCTGTTTTCATGGCTGCACAGCTTTGTTCCCCACTTGAGTGTGGTGGTTAAATGAAGGGACTTCACAAATAATTTCATGCTATGATTGTTGAGAATGTTTTGCAAGAGGAAGAGTCATAGTAGCTAGGCACTGACCTTATTAGGTTGCAATAAAAAGAAGTTACCACCGACAACAGTGAATTTAAAACACTTTATTGCTGGAAAATGCAATGATAGATTGCAGAATTCTTTTTAGTTGGTGGTTAGCTTTCAGTGTTTTACTAAGACCTGCAGCTCACATCTCTTCAGCACACGCAGAAAATAAGTTTTACATCTGCTCTCAAAATCAGTAGTCAGAATTAACAAACATTTTATCCATTCTCAAAAGTTCTTATTTATTAAAGGTTTCTTTTTTTCTTAGCTCTATCCCACATCAAATATCAATATGAAAAGCTCTGGAACAACTTTTAAGAACTTACCGTCTTTCTTGTAAGTGCCCCATTCCAGAAGAGTCATGGTTAGGTAGTTAAGTTTTTTCGTGGGTAGCTGTTTAAGCTTTTTTGTTCTTCTTTTCAATTTTTCATACAAATGTCTCAAGCACTTCTAAGGAGTGGTACCAGTGACAATAAAGAGGAGAAAAGCTACTCAAGCTACATTTCTTTAAGCTACATTATGTAGGTAAACTCCTCAGCATATTTCACAAAAATATTCTCCCTTACTTTTAAAGAGTATGGGATATTGTTTTCAGTGTAAATAATTAGGATGGTAAAATTCAGAGATATAGGTAATATAGCTTCGCAGTCTGAAAAGTCCCTTATTCCAGCAATCCCATTTTGAGATTTTTCCAACACTGAAAATTTGTGAGATAACAAATCCTGAAAAGACAGTGCCTGGATTTCCAAATTATTGTGGTTTATTTTGTTTGCTTATTTTTTAATTATTTAAATTCCAATATTTGCACTGCCAGTACCCTGAGGATCTCATAAATGTAACCCATAAAAGCCTGATGCTTTCTTTTTCTTGGTACAGTATCACAATGCCAGTTCAGTATTTTGTAAAACACAAGGAAAACTCTGCTGAAAGTAAAGTGAAGAGTAATAACATGCCATTATTTGGCATTGCACAATAGCACGGGCTGTCCCTGTCATTATCCACCAACAAAATTAAAGATTTTTACATTTTCTATATTCTAGTCTCTTTAAGAAACAGCGAGAAGAAAATGAGTAGTGGTAAGTAATGACTCCACAATTCTCCCCTTTGTTCCAGTTTTACCCAGTTTGCCTGGTTTAGAAGGATGATGCCTCCAGATCTCTTTGGAAATACCCTTCCCTTCTCCAGGATTGTATTTGCCACCAGGGATGAACCTGTTTTTAATAGCAAGGAAGTCTTTCCCTATGGTTAAGTGAGATACTTGTAGGTCAGATCTTCCAACCATGGTGCTTTAGACCCCTGGTTCCCACAACAGCAGGAGCTCCCTCCATTGGCTGGGGGCTCTCCCTGGAGGTGTGGGGGAATGGAACACGTGGATTGTTGGATTCACCAGGGTGATGGGAGATGTCATTATTTAGCAGAATAAAATCTACTTATGAGTGTGGTTATCGACGACATTCCAGTGAAAGGTGAGCAGCTGAATACATTCCAGAAGTACAAACCACATATGGAAAACTCTCTACCTCATTCTGCTGCATTCATTATGCTCCATCCCTGAAGCTGTGCAAGGCTAGGTTAAATGGAGCTCTGAGCAAACTGATCTAGTGAAGTGCATCTCTCCTCATGGCAGGGAGGTTGGAATTAGATGGTGGTTCAGGTCACTTCCAACTATTGTATAGTTCTGTGATTCTGTTCTCCAAGATGTGAATCCCTCACAAGGGCTCTAGGGATGCTGGGAACCACCCCCAAAAGAAAAGGATGAAGAAAGTACTTCCTCTGCTTAGAGGCTTTACAGATTTCAACATAGAAAGAATATAGGTTTTCCCTTTTCTTTTTCTATGTCTATGACAGACTTTTCAGCTCTGTTGGGTCTGTCTGGCTGTAAATTAATCCCCCATACTGAAGACAGAGAACAAATGTTCCCACATTGTGCAGAATTATAAAGCTACACAATTTCCTGGTTACATAGAAAAGAATCAGAAGAAAAATATAATGCTTGTACTTTTGTTTGCACCATGAGAATAGAGTATAGCACCCAATAAGGAATAACAAATATCAGCTAGGAAGGACAAAGTTTAGAACAGATTAAAATTCTTGCAAGAGTGTTCCTGTATCAGGAAACTGTAAGAAAATCCATTTTGAGTGGCTGGGAAAGATCAGCATGAAAAAATTTTTCCTTTGGGAGGAGCTTTCAGCTTGTCTCTGTCAGTATAATATACTAATGCTGGATTAAATTCTGTGTGAAAAAAAGAAAATTATTCACTAAATATAACTTTACCTGAATTGAAGAAATTATTTCAAATCCTCTCTAGCTCATTATGAAGAAAATTCTTTTAATGTCAGGTTGCATCTGAGCGATTTATCCAACTACTCTGTGTAATTAGTGAACCATATTGAGATCTTTATATATAAGCTTTGGCTGTACATCTTTGCAATCACTAGTCATCCCAAAATTAGCAGAACATACCTGGTGGACATTGGATGAAAAATTACAGGAACAATTCAAATCTTCTCTTCCTTAAAATGCAGTGTGGATTTTTACCAATAAAAAAGCCAGGAGGGCATAATCATGCTGTTAACAGGCAGTTCCAAGTAAAACATTTCTTGTTTGTGAAGCAAGTATTAAAGTCAACATGGAAAAGCCTGTCTTGCCTATTTTATTTATACATAACTTTTCAGTTCCTCTAGCATACATTTGCAGAAAGAAACACCTATCTGAAGTTAAACAGATGTTTTTACCCATCTCTGCAACAACTATAGTTTTTTAGGTAAAAGCCAAGAATTCTAATTTAAAAACAGTTCTAAAATGTATTTAACCAAATATCATCCCTTCTGTGTGCAGATATGAATGTACAGAGGTGAGGAACTGTGAGTCCATTACTTGTTTCTGCACCATACAGAATAAAGGCATTCACTACCTGTTATGACAACTGAAATCAGAGTGACTATATTTCTATTTTTGGATAGTATGCTACCAAATACAATAATTTATTTTGAAATTTTACAGTTTCTAGCAATATAGTAGTATTCACAGTAGGCACAGAGAGGATCATGATAGACTGCCTCATTTTTTTGCAAAAGTACTCTTCTGAGTGGCATCAGGATTCTGTAAATTAACATGAAACATTCTCTTGAGGCAAGCATCACTGAGCAATGAGCTGCCAATATACAAATATAAAAGTACTATGTTCTAAACACAGTAGATGGATCAGGATGTGGCACAGTAGAAAACTCTACAAGAATCTTGATGTTATCATTCCCTGACAAACTGGCTGTGCAGAAAGGAACACATATATCCATTGCTCATACACATTCCCAATGCTTCTGTAAGGAGAAATGTTAAAAATTGCTCACTCTCTTTATTACTTACTGTACTGCACTGCTCTAGATTTTAAGTAGTCAAATCTTAAATAGCACTGAAAAATGCAGAAGTTTTTTATTTCTGAAATTCAGATACCATTTATTTATGTACCTAAATAAGTATTCTTATCTGTGTGATATACCTTATCACACAGATCCTCTTTGAAAACCCTGAACTGTAGAGGTGATCCTTCAGGCATGAGTTAATGAACATATGGGCTAGAGTGAATAATAAGGAAGAATGATGGTTTTCTCAAAGGAAAACTAAAAAGAAAGAGACAGATAGAATAGTACTTTACTACAAACACTGTAACCCACCTTCCAGAAACATGCTGGCCTCATGGTGACTTTTCCCCTCCCCCTGAGAAGGGGATGCAAAATGTAATCTGCCAGCAAAATTCTGGGCAATAGTGGAAAATGCTGTGTGATACCATCCTACACAACAGAGGAAAACCCTGTTGTTTTCCTACACAACAGAGGAAAACTGCTTTTGCAGCATCCTCAAAGCCCCCCACAGTCCTCTTATATCCAGATTTGCCTGTGAAATGACCTCAGACCCGAGTACACCAGTGTGTTCCCTTACTGTGTCTGTACAGTTTCTCAGCTTTTTCCCTACCAAGGCTGTGTCTCTCTATGTGCATTGCTGTAATAGAAAGTGAGAATATGTAATTCAGCTACAAATGGCTTCAGTAAATCACCCTAAAATTTTACAATTGGGAAGGGAAAGGGGGAGAAGAAAAGGAGAGTGCTTCCACTAAATAAACTTTAGGAGAATACTCAGAATGGTAAACGTTTCTGGAGGAAACATGAGAAAACATGAAGAAACTGAGAGGAAGATTTGTGTAGTCATTGCAGGATTATGTAGGAGCACAAAGGATCTGGATAACATGAAGTAGCACAATACTGTAGGATTTGGCCCTAAGCATCTTCCTACCTCCTTAAGGAATTTCCTTCCTAGGGGATCAAAGGCTGTAAGCTCTAAGTGTACATAAACATTTTCCTCTAATGTTGAAGTAGCCAAGACAGTAACAGCATGGCCCAGAGGTCACACACGACACTGAAACACTAAATACAGGAGTTTCTTTACTTGCTGTGAAATGAAAATACCTGCACTGTTAAGGAGAAACAATGAACCTTTACAGCATGCAAGGAACAAAGCCTCATCTCTCTGACAATTGAGTGCTTGGCCCCATTAAAAGGGTTATCAATCAGAAAAGATGCCAGTTACGGTGTTTCTCATGATACAAACTCCTTTCCAATAGAAAGTTAACTAAGAGCAGCAACTCATTTTACATAGGTCACTGACCAAGCTTTAGATAGCAATGAATTTTAGTCACTACCAACCTGAGACAGACATGACCCAGTGACCTGGAGGCAAAAAGGCCTGGATTACATTAGCAGTCCTCTGATCCACCCTGTCCCTTGAATATCTAGTTCCATTTCTACATCTACATGCTGTGCAATTTGGTGTGCTACCTACCTACATTTTGTTTAGCATAACTTGCTTAGTGTTAGCAGTTAAATTTGCAAACTTTAGTCCACAAGCTGTGAATGTTCACCAATATCTGTTAAACTTCCACTGGGTGAAGAAAAACTTCCATCCATGGAAGACACACTCATCAACAGAAGCTGCAACCTTAGAGTTAAGAAAAAAACCAGCCCACCTATGTTTCTTTTGAAAATGAAAGGACTCAATGAGGAAGAGGGTGAAGCCAAGCCTTATACTACTACTGGTGTGAACTCCTGCACGAGGGGTGGGAAATTGAGATTGCAAGGGTATAATTGCCCAGGGAATTCTTTGTTCAAGGTTCCAGTTTGAGCTATGGAACTATTAGTAAAAAGGACTTTATGGAAGAATCTCTCTATAGTTTATAGATTCAGCAGAAACCTACAGTTGAACCCTGCCATGGTGGCTGGCCTGCATAATTTCCATAACATGTAGAGGATCAATCACTACAGACACACAATATGAAATAACATTCAATGGGCAATCATCATGTATTTGGGTCAGGTTTACTTAGCTCTTATCATTGATTATATTAAATGCAATAATTCTCTGAAGAAATTGAACCCCCTTGCACACTAAAACATTATTAGGATTTTTTATTTCCTGCTATATAGAAATTCATCTGCAGGCAAAATGCTTATGGCAAAAAGAATTTATAATAAAGCAAAATCTCTATATTAAATATAAAGGGAAAAACAGAGGAAAAGAGAAAATAATCTTAATTATATTTTTGAATCTCCAAAGATAAGAGATGCAAAGTATCTCAGGAATATGAGGAAAAGATTCAGTTAATATTTTGCTTCAGACTCCTGTTTAAAAAACATAATTGTTTTCTGGACAAATAAAAAGAGAATTTTTTTCTTGTATTTCCCAGCCACAAATATATAGCAGTGTCTGAGGGATTTTAATTTATTTGAAGATATTTTCCTTAATAATACCCCCTTTAAAGATATTTCACTGCTTTAGCTGATACCATTTTGCCATTTTTAAGCCTAGTTTCTAGCAACCAGTTTTACAGATTTAATTTCTTCACGTTCAACTGTCTATCTGTAATCACACTTCCATTTTTTTGACTGGGTCTCTTAAAAAACACAACAGAAAACAGAGATTTTTCTCCACCTGTTGCTGACAGTGAAGTAGTACAGCTGGTAGCACCAGCAACCACCGGTGACACTCCTCTTTCCCTCTAACCACTCTAAATGGTTATCCTCATAGGATGCTGATGGTCCTCCAAGGTTTTATACTGGTAGACTGATGTTCCTTTTGATGAAAGAATTGGTGAAAACACCAAATCTCTTACTTAATTTGAGGTAAACTCAGGAAAAAGACAGTATTCCAAAGACTACATCCACTGAATTATCAGTCTTCTAATACAAACATATAATACACAGGCACATACAAATTTAATACATACTCACATCTTTATGGATAAATACAGGCATATATAAATATAGTTACTAAATACACACGGCTCTCGGCCCTGTAAGCAGATACTGTCCCCATCATTCAAGATCTATTTGTAGTATAAAATACTGTACCTGTAGACTTTGAAAACATTGCTCACAATATAATTTATTTTAACATTTCTGAGCCAAGTGTAAATTCTCCCATTTTTATAAGCATATGTACTCTAACCAACTACTTAGCTAACATCTTCATCAGCTGTCAAGATTATTTCCTGAGTGCATATAATAGAAGGATTATACACATTACATAAATATAGAATTGACAATGGCTTTTTATATGAAACTTTTTAAGGACTCGGTTTTTCAGAATTTACTCCTAAGTGTACCTTTTATTCCAGAAGTGCTTGAAGAAACAATGTATAATAAATACCTCTGCCAACACACATTTACATTAGGAGCTCTCATTTTTGTGAAGTTAAATTAAAATCTCTATAAATATTTCAAAGGTCTATCTCTGCTACTAAGGGGTTATTTATACTCTTTACCACAAAGGCATCACAACTCATAATAATAACGAAGTAATTATCAGTGTATATAAGTATCTGAAGGGATGGTGGCAAGAGGATGTAGCCTGCTCTCCTTGGTGATACCAGGCAATATGATGGGGGCAACAGGCACAAACAGAAACACAAAATTCTGCCTGAACATGAGGAATAACTTCACTCTAAGGGTGACAGAGCAGTGAAACACGTTGCCCAGAGAAATTATGGAGTCTCCTTCTCTAGAGATATCCAAAAGTCATCTGGATGCAATCCTGTGCCATGTGCTCTAGGATGAACCTGCATGAGCAGGGTGGTTGGACCAGATAGGTCACTGTGGTCCCTTCCAGCCTGACCCACTTGGTGACTGATTTCAGGGAAAGACTCATAAAGGGTAAAAGTCACAGTTACAATAGGCTCAATAGGTGTTGTAAATTTGACATTGGGAATTACTGCCATGTTCTTTAAAAAAAATTAGAGAGTTTTGAGTGAAAAAGGGGCTGGTTGTAGTGAGTTTGAGGGGGTACAGTGGGACATTCTGGAGACTATTAGGGGAAATTAGTGCTTAAACAGTCAGTTTAACAGCCAGGTAAGAGGTGCACTAAAAAAGATAAATACATGACTACAGGTAAATCAAATGGCACTACTACATTCTATATGTAAGATATTCAGAGGATGGAGAAAAGAAATCTTGAGGGTTTTTTACTTTTATATGTTTTAACTCTATATTTTATTATTTTTAAACCACTTTACTGTACTTTGGTGAAAGAAAGCACCTTAAAAACTCTCCAGAACACAGACAGGAATTTGAAACTCTGGCAGGTACATCCTTACAGATTACTTACAATTCTTTAAGTTTTGGAGAAAGATAAAATAGCTTGCAAACCTGGTCTGGAAACGCCTGTGATTTCAACATATTCATTGGAACAACTTTAAGCTTTGAACTCCTGTAACCTGCTATCAGAAACATTTTACACCAAGTTTCATTCACAGGCATATTGCTGAATATGGGCTGTGTAACTGCATGTTGATCACTTCTCAACTACAATTGCATCAAATATGAGATTTTTTTTGATGCTGATTTGCATTGGTATTATGCACAGAGTGCACAGTTTGTGAATATAAAATCAAAAGAAATGGCAGTGCTTCTGTAGACAACGATGGTTTAGTAAATATTGCATTTTACTTAAAACTCCAGAGAAAAAACATAGCCCAATGAAAGTTCATGGAGGTATTCTCATTTTGATTATTTTCTAGAAGTTTCAGTAAAAATAGAGGCTAACTGCTTTTATGTGCAAAATAAATTCCCCTTTTCTGAAATGGCATTTATTATACATTAAGTATATCTTGAAAAAGATCTTGCTTTCTTCTTTATATTATTTTTTTTTAATTATTTTCAATTGTATTCAACCAGTATATAATTACTGTTTACAAACATTCACATACTCTTTATCTCCTGAGACTCAAATGTGTCACTTCAGACTCTGAAAGCTGCTCTTTACTAACTCCTTTACAGCTGCCTGCATAAAATCAGTTTGGAGAATAATTAAATTCAAAACCAACTAATTTTATTGATTCAGAGTCTGGCTGAGAAATATGGGACAAACTCTTACAAAAGTAGGAAAAGTTCATATGGCAAAGCAATTATAATTTCTCTCTCTGATCAAAGCCTAATTTTGATATTTGGTCATAAATATTGATTCAATGTGGAAAATAGCAAATAGTAGCTTGCAACAGAAAATTACGGATACAAGTAATTAAAGTGTTTTAATATTAATCAAACGCAGCAGTTAAATGCATTTTTTTAATATCTAAAGAGACTATATATGGGAAAGTATTTCATCTAACCTGACCTACCATAAGTTCAAAAAGTCAATTTTCCAGTGAATGGTAAATCTACAACAAGATCCTTCTTTGGTCCTCCAGGTTTTCTTTCTACATTCTTGTTAAAACGAGGCCAATGAAAAATCACAGCATGAGCATTTAGAAATATGTAACCAGTTACCTCTTTGAAATTAAGCCCTAAGGTCTGCAGCCTTTAAAGGGACCAGAAAAAGTGCAATGCTTTGATATTTGACATTTTAACCATGTAAAACATTTTTCTCTGTGAAATTTTTAACAATGCAAGCAAAGGCTGCATTTATTCAATATTTATTATCCCACTCCCTTTGCAGTTAAAACCAATCTGAATCTGACCTTTGGGTGAAGGTGAGTGTATTCCTCAATTTCCAGAACAGAAAATCAAATCTGAGCCAGCGTGTTTTTAATTCAATACAAAAGGTTCTTCCTAACTGCTTTCTCCTTCTGTTCAATAAATGAGAACCTATAAATACCTCTAGATTACTTAAATATTATGTTTTATCTTGAAAATGGACACATCTTTTCAAGAAAATGTTTGCCTGAAGACAGAAATATCTAATCAATATTTACCATGTATATTGCAGTTTTATTGAAACTATGTGGGATTTTTACTTACAGGAGGAAGTATCTCTGCTTGGTTCTATGTTATCAATTTCACTTTTCCCTCAATGACCACATTCTGTTGCACTGCTGGAAGCCATGAATCTTTTCCAGAATATGTAAATATGCTTCTCATCTGCAACTTCCTGAAACTAAATGTAAAGGATCTTGCCACTTAAATAGGAAGGACTGGAGAAATGCTCATAAAAATTCAAGGTATGAAGAGCCAGAACTCTGTAGTTCCAACACATTGACAGAACAAGACCCATAAAATAAGCATATCTCTCCTTCATGGTACAAGCTTAGAAGATTCTCTTGAGAAGACTAGCAAGATTCCTGGCTTCAAAACGAAAAGCTGAAGAGCATTAATTAAAAGAAACAGAAACTCCAGTCTCCTGAAATGAACATCTGGTCTGGGTTTAGTAGTGAGAGGATTATTGTCCTGAAAGAGTGTAAACTGAAATCCATTTAAGTCTATCAAATTTCACACTAAAGTACCTTGAGAGCTGTTCCCCACCCTCATCCACAACTTGCCTTTCTCCATCATATAAAAGAGAATGAATGCTTCATAAGCACATCCATTTCTCAACCCATTTCAGCCAGTCGTTTCTCTCTACAGTAAGTGTAAAACTTGTCTTTTTCGATTCTTAGCATTATCATTTGGGAGAACACAGATTCCAGCTTTGCTTTTCTGCAAATATGCTGGAAGCAGATGAGCTCACACTGGCCATTTTGCTCAAGAATTGCCTATAGATAAGGCATAAGCAGATGCATTTCCCAATCCACAGTAATTCCAAGCACAAAGCAACTGTGCAGAAACACAACAAAAATCCAACTCTTCAGAAGAAAAAGTGAGAACAGCAGAATGACTTCTTTGGAAACAGTCACATAGAACTAGTACATCCTGCAGACCAAAAGTCTGCTGTTTACTTTCAAAAAACACTGCGCTTCTGAGATACCAAATATCTTTCCAGCACACACACTACAATTTTGGGGAGCCAGAAAAATCTAGTTTCTAACCAATGGCACAGGTAGAAACACGTCTGTTTAAAAATTTTGTATGAACAGACTTTGCTCTCTTCAGAACAAAAATCACATCCCAGCACCAGTTCTGGAAAGACTGGGCCTTACACTTTAAAAAACAGCTCTACAAGTAATGTGACATCTCTACAGCTGAGGACAATACTTTTTTAGGACCCTTCAAAGACCACAGCTTGTAATACATACTGTATATATTGGTTTTTAACTCCAGAACAGTCAGAGCCTGGCTTTTGCATATCAGAAATGCCATCTGAAATGCCACAACTCTTAAGCCTCAGCATGTCATTTTCTCCAAGGAAAGAATCCTCTGGGGAAAAAAAAAGTGGTCCTGTGGTCCAAAAATATGTAAAAAACTCTGCTCATGAATGAAGAAGCATTGTAAAGCTCACTATTTCCTGACTGAAGAGCTGCCTGGATATGCTTCTTGAAATTGTTTTCTCTAACATATATACGCAGAAAAGAAAAATCACAGTAAGTATTTCATTGTCTAGAGAAATAATAAGAGACTGGCATATGCAGTATTAGGCATGCTGACCCACAAATCCACTCTGTTCCAATGGGAATACAGGATATTCCTGAACTTGTTTTGGCTGGCACTCCAGCCATGCCAGTTTCACAGAACATGTTGAGAACTTTAACTTCATATCGCCCTCTTCTAGAATTAGTTTAATGATATCCATGTTGCACATCTATAAAACTACAAACTGATATTTTTAAAATATCCAAGACTTTAAAACAATCATCATACCTGGCCTGGGCACTAATTTAGTTTCTTTTAGGACTTCAAAGTGACTACTGGACTGGAAATATTTTCACAACTGACTTTGCTCTGTTTGTGAGATAAGAAGGTAGAGAAGGTACAGCCTAAATTGTATCCTGGCAACAAGGTTGCAGTCAAATTTTCATTTCATAAAAGGGTTGAGCTGACTTATAAACTGGAACTGGAAATGCCTTTTGAGTAGTGAGAAAGCCAAAACCTTCAGTATTTATTACCAAAGGAAGACAATTTCTTTTCATCAGCAACAGTTTAACCCTAAACACAGCAGGGTCCCAGGAAACCTTGAGCAAAGTTAGTAGGAAGAGGACTGACAGGATAATCCCTGAGGAGCCACAAGTAATCAATGCAAGAACAATGACCCCCACTGCATGATTAATTTCCCACAGCGTTCCCAAATAAGTTAACGATGTTACAGTGCAATTAAACCACATTGTCCACATCATGTGTTTTCTCCTAAATACAAGCAAGCTATTATTAAGTAGAGAAAGCAATTAAAGTTACAATACTTTTAAATTATGCAGTTACTTACTATGTACATTAAGGAAAACATTTTTTAAAATCCTTAATTCATGAAAATCCAATGCTCTAAGGCAATAATCTATCCTAGGAAACTGCCTCAATAAAAAAAGAAATTAAATTGTATCAAATGTTCCACTTTGAAAAATAAAAAAATATCTCTAATATCTAGAAATTTCAGCACAAACGTCTGAAATTGCATCTCCTCATATTTAATCTCAAAATACTTGCATTCATGAAAAAATTATGCTAGCCTTAAAGACATCTCAGACTGCACATACAACATTTCAATGCAAATAGGATGGAAAGAGTTTAAATGGAAGTATTCTTTGGTACAGAGTTTGGCTTGCTGTACAATTTGCAAATCATTGAAAATTTTCATACAGTAATTGCTGACCATAACTGATGAGTAACAGTACAAAAAAAAGCTAGGAAGATAATCCTTAGTAATATTTTCTTGTACACCTATAAAATTTTAAAATTTATTTTGCCCTTTAGAGCAACAAGCAGTTCTAGTAGTTAATTTCTTTACTTGTATTATCCTTTAGAAACTTGCCTAGTTTTTTCCATCTGATAAAAATGTAATAATTTGGTAATAAAACAGTTCTTTCAACACCTATGCCCATTACATCCAAAGAAAGGGGGCAAAAAAGCCAAACATGAAACTCATCATTGTACCTGCCATAAAGCTCATACTACTTCACTGCAAACATTCCCTGCAAATAAAGTCACTGCAAAAAGCATTTTTCATTTTCCTTGGAAAAACAAGATCTTTGTTACCAACAGCACTCTAACATCTGTGTTTGAACCCAGCTGCAGAACATTACTCCAATACATAAAAACTCTTAAGACATGCAAAATCTACAAGGCTACAGTCTCAAAGTTATGGTATCACAAAATATTTATTCCCACAGGAATCATGACAGTGATGGATGCTCTTCTATTTTGCAGTGAAATGTTTCAAAATATCCTTGCTCTAAGCATTATATATATATATATATATATATATATTTAACATTAATATACCAGTAACATATGAGCAAAGCACTACTTTTCCCACAGTTCAGGAAGGTAGAACTGCTCAAGTATCAATAAAGTCCAGCCACAAATTTATCTTCTAAGACAGCAGTGAGCACAAGCAAGTTGCAGTTATTATCAAGCAGGCAAACTCTTATTGTCAGTCAGACACACAAATATGATCAAAAATAAATTACTTGAAAACAACCAATTTAATTTATATGTAAGCTGGATCAAGGCCAAATGCATAGCAGAATGAAAGAATGAAGTATGTTTTGAGGTCGTTTTCTCTTGCTGCATTTTAAATAAGAGATACTTCCATGGAAGAGCAGCTGATGTGTGCACAGCTCTGTAACTCACAATACTGGAACAGTCCCAGTAAAGAAGAGTAATTGCCTCTTGTACACAAGAGATCCTCTGTATGCTTGTATGGTCTTTCAGTGTTCTAGGACAAATTAGCTGAAACGTTATTAAAAAACCCTCTATGATATTATAAATGTTGAATAGGCAAAATGAATAGATGCTGAGTGCATAGAATAGTGCAACTCACAAGGGTTATCATGTCATCCCTTTACAATTTCTACTGAATAGACAGAAGATGATGAATAGAGTACAACAGTCAATTAGGGGCTGGGTGAGCTGCAGCAAGATGGATCTACAAGCCATCAAAATGTGTTTTAAATATAACGATAACATTTCTCTTTCCTCATTATTATCCTAATTTTTCTGTTTTCATATCACAGTTTTTAAAAGTTAGTAAAAAACACTGAAGTAACATCACCTTTCTAATGACAATGATGCCTACTTTTAAATTAGTATGGGCTACCAGGAGTGCAATAGAAAAATTACTAGCTTTTTGAATTTTCTTTTAACAGTTAAGTTCTGTGCATTTTCTAAAGAATGGAGTTTAGCAGTTGAACAAATAGCCTGCTGTAACTCCAGGCAGCAGAAAATAAGCTGCCTCTGGGAAGAAATTTATTAAACTTGTCTGTCCCCTTGGAGACCCACAGTGATCTCAGAATTATGCAGCATGAATCCCATCTCCAGAAGATCATGATTTGCCTTTCAGTCAGATGCTTCCTGCCACTGGTGAAACTTAAGCTGCATTCCCTGAAAAGGTTCAGCTTGAGAATTATTGCACTGCCATGGCTACAAGGGGAAATATATGGTAGGCTCAGGGGTCTACCAAAGGAAATATGTGGAACGAGAAGAAAAATGACCTCTCCGTTTGGAATTATATATATATATTTATATATATATGAGAGACCTCTTGTCCTTTCACACATTACATATCCCTAAATTATAACTGAGTAGCTCATAAACACCGTAATAGAGACTTAATTCACCTACAGAGCAAGCATTGAATGTGGTCCAGCAGTTTGCAACACATTAGTATTATCTACCAAAGATATTACAAGATTTTTTCCACACATCAATTCATCAGTAAAGCAATTATTTTTTAAAAAACAAAATAGAAGAAATTGTGGTTTTCTCAGGAGAAATTTTAATGTCTAACAGAAAACTTTCATTCATTATAATTCCTGCAATTACATGCCATTAACAGTGTCCTGAGGCACCATCAATTCCTTCAATAAAACAGAAGAGCTGACAGTTATTTTAAAATCTAGAACTGAATAAAGTCCCCAGCTGGATTTTCTTCAAATGTAGGTACACAAGGATAAAGGTGAAACTTTTGAATCGAAACCAAGGTGTTCTTTCTGATGAGAGAAGAGAAAGCTCTCCACTCCTGCACTGTACAGAAACCTACATGCCATACATAGCAGGACCAGGTCTATTGTGCCATTTTTAGGAATGTGCTGAGGTTACTTAAGGAGGGACAAACAGGGTACGAAGTTGTTAGTGCAGACATCATCCAGCCCCTCCTTCATTGGGTAAGTACAACACTGGGATTACTATCAATCACCAGCTTAGAGCCAGTTCCCCTACCTCTGGAAGGAAATACTCAGAACATCAAGCAATATCCTCAGCAATAAGAATTTATGTGATTGAGTGTCTAAAAGAGCAAACATAGTCTTTATCCAATGCCTACAAATGTAACAGTGAGAAAACTGCTATTAAAATGAAAACTAAGACAGAAAGCTATTCCTGGAGGAGATAATCCATGGCTCACAGTCACTCTTGTCTGGGAGGTTTCAGTTACACATAAAGGGATCTAACATTTCTAATAGAAATTAACAAGATTTTTTTTCGGGCTATCCCAATCCAAAATATATTTTATATGGTACAGAACGTCTAATAATTTTTTTCTATGTATGAATACACATTGTCATAGAAAATTACTATCATGTATTTAATATATAGCTTCCATTCAGTCTTCAGGTATTGTGCTGTAGCGAGCAATGATAGACACACTTTGCTTGTCTAGTGCCCTTTTTGAATGATCCTCCCAGACACTTGTCCATTGACATTCTGCAATTACACTTATTCTTCTCCTCCAACAGATCTCAAATTTTTTATGCCCTTTCCCAGAACTGTTATGAACATCAGCCATTTACTGTTTTAGCCAAACATTTTTGACTAAATGTTTTTGATTCTCTCTATTTATATCCTCTTGCTTTTTTATTTAAAGTATCGATTGAATAGTTCAAAAGATTGAGGCAAAAAATCACCAAGGCAAAATGTAGTACGTTTTTAACCTACTGATAACTGTGAGACTCTTCTTAAAAGGTTTCTATTTTTTCTTATTGCACTCTGCCAGAATTGGTAGGGATAAGATACCAAAAGTAACACAGAATGAAGCGTGTATAGATTTAGATTTTTTTTTTCATTTTCTATGATGTTTCCTCATATTTGGAGAAGAAAAGTTATAACACAAAAAAAAAGTTTTTAATATATAATTTAACTTTCTTACTGATTTAGAAAACAGACTAATGAAGTCATGCTGTATTATGCATGCTAAGAAGTTTTAAAATGTTAAGGAATTACAATGAACTTTGAAATGTCTTTCAAAGAGTGCTTCTCTTCAATGAAAAATTGAAAATCTAAGGTTATAATCAGAAAAACAATCATATTCTCCCTTCTTGATAAAAAAAATTATGGTTGCAACAGTTTCAGAGAAAAATTCTATAAACTGATTAGACAATAGAGATTTTATCATTGCTATTCTTTCTAAGATTGAAGAATATGATAGAAACTTTCTGACATCCTTTATAGCTAAATACAAGTTTTTACACATTTGATACGTACAACAGATGAAGGTTTTATCCAGAGTGAAAGTTCTTGCATTCTTGACAGTACAAATCATTTAGGAACATATGATCATATGGCTTCAAAGCAGGTTAGTACACAACCTGGAATTCAGTGTACAGTATCACTTTAAGATGTCTTTAATCAGTAAGCTTATGGAAAGTGAAGATAAACTAGTTTCATATGCAGAAATCTGAATCCATTTTAAGTACAGTGTAACTCTTGTCCTCTTTATATATATATATACTCAGTACAATATTCAGTGAGCAAAAACAGCCTTCCTGGAAGTTGGTAATCAGCCAAACTAGAAACCTGAGCAGTAAAAAAATACTTTCTTTAAAAAGCAGGTCAAAAAAACTTAGTCTTAATGATGTGAGGAACATTTCAGTGGAGTGCTGTATTTCCCTCAAAAGTAATCACAGCTGGTATTCCCAGAGATCAGGCAAAACTTCTGCAAAGGCAAGAAGATTTCTAAGAATGAGCAGTTCATCATATTCCATATGCCAGCAGAGGAGCCTGCACGCTCTGCAGCAGAAACTATCTCTCAAATAATGTCTGTTGCATGAAGCCAAATGTTGATTGAGATTCAGCTGAGGAGCAAAGAGAACATTCAGCTACCAGCACCTTTGTGGCATGAGCATTACTTGCTCACATAGGACTACCCTAGGTCCAAGTAAACCAACCCAGTGTTCAGCCACTGTGCACAGCTCCTTGGACTTTGGCAAATCATGGCACCACTGCGTTTGTATGGAAACTAAAGGAGCAGGGGAGCTACAGAACAGGACTATGCATTTCTCAGCATTGTCTAAAGGGAAGGATGGAGTCAGGCTTTGTCTCTGTGGTGCTAAGCAATAGGACAAGAGGTAACAGGTGAAAATTGATGCACAGGAAGTTCCAACTAAACATGAGGAAAACTTCCTTTACTGTGCCTGGAACAGATTGCCCAGAGAGGATTTGGAGTCTCCCTTACTGGAGATAACCAAGAATCATCTGGATGCAACCCTGTGCCAGGTGCTCTAGAATGACCCTCCTTGACCAAGAAGTAGGAGCAGATGACCCACTGGTCCAACCTTACCCAATCCATGATTTTGTAAATAGAAGGAAAGAAAAAGATGAAGCAAACAAAATGGTTTATCTCTATATTAGGCACATCAGCCTACATGTACAGCACTCCTTATCTTCCAAAAAATTTCAGAAAATTCAGAAATTACATACAGAAAATGTAATTTTAAGAAGATATAGTGGCATGTTGTCATTCTAGATGTTCAAAGAATTCTTACTAGTTAGAAAGTATTTTGGGTGATGACTTACAGCATTTTAACATATTGCAGTTAAACTATTTTTTTATTATCTCAGACTAGACTTTAAAATACTGGAGTACTTTAAAGCATTTGTTCCCAATGTATTAAGTTTATGGTGCTGCAGTATTTCTATAATATTATGCTGCTTCTGTGAGTGACACACGTTTTACGCAAGGATGGAATTTAAACAAATTTGCAGGATTTGTATATTATATGTAGTATGTAGTTGGTGCCTCACCTGCTTTTCTAAAAAGGAAGGATTAAAACAGTAAACTACAACTCATTTCACTCATAATAAAAACTGTGTAGAAGAAACCATTATGTCCCAACTGATTACAAAAGCCTATTTAATGAAATGCATATTTTTGAAGACTCAGAGCTACTGTAATATTTGCACTATTATTTAAGAACCATTAAGTACAATTGTGACAGTAACGCTATTAAACATTTTATAGTCTGCTCAGTGCAGGTTTATTTTTCACATCAACTTCCACTCTTTTACAATATTGTTCAAATAATTCAACATCTAAGCAATGCCTCACTACAACAGATTAAGGTTAGCAGGACATTTTTTTGGAAAGGCATAAAAAACAGTTTTCTGGCAAAAAGCCTACCTCATCTACATGAATGGTCGTTTAAAATAATTTGCTGTCTCTAGGTCTCTCTAACCTTGCAAAGAAAATTTTAAGTGTTTCAGAGGCAAATTTACATAAATGCAATAAAAGTTTCAAGCCTTGGATTTGTACTTCCCAAAGTACCTTTTTGCCATTAACATTTGGGTTTAATGGCAACAAAAAATGAAGCCTTTGTTCTAGCTATTTGTTGTAACAGCATCTCCTTGCAGTTCTTTAGATGAAAATATTCATTAGCTAAATTAAGTCAGAGTATGAAAGTGACTTAAAGGCAAGGAGAAAAAAGTCTAATCTTGATCAGCATGTGGAAAACATCCCCCAGGACGGCCCTGTTCCAGAGCTGATGCAGAATTTGTAGCTAACTGTACCATTAGGGTATGATGCTACACCTTGGAGCTGACGTGGATGCACTTTTGACCCAAGGCAAATGTATGGCTGTCATAGGTTCAGAACATCATTTGACAGGTAAAAGCATGCTGTTATGAATTTTTGGTAAACAAATTGCCTTGATAAACTCGGTAAATCATATCACATTTCCATGTCTATAGCTGGTCAAAATTTAGATCTAGATTTTTGACCTTTGATGCCTGTCTTTCTCAAACCTTTCTGATGGAAATGGCCTTGAACTAGAATCAGGATCTAAATTTTCTCCAAGTTTATGGTTGCTCAGTTATGCCAGTCAATCAAAGTATGTTCTGTTTAAAACCAAAACCATTTTTAGGCTGTATATTCCATCATGACATTTGGCCAGAAAAAGGAAAAAAAGCCTAAGTACCCATACATCAGTGTCTACACTAGTTCTGGTGACAGGAGGTATTAAAAAATATATATTTCTCACTGTGAAGGAATGCATTTCTGTGCAAAGATAAATGGTTTTCGTTTGACATGTATGCCAGTTAAGATGGCAAACATCAAGTATACCAAGGACAGAATGGAAAGAATAGGATAACTTTTGGTGAGAAAGGAATATGAAAAAAAAATCTCAATTATTAAGCAAGTAAACAGTAATTTAAGGCAAGTGCAATGCATTAATAAGAGCAATTAGCATCTTTGGGATAACTGCTCAGCCCTTCTCTGTGTTAAGACTCTAGACAACAAAACATTCTTGATTCCTATTACAAGGTTGATTCATGTTACATTTTAAGTTCCTGTATGCTGATAATTCTGGCACCCATCTAAAAGAGAGTTATTTCTGTTAAGATACTTAGCATTACTCAATAATCCTCCCAAGAGTTCATTTCAGTCACTTTATCCTTGCAAATCCAAAAGATTATTTAAGGTTTCTTTCTGTCATTTTCAAACATCACCATTGTGTGTTCCTACTGTGGCATGCCACTCAGTGCATTTTTTAAAATTAATGCTATAAAATAGCATTACCCCATGTAAGAAGGTTTTAAGACATGCAAAATCCTTTAGAAAAAAATATGAGTTTTCAAAAGCTGACAAAGATGTTTCTTAGATCTTAGATTGAAGATTTTCCCACGATGCTTATAAGAGTAACACAAATTATCTTTTTGGTTTTCCCCTCTCTCTTAAAAAAAGATTAAGACTTAAACCAAAGCTACCCTGAATACAAAGACAAAGTTTGTGATTTTTTAGAGAAATGTAACACTTAACACTATTATATTGTACACTTAATAGAAAATATCCATAAAAATTGCAGATCAACAGGGTGGGTGTAACACGTAGTAGATCTTAAAATTGAACTTATAAATTATAAATAATTTTGGTTTTGATGTTCAGTGGTTACCAGTACAAATAACCTGGTAATGACAGGAATTTTCTAAACATAGCATGCATAACTGTTAAAGTAAGTTGTGTTTTAAAAGACAACTTTTAACTAAGTTTACTTATATTTTACTTTCTACAAACTTTTCATGGCTCAATTTGACTTTAAAAGTCTACATATTAACAAAACATATGACAAACCTGCCTTTATGGTGAGTTCTGTCAAGAATCTTGAGAATAATAATAAAAAAACTTCCTTGGCTTTAAAACACAGTGTGTGTATCTTGTTGGTCATGATTGGCCTTTGCTGAGACTGAGATGCAGATTAGCTCTGGAACCAAGAACACCCACAATGAATAATTGCTCAGGAAGGAAAAACAAAATGTCTGGACTTTTTGGAGGGGGGGGGTTGTTTGTTTGTTTGTTTGAATAATTTTTTTTCCCCTAAATTGCCATGAAAAGCAGGTAAGGGAAATGGGACATCAGAATTATAAACACAGAATTGACATTTCTAAAACAAAAATTTAGACAGGTTTTTGCATACATAAGGAATTTTTTCCCCTAGGCTACCTCAGAAGTTTCTTTTCTCCCAAGCACTAGTCACTCTAATGTTCCCTATAAAGCCAGCTACACCCTCAGGCCACCACAACTATGATAAAAATATTTGAAGAGGAAAGAAATGAACACAAAGACTGAAAAATTTATTTTCCAACTTTTAGCAACTAGCTCTTTCCCCTTCTTTTCACTAATTAAAAATTCTTATTACAGGTTTTTCACTTGGCACTTCAGTGAAGTACTAGGAAATACTCCTGACTCCCCAGTGTGTTTTCACAGCTGTTGACTGAAGGAAAAGAATATTTGACCCTGTTGTCAAAATCCTAAACTTTTTAACTATTAGGAATATTACAGAACTCTTTCATAACTTTCTTTTTCAATCCTTCTTTTCCTTTCCTCTGCCTAATCTTGTTTCCATCTTTTTCTTATTTCTTTGCCTCTTTATTTATAATAGCCTGGTCTCTCATCATCTGCCATTTTCTGCTTTTTGTTTATCTTTGTTTGTAGTAATTCATCTTCCTTCCTTCCTTCCAGCCCTCACTTCTGCAGGGAGATAAGATTTATATGAATATATGGAGAAAAATTTTGGTTTCATTGAAGTTGATAACACAGCTCTCACTGACATCAGAGAGACAGGATTTTAGTTGTATACTGATATTTTGTATGATACTTTCAAATAGTTTTCTCCCTTGTTTGTTTTTCACATGGATTTTTGATAAACAAATTACTTCAGAAAAGTTAAACTGCATCCCCAATTCACAGTGGTAAAAATTATATGATATCAACACATAGTGTGACACATTTCTGAATGCACATCCTTTAGAAATTACATTCTTCAAAGTTTTGGAGCAGTAACTGCTTTTGCCCTTCTCTGAAGGGGACCTCCTCTCTCTTGTGCTCTCTTCCTTCCCATGCATCCAGTTAGGAAACAGCAAACTCTACTCCTAACTCCAGGCTGCTGAAATGGATGATACACAGAGAGGTCATAACACAAGAACCATCAGAAAACTGTTTTCTCTAGACCTGGACCACCATCCCACAGCCCCAGGTATTTTTGTGGGATTTTCTTCACATTTTTATAGTTAGCTATTAGATATTTATAGTTTTAGTTACCAAAGGCATTTCTTTATGAGTGTATAAATACATTTCACATTAGAGTCGAATCCTCACTCATTAAAATTTAAGTCAAGACATACTTCCCTCATCATTTGGGCTGCCGGAACAGTGCAGTTTTTGGAATTTTCTTTTGCAACGTTAGCAACTGAATCCTTTTAACTATTCTGTCATTTTGCTACCTTTCTTCTGGCAGTAGCACCCCAGCACGGATGGCACGGAACATTCATCCTTGCAGATTGCTGCTTTATTCAAACAGCTGTTCCTCCTGCACTGAATATAAGGTGGATGAGAGGAAAAAGACTTTGTGAAGCCATATTTCAGGATGAACGTTTTTATGGCTTTAGTGTTGCTTACAAATCAATTCCTCTGAGTTGGGCTACTATTAGTAGCTTTTAAGACTGCCTGGAGCTGTGTCATTCACTGCTGCTTTGACACGTTAATGCATTAATGGTAAGTGCAGGCTGACATAACTTCTCTGAAGTACTATTACAGTAATTACCAGGAGCCTTCGATATGACACGCAAAGTTAAGAAAGGTGACAAAACAGTATGCAGATACTCATACACTCTTAAAGCATTCATTCAACACTGACAGCTCGTAATTAAGAAACTACGAAAACATTGAGGCAAGGACTGTCTGCTATATACAGTGTCAGAGAAAACAAGTGTGAATGAAAAAGGCAATTATGGGAAAATGATGGCTGGTGCTATCAAACAATTCCATTTCAGTAAAAAGAGGTTAAGATAATCAGGGTAAAAAGTACTCAGTTGGCTCACTTCAGTTCCTTCGTAGAGAAAAATGTTAAAATCTCATTAGTGCTTTGTAAAATGATGTAAATTTGCAAAGCCATTTAGGAGGCGGCAGATGGTAGTAATGAAACCCGAGTCTGTGTTTAGAACCTTTGAAACTTGGAACAAAATGTGTTTCTGGATTTCTTCAATTACCACAGATGTGTCCTAAAGTAAATTAGTGAGATCATGGAACATTATCTGGAAAAGAAGTCTTTACCATTACAAATCATTTTACTGTATTCTTTATCAATCAGGTTTATTTTCCCTAAGACAAGCATTACTCTGAAATACAAATTAAGAAAACTGAACATTGCCTCCTTCCATCTAAAAACACTCTTTCATCTCCCACAGGTATTGTTTCATAAACTGGTTCAGTAGATCAAGTACTTTAATATCAAAAATTTTCAGCTGTCCTCCTTTCATTTGCAGCTAGGGACCATCATTATTTGACAATGCATTGCCTCATGGTCTGTTGACTGAAGTGCTCTATAGGGGTAATTCCTTGGAAACCTCTTTATGATGTTGTGCAACAGATGGGATTACTTTGAGCAAACAAGAGCTTCTGGCTTGAGGCTGCACAGGTATCCTTGGGATTCTGAAGGCTTTACTGAACATTTAAACATCACACCTAAGATGATGAAATGACTATTCTTAGAGACACATAGCCTCATAAGATTTCTGCAGGTCTTTCACTCTTGGTAGACATGTGAAAAGAAATGTGTAACCATGTAATATGGACTCAAAAAAATTAAACCTTCTAAAGGCCATTCAATACATTTGAAGCTAACTCAAGGGGACTGGGGTTTTTTGCTTGCATATAAAGAGGTGAATAGTGGAATTAACTTTTTCATAAGGTTTATTTTATATTGTTGAAACTCTTCCTTTCCTGCTAAAAACCCTTCTCAAACAGACTATTATTTCCTTCACATCCCAGACTGTAAATGTCAGGTCAAGAAATAGCCTCCCGTAAACTCATATGTGATACTTGTATTATAACCACTTTAAGCATGTAAAGAGTTAACTCTTTTAGGAAAACATATTTTCAAATCACCACAGCTAAAGCTAAATCAGTGTTTTGCAAGAACAAGAGCTGATTAAGGACATCAACATTTGGATGTTAATTGTCTACAACCATAAACTATTTCTATATTTAGCCAGACACATTTTAAATCACTGCAGTTTATTTTATAATCTGAAATGAACAGCAAGAATATGAGTGATATTTTAACTGATTCATAAATATTTAAAAGTCTGATGATTTTCAATCATATCTTTCTGCATTCTGCTTTTCATAAATACTCAATTTAGTGACAGGCTATTTTCAGCAAAATAGCACAATTATCATTCTACTAGGAAAAAAATTAAAATAACAGAAAATCTTTAAGACTAGGAAGTTCCTTAGCATGATTTATTACCTAAAAAGTACTAATATATTTCACAAGCATGCTAAACCTGTATTTCTGTTGCTCCTATTCAGAAATTCCAGTTTCCAGCTTCCCAGTTTGATATATGGTTCTTCATACGTCTCAAGTTTTTCACTGTTGTCATAAATACAAAGTTGATTTGACATCAATAATTATTTTTATTCTTCCCAGGCAAGACAATTTGAACTTAAATAATAAATATATTATATTCAATAAATAATATACTTCTTAGGAAAAAAAAACATACCGGGGGCTTTTTGGTGGGAAAATTTAGAAGAAAATATTTCTCTGCTCTTTCTACACCATACAGAAGTTTTAGGTTTAAATGTAAACTAACTTCATAGACAAGATTTTACCTGTTAAGAAATATCAGCCCATTTAGGCAAAGCAATGTTAGACATGAACTATGATATGTTGGAACATTCAAACACTACATATGAATATAGAAATACATACATTTATAAATACAGATGTTTTGTCTGATATTTTATTCCCCCACCATAACTTGATGTTTTTGAATAGCCAGTTATTTGGAGCATAAGATGACAACCAATGGTGTTTTTCTAGCAATAAAATGCTTTGTAGCCACACTCAGTTCCCTGGTAATTGGAAGCTGACTCTCATGCAATGCACTATAACAGTACAGTATTGACTATAGCTCTTCACTCATTGAACATGCTGTCTTAACCTCTGTGCAATAACTAACTTGTAATCCCATCACTAGGCCCAAAAACAAAGCTGCTTTCAAGAAATGTAATAGCTGAATATCATAAACATACTCTTTTCACAGACCTACTGTTCCCTGAACTAAACCAGCAAAAGTAAAAGCCTGGAAAGTGCTCTTTCCAACGTCATTAAAAGTATTTAAAATAAAATTCTTCAGATGACGTCATGCTGTGATGACAAAGACTCATATAATACAGAGTTAGTAATTATACTCATGTCTGTCAGTAGCAACTCAGTAGCTGCTCCTCAAAACAAATCAAATTCCTTCGTGAAGAAAGTGTATTTTCAGGACAAGTGAAAAACAAGTACCCAAAACAAGACAACACTTGGTTACTGCAAATTAAGTTGCTTTAAGAGTCACAGTTGAAGGAGATCTTTAAGTTACTTAACTACACCATGATATTTAGAAATCATAATAACTTCCTTCTGTAAAAGAAATAAAGGATATTAAAGGAAAATTATGTATAGCTCCATACAACACACAGAAGGATTTACTTTCTTAACATGAATAATATGAAGATTTAGGTTGAACTTATCCAATTTATGAGGGAAACATAGCTATGAAGCGTCACGTTAATATGTTTTGATTTTTTTTTTTTTTTGATGGGGAAGAAGACAAGGAAATCCATCAGAAATACAGATGTTGTATCCAAGTTCAGTTCCATCTTCAGAACTACTTCAAACGAGAAAATCCAAAATTAAAGAAAAACCTTTGAATTATACAGCACTGCAATACATCAAAATGAAGAGAAGCATCGCTAGGAACTACACAGGTTGTGTTCAATTAAACACAGAAAGTAAATCCAGCAGGTCAGATGAGAATAAACATATATAGAAACAGCTATTAAAGATTTACACATGCATATTATACTGTAGATTATGATCAAAAAGTTCTGTGTTAGGGAACAGATGACCACAAATACTTTACTGAAGTAGTGAGCTTTTTCAAGTACATTTGAGTGTAACAAACAACACTGCATAGAGGTGGATAATGTTGAAAACAACTTTAGAAAATCTAATATAAAAAGGGTTACTAGACAACTTAACTTGTTGCACATGAATAAAAAACAGTTTCAACTCTACATATTTAGAGTGAAATATTCAGATGTATCACTTCTGGAGTTACTACGAATTCTTTTGTAGAGTTTTGTCTATTTTAACAATAGCAATTTCTTTTTAATGCAGTTTTAGGAACGGTATTGTAATGTGCTCTTTTCCATAGCACATCATAAATCTTCATAGTAGCCAGGATGCATGTTGGGCTCCAGACTACTCATTCAGTGAAGGCTAAGATTTATGAACTGAAAACAGATAAACATACTTTTTAATTTTCAAATTATGAATTCTGACATCACAGAACATAAACCTTTGACATAAAAATCCATCTATCAGGATCTAATCTAAAACTGGACACAAGACAATAGAAGGAATGGTTCACTCCATTTCTATCAATCCTTTATTTCACAACAATAAATCTCAAATCAGTGCAAACTACTGGGAAAACCTAAAGCCACTAGCAAAGAATCCCCAGGAAAAAATAAGGAAAGGATGTACTTCAGAGTTTCTTTTTATGAAGGAAACACAAGAACCTTGAGCAATAGTCTGTCTGGAAATCATCTTTGCAGAAGCAAGACATTTATACAATGCCTAATGTACTGCATTCCTCTGTCATAAAGATTTCATAAGTCTGGAGCAAAATAAACAGGATGACTGAAGCAACAGCCTTGGGGAAACAAGTAAATAGAACTCATTTCATATGCAAAAACAATAATGAGGAAAGATCAGTTGCTGCAGTTCTAATAACAAACAACAGATGGTTCATAACAGAAACTTAAATAACACTGTGTGTTTCAGGTGAGCAATCCACACCAGAGACGAGTATTTTCTGTCACTCCCCTAGATTTTCATTTTGCTTTGGAAGTGCAAAGCAAGTGCCCCAGCATCCTGGTCTTCCCCACAGTATTTTCTTGCTGCACATGGGTGTTTCTGTGATACAGAATAACTGGAGTGGTCCCCAAAGCTCCCCTCTTTCTCAGCCAACATATACCAAGAGGGTTTCTGGCAACAAAAGCTAATAGAATAACAAAATAACTTAAAATGGCTGTGCTGGATACAGTTCCAAGCTATAGTTAACAAAATTCACATATCTGCACCTTTCCGTATGATCATTGTACTGAAAAACAAAATACTGCTATTCTCAGCAGGACCTGACAGCAGGGGAGTATTTGCTTCAGGTTTCAGGCAAGAGCAAAACATTTTATCACTGTGGCAATCTAAGCTATATACACAGGTTTTCTGCCATAATCCTCTCCTGCCTAAATTTTACCCCATACCTACAAGGAAGACAATGGTATCTCATTCCTCATATTTGATTTGTTGTTGATCCCATGCAAATTTAATGCTCAGAACAGTAGCTACAGCAAAAGGTAGTTTTTCATATTTGAAAATGAGGAAGAAGAGGTTACAAACCTGAGGTGGATAGTAGTTTTGCCTTATGTCTAAAAGCAATTGAACAAATTAATTAACTATATCTTCAGAAAAAGCAACGCTATGTACATTTTTTTCAAAATACATCCTTCAGGTTTCACATTCCAAAGCCTGGATTTAACTTGAAACAAATCTGGAAGTGGCCAGGAAAAAAAGGACATCATTTGGACTAATGGACAAGTGTCATGCACTATTTCTATCAAATACATTGGGGTTTACATCATATTTAAAATACTAAAGCATAGTATTATTTTTTTTATGGATATATGAAGCAATTGCAAGATTCATAATCTTAACACATGCCTCCTCTAGCTGAAGTGACACAACAGGAATCAAGTATTTATGTCTGGCTGTGGTATAACTGCAATTGAGATAACTACTGAAAGAGCTCAGGCTTGGCAATCTGCCTATGTGTTTGTGACCATCCACTTTTACCTTTACCCATTCCTAAACACAGGGTGGCCACAACAACCTAGCCCCAATCTCTGAGAATCCTGAGTCTTAAGCAGAATTAGTGGCAGTTTTCCTGTGGTACTAAAATATCCCAAGGTATCAATAGTTCAGCTTCTGCATTAGCTCCTGTAGCTTATTCTTTAAAGTAAAAAAAAATGGGTTATTTTAGACATTCAAAATTAATCTGATTTTGCAAAGGAGCTTGCACAGCTACATTGGACTACTGAACTGTGATAACAACCTTTATCCTTATAGTCCAATAGATGAAATAAATTGAAACAAAGATTCCTTAACAAAGGCTCCAGAACATCCAGAGTATATTTCTACATTTAAATTCAGATATTTGATAGTTTTCTTACTTTTATCTTTGCACATCCTTGATTACAAAGGCACCTTTTCCAGCTCTACATGAAGTAGCAATTTACATAAAAGCTATAGTTGCCTAAGAGTAGAAAATACATTCAAGATGAAGATAAATTCAAAGATGCATAAATAGGCATGTAGAGAACTGCAAAATAGCTTCCTAGCTGTAGGTTGCAGTTCACCTGTAGGTTCAAGAAGCAATTAAAAAAACAAACAAACAAACAAAAAAAACCTGTGCTCCAACCAACCTGTTTATGATTTCAAATATGAAATGCACATGACTCAGAGTAAGCTACAGATATGCAAAGTGAAACACCAAATATTGAAGTCACTTGCAAAACCTGAGGACATATATACATACACTTTTTTTTTCTCATGCACCTGAATATATCTACAGTGACAGGCATTAGCGATGTGTATGTCTACTGCTAATGGAAAACATGAAACTAAGTAAAATTCAACACAGATGCAAATAACATCTTTGGGACCAAAACATCACCCTGTCTGTTCAGAAAAAAACCCACGAACATTACTTCTCTAGGTCACAAAAAAAAAGGTGTTATGGGACTGAGCTTGGACAACATAACTTGAGAATGCATTTGAGATATGGGAAATATAAATATTTCAAGTAATTGCATTCCAAGAAATTCTGAAAAGCACACAAAAACAATAAATACATAAATGATTGTCCTAAACATTTTTTTTTTATTTACTATTTGTCAAGGAGAGAAATGTTTTATCCATTTTGGAGGAAAGCAACCTCTAGGAGTTGTAAATGAAATGAAAGTCACCTGTTACTTTACATGCCAAATATATATGTTAATTGCCACATAGTCAAGCTTTTCCAGAAGACTCTAAATATTTAACGTTTTCTAGGCCTCCTTGTTATGCTGAAGGTGCATTTGATCACAGGTTTCATATGCTCATACACAAGAATATGACCCCTGCATAGCAGAGGATAATTCCTAAACCTTGCATGCCTATAACTGGTTCTGTTTCTGGAGATCAGGATGGACAAGTGACACACCTGTGACAGCAGACAGGCCATGCTAAGTGCTGGGCTCTGCAGCACAGGCCGCTCAGGGCACATGTCATGGCTTGAAAGCAAAACGAGTGAGAGGCTCCAAGTCAGAAATACAATTTAATAGGAAGAAGAAAAAAAAAAGGTAAAATAAAATAAATGCAATAATACAAAAGACCACTGGCAGAGTCAGAATACAACCTGAGCGGGATGATGGAAGCAGTGATCCCATAGAAAGGTCTGGTAGCTCTGATCCTCTGGGAATCCAGTGGGTAAGGTCCCCATATTGTCCCAAATCCCAGATTATATCCAGGTGAGAATGCTTGGCTCCTCCCCCTGGGCGGAGCACCTCACAATGGGATAATGAGTCATACATGGGGTCCTTAATGGCCCATTAAAGAGAGATAACTATGATATCTATGAGTCATTCAGCAGGCCATTAACAGAAGACCCACTGACAAAAGACCCCTTAACAGAAGACCCCTTAACAGAAGACCACTTAACAGAAGCGGGAGGGGGAAATCTGGAAGAACACTGCTTCAACAATGGGTTACAACAGTTCATGAAGGTGGTGATAGAATACTTTGTGCATATCTTATACTACAACCCAGGACAGCACATGGAGAAGGCACTGTGCTTATAAAATTGCCACCCACAGACAGAAGAAGCTCAACGTGAATTTAGGAATATTGCAAGTTAAGCAGTGACTCTGAGCAAAGATTTTGCAGGACTACAATAACGATATTCGTTGCTTACTTTTGAGAAAGGCCATCTTTAGATACCTCAAATCCTTCAGCAGCTCTTAGAGATGTATGTGAGGTCAGCTGTGATTACCCTGCCTTTGATTAAAAGAAAAAGGCTAAGTTACTCAAGTCCTAATTATTTTTTAAGGGGTTTTTTTTTTTTGGGAATCTTCTCAAAGATCGTTAACACATTTTCTCAGTATTGGACATGCCAATTAGAGACACTCTTTCAATAGTTAATCAAGCTGTGTAAAATAGTAATGAATAAAATTCACATATAATTCCATGTAGACTTTCATAACAGAGTTTAATTAAGCTTTAAGTGACTTGAAACACTTCACTTGGTTCCTTTCATAAAAGTAAAGTTCATTCATTTTGAATTCTTATGTAAGCGTCCTTCTTTAAAATGTCACTTTAAAACATTATTTCTACTAGCAATTGTTGACAACTCTATTTGAAATCAGAATAGGTTTTATTCTGTAGCATTTCAAGAGGTCCATGTATTCTTATGGGGTTTTTCCTCACAAAATATTAACGTATCTGTAAAATGAAAGTTGCCACTTAATCCCCTGAATAGGTGCAAAATAAAATGTCTCTTCTGTTATGGAAGTGTTGCCAAATCTATGAGAAAGGTTTTCCTGTATGTTCATAAAAGACCTGTGTTTGAAATTTTTTTTTAAAAAGAGATACCTTATTTGGATGAACCCAAAAGATTCAGAAAAAAACATTTGAGTTTTGACATTTCCTACTTCTACTTGGATAAAAATCTCTTTAGTATAATGGAAATTTCTGAGTAAACACTGCAAGAAGTGGTTCTTTATTAAAAAAATATATTATATTATTAATGAGATTTCTAAATGTGGAATTAAGAAACTCTAGGTGTAATAAAATGTCTCTGGATTTAATGAAACTGAAGCTTCTTCAATTCTATAGTCTACAAATTGTGTGAAAATTCCACATAATCGTGTTACAGCAGCACTCCTATTAACAGTGTGCTTTTAGTCAGTTCTGGGGAGCAAAAAACCCCTCCAGCTTTTGATTCAAGAAGACAAGTGTACACAGGAAAATATTTAAATAATGGCTTTAGACTACAAATAAGCAACCCTATATTCAAGATAGAAAATGCTCTCATTGACCTATATGTTTTTTAAACTAAATAACATAGATAACTACTTTAATTTCCTCCCTGAAATACATTCCTTTTACCTATAATACCCAAAATTTAGCTGAAAATTAACAATTCCCATAGCTGTGGAACAGAGTATAGTACAAAACATCTTCAGAAATTTATAAGACTGTTTTACAGGCACATACAAATGTATGGGCCAGCATGCAAAGAATGTCACCTGCATGCGAACTGCTTTTCTCAGCTGCTGAAAATGTTTTCTAACCAGTTTCAGGAGTCTCTATAAAATACTAAAACTGTCTGAAAAAGAATGTCTGTTACCGATTAGAAGGCATTAAAAGGAGAATTTCTGTTACCAGTTAGGAGGTATTAAAAGAAAAGGTTTCTGTTACATTGTCAAGGCTGTTCTGTACTGTATCTAAGTTAGCCAAGTAGGGATGAAGAGCACGCACTTCCCTGCACGTGGATGTGCACAATGGCACAGAGATGCACAGAACCTCAGCACTAACACTCTGGGAGGTTCACATGTCACTCCCTATTTGCCATTTACATGAGCCTAATTACCAATTCTGATATTGAAGAAATCATCAGGCATATGGTAAATTGAAGGCATGACAGCATTATTTTATAGAAGCTACAATTCTACTAAAATCTATATGACTAGCTTTTAAGAAGCAAACTGTTATTTATAATCCTGAAAAAAAAAAACCATTAATATTTATGACATTATAAATCTCCATAGAAGCCAGTGCCTACTTACAGAGGTAAAAGAATTATAGGTTGTTAGGAAGTCTAATTGTTTTGCCAAAATCCCATGCAATGCATATTGGAGTGCCTAAGTCATCAGCCTCATCTTCATCAGTACATCATAAACGCCACTATATAATTTATGTATTCCAGTATGCCAAGTCACACTAAGTTTCCTATGTCAGAGAAATATTTTGGGAGGAGCTGTGAAAGAACTGAAATATAGATTCATACTCTCTTTAAAGTTCTGCTAATCTTTAAGAACTTTAAATAATGCCACTGCTCACAGAAGTTTAGTAATTTGGTAAATATCCTAGAGAATAGAAGAGTGCATTTTCTCTGCCAGATTAAATACCTGTCAAGTACATCCAAGGGGAGGCTATTATGAAACACCATCCTCTTTATTGATTAGTATTCTTCAGGTAAAATTTTGACCAGTCTGTCAAGCTGCCCCATAAACATAATAATTGTTAGAAGAATTCCTCTGAGCAATGAGCAGAAGTATCATAACACCTATATAACACACTCCTGAGAAAGCCAAACAAATTATGGTAATTAGACACCAAATCTGCCTGTGGAAATTAAAGGACAGTTTAGAAAAACACACAAAAATTCTGACAGAGAGAAATTTGAATTCAATTACAATGCTTCTTAAGTATTTGCTTGAAAAATATACATTTAAAATACCCACCATTCTGCTAAAACTGAGGATAAAAATTTTGTAAACACAAAACACAGTAAAGGAAAAAAACCCAAATCTACCCATATTATCTACTCTCACGAACTTTATTTTTTTATAATAAGCTGTCTACCATTACAAATGCTTCATGTAACAACTGCACAAACTTCAAGCAGATAGAAATATAAACATGTCCAGAAGATTTAAAACTAACAAATATTACTATTTATTCTAATAATTAATGTTTATTAGAGGAAATGAATTAGAAATATTCAAAAAAGTTATTCCAACACATAAACCTAAGAACTAGATTTGACAATTAAGAGCTGATATTTCAACAAATAACTATGACTTCAAAATGATATCTTAGAAAACAATATCAAATCTTATCAGACTTGTTACCAGTCTGGCCAAATTTCATACAGAAAATCATCTATAGATAATAAGCACAGAATGTGAAAACCTGTATGAGGTTTTCTTTTCAGAATTTAATCCTACTTTCCAGGAAAAATTTGCTCAGCTGTAAGAAAGAATAGAAGTTGGCAAACCAGTAAAGTAAAAGAACTAAACTTAATAGCTTGTATCAAATGGATAGGTATTTTTCGTGTAAATGGAAATTGTATCTAAAAAGCGATATATAGGAAGGAAAATGGAGACTGTAATTTCCTTAATATAGCACATCAATGGTCTGTCTAGTTCAGCATTTTGTCTTCAGAAACATGCATAAAAAAGCTTAATGAAGCAAACTGGACATGCATAAATCATCAGCTGCCTTCAGCAAATGCTTCATGAACTCAGAGATGGCTTTACAACATTAGTATTTAAAAAGGGCAACCACAGACCATCTCAAATTATTGTTAGAAGAAAAAAAGTGTGTTTAAATCTGCAATTATCTTCTCTTCAAATTTATTTTGTGTTTTTGATGAGGGGGTGCAAGGACAGAAGTGCGTTCCCTATTGCTCCTTGGCATTCAGGTTGTACCTATTGATGTAGAATAATATATTTTGTCAGCCTATTTTTTAAGAACTTGTCCTGTGATAATTTAGAAACATAATGAATTACAGATGTAGGGCTACTGAAGGTCTGCATGAATTGCTCATTCTTGAAGATTACTGTGATTTCTTATTTTACATAAGTAATTTAACTATTCCTTGTTTGTTCCAGTCCCTTATGAACAAATAAATCCCTACTTTATAAAACAGAGGGAATAATTTATGATTTACCCTGCAGTTAATGAATCACAATAAAATCACATTGTAGGAAATTACTAAATTCTAAGATAGCAAAAAGACACAAGATCCAATTAAATTACTGTTTCCAGTAGCATAAGAGCCAGAGGAAAGAAAAACTGCAGGACTACAGTGATAGAAAGTTCCCGCTGAGCCTAAAATCCATCTACCAGGTCAAAGGGACAGAGAACAGGAGCAGAACAAGATGATGATTTAATAGAATCTCATTTCAAAATGGTGATACTGAACAAATCTCTGCAAGGTGATGATAAGGGCACACGCCCTGTCCTTCCTCATCGTCACATCCGCAGGGGCCTGGCACTGAAAGCTGCACTGAACCTTTCACAGTGGCCTCCTGCTAAATATGATTCAATGGGCATTTACAAACTCACTTCTGATTTTGGGGATGTTCTTTACTTTGTGAATAATTGTTCAGTTAGTTTACACAATCATTTTGAATAAAAGTGTCTACTTTGGCTTCAGTGAGCAAAGAATAGTCCTTAGAAAGAAATTATTTGAATGACAGAAATCTAAATGTTATGCCATGGACTTAATGATGGTCATTTTTTGCAGATATATTCCTCTATATATTTCCTTAAGAGTATCTCCTCTATTGTCATTGTCAGTCAGTTTATCCAGTATTATGTTATTGTGGCCATTCATCTGTACAATTAGATCATAAAAGGAGGCCATGGGCCCCTTCAGGTCTTTTGTAAACTGTATCTGGTGAATGATTTGCCCCAGTTGGGGGTACTGCCCTGCTGCATGGGAAGGCCGCATCCTTAACTCATGGACAGCTGAATTTTGATGTGGCATTATAGGATGGAATGAAAGAGGTCTTTGTGGATATACCAAGAAGTCAGAAAGGAAAATAGGTTTATTATTCAAACAAATCCTTCTCTCACTAGAAATTGCCTGAACAGCACCTTCTCTAAACAAAGTAGGACTCCTTCTCAAAACAAAATATAGGGTTCTACAGCAAGTAGTATCCAGTTGGTCTCATATGCCTACTGGGTAGAAATATATGAGAAAATACAAGACCATAGTATGCAATTTCCTTTTATTCAGACCTAGGTTTAACCGCATACTTCTATGACAAAAGTCTGTGTTCGATGTTAGAGTGAAATACCACTGTTCATATGTGACTAAAAAATTCTCCTAGGAAAGACTTTTTGTAATACAGTGTTCCAGTCCAGCTCTAAAAAACTCCCTTAATTTATATCACTTGTGGCTGGGTTTTCTTTTTTTCCCTCTCCTCTCTGGATGTTTCACTTACAGAAAGATTTTTAAAAAATCAGAAACTTAATGTTTGTTACTCTAGTCACAGTCACCAATTAACATGAAGTGCTGGACTTCAAACACTTCTCAAGCACAGAAAATTATGTGAACTTCCTTGTTCCAATACTCTATATTCCCATTAAATTACAGCAATGTTTTATTGCAGGGATCACACAAAGAAAACAACAGAATTTTCTGTAAATGAATGGCTGCTTTAGTAACTGTAGGAATACTAGATTTCAAGTCCATGATTAAAGGAAACTTAGTACTATTTACTGTTTCTGTGTATATTCTCAGTGTGCTTAATACGTACTGAATCCACTCAGTTAAGCGATGAGTGAGGATGTTAAATTAAACGTTTTAGAAGTCCATTTCTTTGCCTTCTTTCTGTACCTTCAGACGTTGTAAGCATTGAAACTGGTAATGCTTGCACCCCAATTTAAGCCACCAATGAATTGTGGTTCCACTCCAATTTACCATTCAGAAAGAAAGGCAAACTGAAAAGAACTTTTTTCCTTACTCAAAGTGGGCAAAAGGTGGACATGATCTGCATTTCAGACCACATGGCAAGTTTAGTGCCCACAGCTAGCAATCATCAAGGTATAAGTCACAAAACCTATGTATGTTTTCCTTTATGGTCCTGTTCTCTGGTCTCTCTTATTTTTCAAAACTACAAAACATGCAAGACCATCATTATGCTCAGGGAAAAACCATCACTGGCTAACAATAACAATTTGGTGAGGTTCAAGGAATAAACATGCTAGGTGATGTTTATATGACTGAGGAAATTTCCTTCAATGCATAGATAAACAAAACCAGTCTCAATAAGGAATGGTGAAGTTATATGGCTTCGTGCCACTAGGACAAAAAAATTAACCATATTGAATGGGATCTTGTGCATCATAATGAGCTTCATCTAATTCCATTCTTCAGAAACTTTCATTTATCAAACTTACAAAGACAACATTAAACAAAAGTGCTTCACAATATTAGTGCAATTTACATCAAATGCACTAAGGAAAATTACCTAATACAATTTTCTAAACCATTTACTGTTATGAACTAGGAATTAAATGAGAAAATTGCATTTTATGATTTGTAGGCTATTGAAAAAACTACACCTGAATTCACACAATCTGCCTTACTTTGATTCTCACTCAGTGGCAAACGGCCTTAGTAAAGCAGAGAACCAGAAAAAATACCCTATGAATTAAACTGAAAAACTGTGTTAAGTCCCTCTAAATCTGCATGAGCAAGACAATGCTTTTGGTTTCTCCTCACACTTTGGCACCTGAGGCAGGGAACTCCCCTCCCACCTTGGTTTGGTTTATTTCCAAAGCAAACAGAAGACAGGCATGATGAAACAAGGTCTATTTTTTTCAAAAGCAGAACATATATGTGGATCAACATTCGGAGATATCATTAGCATTTTTGTTATTTGTCTGATATTTGCATGAAATGCCACAAAGGTGATTGAGTCATCTCCCCTCTGCTCCAAAATATTAATAAATATTTACATCAATACAAACTTTTCAGAAATTCAAGCAGATGCAGTAAAAAAAAAAAAAAAAAGGAAAAAACCATCAAAAAACTTTTTGTTTTTCCAGAAGGCAATCTTTGGAAATCTACTAAAAAAGCTTCTAGTAACAGATCTTTTTATTCTGTAGAAAAATAATTATTTTATTTAAAAAGGACATTTATTAATACGGAACTCATTGTGAACATTTTTACACTATCCAAGCAGTCTTTAAAATATTCAAACTACTAATAAAGTAAACCTTGTTTTAAGGTCAAGAAATGACAGATTCAGAGGGCTTATGATTTACATTTGGATGTAAATCTGTGATTTGTAGTATCTAATTTGCAGGCTTTCTATCTCAGTATTATATTCTTTTTCTTGAGGCCAGGAAAGTGTTTCCGTTCAGTAATCATGAAGGGGCCAAAGATATTTCCAGGAACGTAAGGATTACACAAATAGCAAAATGAACAGTTTTCTTCTATTAATTGCCTTAGAAAAGAGTATATTTATATTAATTGCATTAGCAATAATAAATTATGTTATTATTGTATCATCTTTTTCCTTTTCCTTGTCTGTTTTTCTGCTTCTGCAGCATAAAATTCATGGGGTTTGTTAAGTGAGATGATAGACATGTTTAGCTATAAAACTTCAAATAAATGCTTAATTCGGAATCCACTCTATACAGCAACAGGAACTAAGGTCACATCAACATAAGCCACAGTGCTAATAACAATCTATTACAGTCATCACACTTTTTTAATTGTAGAAGTTCCAGAAAGCAAATTTATTAAATTGTGTGGGTTTAGTTTTTATCTGACAGTATTTGGTCAAATGGAGTGGAGCCAAATTGCTAATTAATATCTCTATTAATATGAACTATGAAATGTGTTACAGATAACTCTTATCACATTTACCTACACAGCAATGACTATTTTTCCTCTTCCCATGTCCCTAAAGGTCTTTGGAATGTCAGAAAATTGGAAAAACACTAGAATAACTGTATCTCAGCTAAAGAAAACAGATATGCTAGTTTAGGGACTTACAGAACTCTCTAGAAAGGTTGGCACCAAAAAGAAACAAGACAAAATTGCCTAACATAATTCTATATATCAGGTCAAGAGAAAATAGAGGCCGTTGAACTACTTTTTTTCCTAAAATAACCCCTATTTAGAAAAAAAAAAAAAAAAAAACAGTTAAATCACACTATGTTGGGCAGTAAAGATAACAAATAAATATTGCAGACTCCACATTTTCCTGGATAGAAAGATTAACAGTTCCATAGTCAGATTTCCTCTCTATTTTGTAGAATCTGGGTCCCATAGAACGGTTAAATCTCTCCAGGGATTTGGAAAGCTTGCACATAAATTGTCTAATGAAAATAAAGTCCTCTAAGTATGCAGCTATAACAGATACACCACAGGTTACACATGGCAAGCATCATAGCAGTGTGGTACAGCAGAAAACAAACATCAAAGTCATATGAGATTTTATGTAGGATTTATGTCAAAATACAGTGGAACTGCTAAAAGCATCTTAGTCATTCTAAGCTTTTTTAAGTAGCATCTTTCTAGAAATAGAGGACAATAATAAGAAAAAGTGTGACTAATGCAACTTTCTGTTGCTATAGCAATTAGTAATATCAATAGCAATCCATGAAATATTTGCTATAAAATCTTTACACAACAAAAGAAAAATTACCTCATTGTTCCTCCCTATCTATACTTCTAAGCACTGAAGGTGAAAATATAAAGTAGCCATTGCAAGATGTTCCATCCAAGAAGTCTGGCACAACCAATATTAAATTTGAGATCAAATTAAAACTTGAAAACTCAAGAGCTTAAAAAGACAGTCAAAGGTTAAAATAAATTATAATATGGAATATTATAATATTGATGTGCTTTACTGTGTACGAATAAGAGAACAAATTTTATGATAGCACATTTAATAAGGTAGTAACCGCATGGGAAGTGTGCAAAATTTTGAGGTACAAACACATTTAACAAAAAAATAGCAAGGAAAGCAACTTTGCGAAAATGAATTTGACATTGTAATTTATTTTTATGAACTCTAGATAAAATTGGCATATAATTGTTTTGTTTGTCTGTATGCATTTTATACTGAACAATTTAACTTTTCCTTTGGCCATTGATTTTTATACTGATCTTTTTTAAAAAACTCTTATAAAATATGTATTTAAACTCTTTCATTTACATTTTAAATATCTAGAAATTTCCACATTAATCACTGAGTTTTAAAAGGGAATTAACAAGATAGCTAAAGCACTAATTATGGCTTTTTCCCTCTAATAAAAAATAATATTTCCCACATGTGTAATATACTTCTTCCCAAAGTCTCAACACTTTAAGATGCCTGAGGGTCAAACTTTGTGAAGATGTTAAAGCTGGGGTACATTACATCATATAAAATATATATTAAAAAATCTGGCATCTACTGCATGCCCAAGTGTAAAACGATATGGGCTGCAGTAAAGAGCCACAAAGAACTCTAAAAGATGATGGATGCCTCTAGTCTGCTGTGACATAAATTCCTTTCCTATGGTGCTCTCTCAAAACTCCTAAAGTCTATCTACAGACTTCTCAGACCACATACTGGAAAACCTCAGGCACAGATATTTGCATTGAACTGGGAAATGCCTCAAACAGCTTGTGGCCTGCACGGATGGAATAA
This sequence comes from Trochalopteron elliotii, assembly GCA_024734555.1. Taxonomy (NCBI): domain Eukaryota; kingdom Metazoa; phylum Chordata; class Aves; order Passeriformes; family Leiothrichidae; genus Trochalopteron; species Trochalopteron elliotii. Next base: position 7,775,136 of record JANPWX010000008.1, read on the forward strand.
CATTCTCTGGAGAACGGTGCAGAGCAGACAGAGGATGTCAAAATTTGCAACCTTCAACCCCCTGCAACTGAAAGAGTTTTTATCAAAATACAGTTCAAAATCACTTCACAGAACCAGGATAAGAAATTTATTTTCAAACTTCACTGATTCAAAAATTAATTGATATGTGTTGGAGGGAATCATTTAGTCAAAAGTAACCAGGGAAAAGATATATCTTACTTTGCAAATACGCTATCAAGTGTTTTAGTCATCATCAGAGGTTTTGGGCTTCAAAAATCTAAGGACAAATTACTTTGGTTTTTTACCTCTCCTGAGGGGCACCTCTCTTAGACAAGTACTGTCAAATATGACAACAGATGTAACAGATATAATGGTACTTTCTGACTATTAGAAAGTATTGGAGGCCACTGCACTTTGTTACCTTTTCCATGATACCAACGTCAAACAAAACACCAAATACCAGTTGTATACCAACCATATAATGTCAAATTCATAACCAGTGTACCTCTCATAATGTTAATGAAGCAGTTTAGCTTTCTAAAAATTTTTGAGGTGTAGACTACTCAGTATCTAAAGTTCAAAACTGTATCAACATTAGTTGCTTCCTTTACCAGTAATTATGTTTAAGCACAGAATTTAAGCAACCTTATTCTTCTAGTACGTAAGTATAGCTAATTTGAACACATGGCCCTGTGACCTGAAGTCATTGGGGAAAGTATTATTTGTTTTCCTGAACGTAAAAGCTAAAGTTTTCTCTGTGTTTCAGGCTAATCATGCTAAAAAAGCATCAGGTCATCTTGAAGTTCAAGCCCCATTGTTATAATTTCATTTTTAGCCAGTTCATAGTTTTGCTCCATCTCTATAGAAAAATTCTTTGACTACCCATATTAACTATAAGAATTTGAAACTCTTTTCATCTACAGCATTAATATCAATGCAAGCAGTTTAAACATACATATGCCAAAATGTTTTCAATGCAATTCTGGCAGGAAATTCTTTAAGTGATTTGAATGTCTCTAAAAGGAAAAATGCATGTAGAAACACCCAGTTAAAGATCCAAAAAAAAAAAAGGTTTCTATTCTTCTGTACCTTTCCCCTTGAAATTTCCAGAAATTAAACAGTACATCAAAAAGCACCTCAATCTGGAATCTAGGAAAGAGTCTGAAGGCCAGTGTGTTGAGCTCAGATGTGTATGAGAATACAAATACCATCATTCTAAAACACAAATTCAACGCCACAGTGACCCCCTGCAAAAGGGAGTATCTAGTGCACAATAGTTTCAGTTCCAATCAAAACCTCATCAAGTCAATCTAAATTGATTCTGACTAAAAAATGAAAATCACACAAAATCAGCCCCATTTTTAACTGAAGAAATACCTCTGTCATGTAAGAACTGGACATCCACATGTTTTTCAATATATAAAATGCTCATCTATTATGAGTTTTTAGTTCATAACACATTCTCCAAGTGTATTATTCTTTGTAGAAATGCTGTATGAGGCAGACCATATCTGCTGTCAGTGTAGTAGGACATCTCTACAGCTGCCTGACTTAAGACTGGACCTCAGTAGGACAGGTAAGTCCATAATTCTTATAAATCCTTTAATTTCCTATTATTTATGTAATCTTCCTAGTTTTTGATTTATTATCCCTTAAATGCTAGTATAAAATAGCACACATACAATATAAAACTGCTACATTGCACATGAGAGTTTATATATAGAGTGATTGCCTTTCTGAATGAATTATGTGAATAATTTTCCATGTTACATTATGCTGAAGTAAATATCACAGCAGAAATTCTCATTCAAAAATCTAAATATCCAGAAGTTTAGTTTCCCTGAATAGCTCTCACTGCTGATCCAAATATCTGCATTTCCGAAGAAGTACCAAATGTCAATACACTCCATACTAACGGGACAATATTCCCCTGTGTCTACAGTCCTAGCTCTTTAAAAAAATTCTTTCAGTAGTCAACTTAACTCAAAATAATTCCACATTATCAAAATCATAAAGTATTTTCACAGTCTAAAACATCAATCTCTTTGCGTTTGGTTTTTCATTGGAATACACACAAATGAAATACTTAGGTTTCAGGAAAAATAAACAACACTTCCTGCAGAAATGTCACACTTTTTTAACAAGGTGGCAAAAACCCATTCATAAAACAGTACTTTCTGGTTCAGCAGAGCTTGGTACTAACTCAATTTCCACATTTTGATTCCTATTATATTTCTAATACTGAGCATTCACTTACTTCTACATCAGAATGAGGAACTAATTCTGTGGGATATTAACCCAGGTTAAATGCCCAGACTTCCATTACACATGTAGAAAACATAAACCTGATTTCCAGTTTTGTGGTACTTCAGCAAGAGCTCTGAATACTTCTCTACACTTTTCACCAAAGACTTAACATCAAAATGAAATGTTATTATGGGATAACATTATGACTTCATTGCTTTCACAGAACATAAATACAATAACATTTATATACTGAGAAGACATTGTGATAAATTCTAAGCACATAAATGTATATTGGGTGCATATATCAAGTATCATATAATTTATATAAAACTACTTTAATTAAAACTTGTCAAATGCATGACTAAAACATGTTTTGTAATTAAGACTAGAGCATTTTGAAGAATTTAGTTTCTTTGTTTCTCAAAATCCCAATACAACAAAGTGCTACAAGGCAAAAATGGAGCCTAGCAGTGAAACCACTATTGATTTCCTCAAAACTGCTCACATGTCTAAAGATAAGCATGTGCTTAAGTGTTTTGCCGGGTCACAGCCCAACTGGCCAAACGTGCCACCATTAATCATGCTATGAAAGCAATTACTACAAGTTTAGCTTCATTAACTTGGAATTTGAGAAAAGTCAAGGTTCTACGGGAGACCTCCAGTAGCCATCCCAAGGACATCCCACACTATCCACTTCCTCTTCGTATACATCCCCTCAGTCCAGCAAGAAACACAGTTATTTTATATTTTTAATGTACATACAGTAATTATCAGCAAGGAAACAAAACTGCAGGTCAGACTTGAAGTGACAACACATTACCTCAGCAGTTGCCTTGTTTTATGGACAATACTGAAAGAACCACAAAATAAAAAACAATGCAATTCTGGATCACACAGTGGCTAGTTTTATTTTCAGTCTAATAAAACCATCAAAATTTGTGAAGACTATTCCTCAGTCTTCATAGCCTACATATGTAAAAATCATTATTTATATATATGACAATTGATTTAATAAATCAAACTTTCTTGCTCTTAAGTTAGATGATTTCACAATTTATTTAAGATCCTAAAAAATGTTTTTGGATAGTCTAGTCTATATTTCCAAAGGAGACAATTTTTAGGTTGTAAAATGACATCAACTCATTCAAGTCTGAATGGAATTTTAATTTTTTCTAAAAATAACACCAAAACTTCTGAATACACTTAAAAAAAAAAATCCAAACACACACAACGACCAAAGAGGAGTAAGTAATCCCTGTAGAGACAAATTAGTTTTGCACAGCTGTGCAAAGGACTCATATAAAACAGAAACTTGTTCAACCAGTAACTGCAAAAATAACTGCAAAATTCCATATATTTATGTCCACACTTCATTGTCTTGACAAATCATACCTTTCGACATTGAGCCCACTCATTGAAATTATGTTTTAGCACTGTTATAGAGAGAGAAAAAATGTTATTGGGCAATTGCTGTACTGTCTTCCTAAGGGAATAACTATGAACATTTTTTTACCTCATATATATTCATCAGCTATAAAATACAATAATTTTTCAGCACTGACAATGGGACATTTGATCATAATCAATAACAATAATGTTCTCTCAAGCAACATTAGAGAGACATGAACTTTGCTGATGTTAACTCTCTTAGCACATTCAATTAACACTAAGTGCCACCTCACCTAGATTCCCAGTGCTAGGAGGAGGTCCAGACTGAGATGTACAAATGGAGACTTGACAATTGTGCAGTCAGTGCAATAACTGAGGAAAGGTGCACATTTTACTATGGGATTCAGCACAGGCCACTGGCAAGGAAGAAGGCATTAAAAGTGATGTTATGGAAAGTTAAAGGGCACAAACTAGGCGCACACCAGAGGGCAACAGTGTTTCCAGCAATTGAAGTGCCCGACGGCTGCCTTTGCAGTGAAAAAGCTTCGACGATGAGAGAAGGAGCAAGAGATGCTGACAAGAAGTGGTAAGCTTGCTCACAAATATATAAAAGCATTTAAATAAAGAAGTTGACCAGAAAGTGGTAACTCTGGATTCCCTGTCCCCAGAGCGTTTGTGTTTTACCAGCTAGGTTAAAAACAAACAAAAATTGCAAACAAAAATCCTACAAATCATTTTGAAGCAGGGATTACAAGATTTCCTGTAATCAGGCAACATTCTTATGTCCTGACATCTTACCAATCTAATCTAAAATCAGGTTAAAGTAAAAATATTTACTTTCAACATCCAAAATAGACTGAAGAGTTTAAAATATTTTGAAAAAGAGGGAAGTGCATAAATGAATGAAAATTTAGGGTTTGGTTATTTATATTGAGATTGGAATCGGAATGCTGGTTAGAAATATCTGCCTGTGTTCAGCTGTTTTGATCTTTTTTCTTCTTGAGATTGGAATCGGAATGCTGGTTAGAAATATCTGCCTGTGTTCAGCTGTTTTGATCTTTTTTCTTCCCCACATGCCCTAAAAATCTTCTAGCCTGCATGTCCTACATCCCTGTGGTGGATACCACAGAGGAAACACAGATCTAATTAACAAGATTTTATAGTTATAATGTCTGGGGGGGGTTCTCCATAAACCCGAGCAGGTCTCTGTCCCCCTCTGTATAACTACTTACCTCAAATACATTCAGGCAAAGTTTCTGACCCCCCTACTCCCTTCCCACCCTTCTTTGGGGCTGCAATAGTTCATTGTGACCAGCAGTTGCCTTCCCTGCTTGGCTGACCTTCGCTGGGCAAGCCCCTCACCAGCTGGCCAAAGCTTCGACCTGAACACATCCATTCACCTACACTGCACATGAATTTATAATTGCATATGTTAATAAACTAATTTTCTGTAAGTATCTACGAGAGATTTCTGTTCCTGTGTTGTGATGGATGACTGGCTCAGCCAATTACGATCAGACACAGTAGCAACATCAATCACTTCAGAAGGCAATGGGCCTGGGTGGATTGACCTGCAAAATGTATTTTCAAGAGGTGCTTTAAAATGGCACATTATCAAGCAGGGGAGACCAAACATGTACTTCCCATGGCTTTGACAGAGCAGTACAATCCCTCTGCTTCTGGGAGTAAGATGAAATGTAGAAATGCATGAGAATGAGCTTTTACTGGAGAGCCCAAATATTAGTGAAAATTTGTTATTTGTGACATGATGACACAACAAAAGCTCAATTCTACAAAACAAGATAAAAACACATGGGAAATTTCTGTGAAGATATATATTCTGAAATCATAGATTTGAGTTCAGCAGGAGAATCAGAAACATAGAGGGAAAAAAGAGTTCTGTAATTGAATGACTTAGCATACAAACAATCAAACTCCCCCATTCTATTAAAAAAACCTTTAAAACAGCCTTAAAATTTCATTTCATGTAGCCAAGAAAGATTAATATAAACTAAAACTCACCTCAGAAATGTTCCTTTTGCTTAGTTAGTACCAAACTGACTGTTCATAAACTGGGACTACAATGCTAAAAAGAATTAAACAACTTGAAGTACTTTGACAGAGAAGTACAAGTGATTTTTCTGAGTAGTCAGATATACGGGTTCTTTCCAGGAATACATGTCTATTCTGTTTTCTTGGCTAAAATCCAGCTTTCAATAGTGACAGTGTTCTCCTCCACAGTTTTAAAATTCCTCTGTAATGCCTAAGGTAGTCTGTCCTACCACTGAGTGAGAAATGTCTGCATTTTAATGCCTGAAATCTCCTTACTCTACCATATATATTATGTAGAGAAATTAATCAGGTTCTGTAAAACTTTCACATAGAGCAATTATTCAATGCAGCATTTCTGAAAGGACCATAGATCTACCTCACACCTACTGCCCTTCACTCCTTTCCCAAGTTACTTTGCCCTACAAAATACTTTCCTGTTGCAGAATAAATCCACAAAAACTGGAGCTGAGGGAAGAAACTGTGGTGACCTCAAGACATACAAGAAAAAAAAGTCAACAAAACCCACCAAGAAAAGAAATTCCAAAGTCTGAGAAGGAATATATTATGTTCATGTCTTTTGCAGTAGGGGCATCAAGAAGTGATGAACACCACCAAGAACAAAGAAGTTTTCATGTTAAAGAAACCAGTAAATTATTGCAATGATTATTCAAAACCACGAGTCTTCTGCCTGTCAGAGTTCATGGAACGTGTGGCTGATGCTCTCAGTCATATAATTTATTTTATGTAGTGCTGTGAGCAGCAATTGGACTCAACAATCCTTATGGGCTCCTTCCAATTTGAGATATTCTGTCATTCTATAAAATCCAGTGGATACGTTTATACATTCATAGCTTTAACCATTTCCTGAAATTTGTCTTTAAATTAATTTGCTTCCAATGTTAACTTCATCATTATTATATATTGGTTCATGTCAGATACTTTAAATCAACATCTGACTGAAAATTCAACATTAAAATAATCAATAATATTTAAACTATTTACATGCCAGTGAAATTTGGATAGCAGTGTAGTTGAGCTCCTTCTGATTCTAAAGAGTCAGCCTGGAGCTTCTTGGCACTGGCAGAGCATAAACACTCACTCTGGAAGGAATCTTCTTGTTCAGTTTGACAGTTTGTTACAGGTGATGACATTCAAATGACTAAAAGAAAAAATAATAATATTCATGATATGATGCTGATAGATGGTTATGTGATTAGGATAGAAAAGGAAAAAAATTATCTGGGAAGGAAAAAAATCCATAAATGCTACTGAAAAAGACACATTTATTATTGCATAGGCTCCTTAATTTATACACTGATTTTGTCCAGTCATTTTATAAATGTGTACTCTGTTAATATTTCTGGTGAATGTGAATTTTACTCTAATTATTCTTACATGAAGTATAGTTGTCAGGACCCCATAATCCAGAAAATAATATCAAATATTTTCAGTGTATACAAAATATCTTCACAATAACTTCCAGTAAAAGACATAGATGATACAGCCCCACTTTTTGTACCAGATACTTCTATGTAAAATGCAAAATCAAAGTGCCTATTTGATTTATTATCCTCTTAGAACTACTACTAATGCTGAAACAAAATAATTTTGGTTATCATTACCGTGTGTCAATGTACAATATTGTTGCTGAAGAAACTCAAGTCATTGTCATAAAACTTCCATTATGTTAGAAATTTATTAGCAATGACTGACTGAAGAAAAAGTAGCTCAATTTTTAGCAAACAACATAATTTACTTTAAAATACATTGAAAATATGACATCACCTTAAAGACTGGAGTTATTTTCCTTCATCTGTCATAGTTGATTATAGGCAATAAATTCCAGCCAAGCAAAGCTAGTGCTTTTATATATACTTACACTCTATGGCTACTGTGCATTTTTTAACTCATCTCATCAGAAGATTGATTGGGAGACTGGGAAAGTGAGAGACTAACGTCCCCTGACTTCTGACATACAACCTGCATTTCTTCCCCCCCCCAAAATTCTTAGATTATTCTTAGTTCCATTCAGTTTGGCAGAAAAATCATGTCTTTTTAAGGTAACTGGTCTGATTTTCAAGTCAACAAGTATCTGATGGTCTTTTTCAAAACTTCATTTGAGGTGTGCTAGGAGAAAAAACACTTAAATTTGGGCAAATTATAACTTGGATACTTTGTGGCCTTTATCTGAAAGACAGAAAAAGACATAGCAGTCTGTCATTGGTAAACATAGATAAAAGGACATTATCCAGCTGTCATACAATATCATCATCATACAATATGCTTGTGACTGTTTTGGTTGGGATTTTTTAAGCCACTATAACTTTATTGTCTATCTGACCACACAGTGGACTCTCAGACTGTTCTTCCTTGAGAGTCACAAAGCCTGTTTTTAACAAGTTTCTGAATTATGCCATTAGACCCTGGATCAATCCCCGTATGCTCTCATTCTTCTTGAAGTGGGTCACCAAATTTATATCCAGTATTAAGATTACTAAGGTTTGATCTCAAGCATATTAATGCAGAGTGCATAGAGAGGATCAAATTTCCACACCAAATTTTAGATGTAACTTCTTAGTTAAAAAAACAAACAAACAAACCAACCAACAAAAAAAAAAAAAAAACCACACCACAACCTCCCCCCAACCTTATAAAAAAACAAACAGAAAGACCACCATTCACTTCCATTAGCCTTTTTAACCAGAGTATTTTTGTAAAAGTTACAAATGAACCTTAAGGAAGGGGTGTTTTTTGACTGGTTGGTTGGGTTTTGCGGAGAGATGGGTGAGGTTCTCTGTAGTGATGGACTATGATTATGTTTTCCCCTGCAAAAACTGTCTTTCTGACAATAGCATTCTTTGCTCCTGGATGCTCAAATCAGCAGTTCTGCACTATGTATTGCACCTTATAAAATGCAAATAATTTAATGAAATTTTAAAATACAGAAAAAGGCCATTAATTTTACACTTTCTTTGGAAATAACACTGAAGCATTAGGAAATAATGCAGAAACACAAAGAAAAGTTATCGTAAACCAATGCTAAGTATTTGTGAATAAAAATTGATTCAGAAAACTTCATACGGAACTTGGTTCAGGTAGTGTAAACATGAGGAAGAGAATATTCTTACAGTTGCCAGATTTGTTACAAAATAGTCTTGGAATGATTATGTTACATATTGGAATGATATATTTTTTAAAAAAATATGAGAAGAAAAAAGAGATATATAACCAGATATGTCTTTTTTGAGAAGATTTCAGATATTTCGCTATTTCACACCTATAAATTAGGAACTTAAATTTTAATGAAGGAATGGATTTGCCCAAAACACAGAAGTATCCAGAGCTCCTGCCCAGGCATACTCAAAAGACTGAAGTCTTTGAGTTGAAGTAGGTGATCACTGTAGGTCTCTTCCTACTGAAATATTCCAGACCGTTCTATTCTCCAAAGAACTCAATAAAGCTCCACTGTGCCCAGACCATAAAAGATAAATATCCTTCTTTGTATCAACCACTCAATTTATCAAAACTAAGAAAAGAGCATTTGAGACACCGCCTGATTTCAACTGCTGCTTCTTCTAAGTTGAGGGTAAAAGTACCAACTATTTCTGCCATTCAAGTTAAAATTACATCTAAGTCTGTAAAACTTAATTTAACCAAGCATCTCTGAAAATGTGACAATTTCCTTGGGGCTTTCAGTTTGTTTTCATACACCTATTTCCTATAGAGAAAAAACAATCAATTTTAAGACATTTAATGAAACAACATAGGGGTTTTTTTAACAGGGAATATTCAGATTTTAGTTAGCCCTGGTATAAAACTCACTTCAGAAAAAAAAAATTTGATACATTTTGTAAGTCATCAATAAGTAATCAATGGTTAGGACTCACTATTTTTTTTGAGGATAAAATTAACTTGCTGTCTACCACATGCTGGCCCTTTTTAGCTTCCATAAATAATTTAAAAAGTGTAATAGAAAGGTTGTAAAATTAAAAATGGACACCATCATTTTTCACAAATTCCATTCCTATAATTTCAGATTTCTAAGGTGATACTTTAATTTTCAGCTGCGTATTAATTATTCCATGGAACAAAATTAGCCTAAAATCTCCACTGTAATTCCATATAATAGGAAGAAACATATTACAAATACAGTGTAGAATTACTGTAAATCCTTTTAATAGACCCATATGAAAAGAACAAAGGCTAAAAATGTCACTTACTTTAGAAGAGATGCCATTGCTAGAGGTACAGCATTGGACAAGCTGTCAGAATAAGATAAATGGAGCTCAGTTGTACCATTAACCTGTGACATTTTTGACAGTGCAAGGCTTTGCACTGTGAGAAAAGCAGAATATGTATCTTTTGACTTTTTTCCTCTCAGTTAGTAATAGAACTAAGAAAAAAGATGTAATGGTCTAAGGAGAAAAAAAAAAAAAAAGAAAACCTGCTTTTTTCCAGCTCTCAAAAATGTAAAAGCTCAAATAAAGAGACCTATGTCTTCAGGATATATGCAAATATATTCCCGATAACATATAGAAAAGGAAATTATACTAAGCAAATTAAGTAAGTCATATTAAAATTTAGAACACCATAACTAATCTTCCATAAATTTTTACATTTTAAGAACAACAAATTATAAAAAATTCCATACTTCCAATTTGATTTCTACTTTAAGTAACCAGAAAGAGAAAAAGGAATGCAGCATTATTAAATGACAATCAGTATGCACGGGCAACACTCAATCATTATGTTAGGTTTTAGTTTAGGCCTTACAAATTCCAGCAGTTTTTCCTTAAGAATACAAGGTCTTACTGAAAATACAAAAAACAGTTCTACAAGTTTTTTTACAATTATTTTACAGTTAATGCATGCTAAGAAACAGGGAGATACATAATGAAAAAAAAATACATTCTGTGCCTCAAAAATACTACTGTATAAAAAAAAATAAAGTGCTCTAAGTGCTTTACAGAAATCATTAATTCAATCTTGCACACTCAAACCTGCCATTTCTCTTGTGGAATAAATCTGGAGGCTGTCTGGCACTGAAACCCATGTAATCAGACTGCTTTCATTTAATTTTAGTACTTCACACCATTTTAAAACTGAAACACATTTCACACCAGAAGATTTAAAAATACATCTCATATTTTATTTTATCTTTGAAAATAGGAATCCAGTCTAGGTTCAAAAGATATGGAGAATTTTTATGATTTTTTCTGTATCTCAACCAGAACATCTTCCAAAACACTATCAGATTATTCTGGGACTCACTTACTGGCATTTTAAGGCTAATGCAGGCCTTATTAACTACTCTCTAATTATCTACACCACCATAATATTCTTGGAGGGGTAAGCAAACAAAAGCACTTTAGAAATAACAGGGGGAAAAAAATAGGAAAAAAAATTGGAAAAAACATTCTGAACCTTAATCCAGTCTTTGAACAGGACTATCTTCCCTATCTCTGTATGCCCAGGAAATTGCCCAGGAAAAGGTACCACAAGAGTGCATAGGCATTTTTTCTTGTAGACAAAACATTCAACATTGGTCCCCTTTTGAGTAGTGCAAAAGTCCACAGTATTGCATTTTAGGAATCACATACTGTCTATATATTAATATAATAATTTAGTCTTATTTAAATCCTGAAAAAAAGATGGCTCCTTTTCCCAGATGAGCATCTGACAATACAAAAGATAGGCCAGATTTTTTCAAGACTAATCCTGACAAAGAGAAAAATACTAATATATCCTTATCCATAAGGCTGTCTACCTGAGCCTGTCTAGAAAATGTAACTACCTCAAAAATTATCCAAAAATTGGAATTGAGTCTGTACTGCAATACCATCCATTTTAAACCCTAGAATTAAAAATAGTACTTATATTTAAGTTAATCCATGATTATTGCAAAGAGAATTTACCAGACGTGATAAAAAATGTCCCCAACATCTTTTTGCAAAATACAACATAGTTGACTTTTCCACAAGCAACTATCAGATACTAACACAAAAGAGGTTCTTTGCATTGAGAAATTCATCAGGTAGCATCTTTTTCTTTCCTCAATGTTTCTCTAAAGACTGCATTTAATGTTTTATTAAAGAATTCATTTAATGTTTTATTATTGCATTATACAACACTTTTTTTTGCTTTTGTCTCTATGAAAATGGGACCTTATTTTTTTCAAGAAATGTTCTTGTATTGACTGGCTACAAAAGATTCTTACATCCCTTTAATCTGCAAAAAAGTCACAAACTGTCTGAAAAAAAATCCACATTAGTTTTCTTACTTCAGAAACATGATTTAGAGCACTACTATATTATCACACACCAAGTAATAAATTCTGGCAAAGACTTCATTCACTTGCAGAATGATGGCTCTTAGGAGAAACAAAACCCATGGGTTATGCAGAAGGAGCAGGACAAACCTATGACTTAAAATGATCTCACATTTTATGAAAACAGAAATCAGGTCAACATAAATAAAAGCTTTGCAGTGGAACCTTGAGATCTAGAAGAGTTCTTTTCTTTTTTTGAGTCAAATTGCAATTTTAAGTTATTTTAGCTTCAAATCAATGTCTTTCTGGTGGAAAATGAAGGACAGACAGAAGAATCTGAAAGGTATTTTTGGGAAGAGAAGTGTGCAGGAGAAATTTAACAGCATCTTCTTATGAACACATCTGTCCTGAGTGTCCCTCAAATTAATCCAATACCCTTTCTTTCAATGTTACAAATTATTGCTATGGAAATTTAAATAGTATCATTTTAGAATGATAAAATGATGTCACACAGCCAAAGATCTTCAGACAGGACCGAGTTGCAGAAGTTAGAAAATAATTTCATGCAAATCTGCTTCGCAATTAAAGAAAAAAAAAAAAGAAAGAAAAAAATAATAAAGGTCACCAACACAGACTAAAGTAAAAGAGCATCTACATCTCATGAATATTTTGAAAACACTTTTGCTTCCATGAGGTGGAACTAGAGCTAGCTGGAAACCCGTTGTATTTTAAATCACTCCATACAGTGCCATTTTTCTACCAACTGACAGAGATATCCATGTTCTATCTGAATTTTATTATTTCATATTCACCCATACAAGCAGCAAATATAAAGGGAAAATACTACATAAATGTTTTCACACTGTTTTCATCCTTACAGACATGAGCTTCACCCAAGTGCCTTACATCTTCCTTCTAGGAAAGAGTTTAAAGCATTCTTATATTTTCCACTTCATTATCCCTTTGACTACATGACCTTTTGTGTTTTGGGATGTAACTGATCATGGGAAAAGTCAGCAGATTAATATTGCAAACAAATGAAAGTCAGCTTTCAAAAGATTAAATATTCCTCAACAAGGCATCCTAAAATGAGGCACAAAAGCAAAGCATATTTTCCTGAGTGCTTTGTACATAACGCTATGTTGTGTCAAAATGGTAAAAATCTCTGAAGTCTTTCAATCTGAAAGCAATTGCCTTTTTTCTTCTACATTCCCCTCTACGCTTTAATAGGGGTGGAAAAATATTTTTCAAGGAACAAGTTATGAATATTGAATGCAGCTCTTCTTTATCCTTTTGTTTCATGGTTCATTTTCATCAAAATGTGAAAGTTGGCATGGTACTGAGAAGCTGCAGACTTCCTTTCTTTAAAAGAAATTATTAAGTTCACCAGATGATACACCACTCCTTCCCTCATTGCTTTTCTCCTCTCTTGATTCAGGTCTAAACAATGAAATACATCAACTTCTTCCATCCTCAAAAATTAAAAATAATAAATTATGAAAGTGACTTGGCTTTATCTTCCATTACAAAACAGCACAAACTCATACTAAAAGAAAACCATTTGTTTTCCACGTTAAGATTTAGTTTTTTATTTACAAATTAATAAAATAAGTTTTTGAATTATTGTAGAGAAAAAAATCTCTTATCCATTAACTTCTTTCCAACTCCAGAATTTTCAACTATTTCCTAGACACAAGTTAAGAAGACTACATTTTACCTATACATGAAAATACTATATCGTCCTTTGGCCTTTTAGTCTAGGAAAAACACATTTGTTAAAAAGACAAATTCAGCAGTACAACAAACTGTCCAGAATACCTGAAAAGGTTTCACGAAACATTCTAATTGAAAAAATTCAGGAACAGTTTGTTTAAATTGTGCTCATCTGACCCCCGTGCACATCAGACCCACACTCAAATTATGCTGGAGTTAATAAAGAACGAGTCTTTGCTGTAACAAGGTCCAACTCCTTGTGAGGGTGCACCCCAAGGGGTGCAGCACTGAGAGCCCAATAAAAACCATTGTCTGCACAAAATACAGCAATGCTGTAAAAGTGATGCAGCAATATTAGAATGACACTCCACCTTAACTAAGGTTATGTCTCAACAGTTACACCATTATTGATGTCCCAGGAAGGAAAACTGCTACCAGCCCCAGCAACTAACTCTTTGCCATTTCATTGGTGAGTGCAGACAGGGTTTTAATAAGTTGTGGGTATGTCTCATTTGTACAATATATCTCTATCAATGTAGCATCACAGCTAATTCAAAATAAGCTCTGTCAGGTACTGCTGTCAGCACAGCTTAGCAGTTGTTCTTTACATTAAGCAGTCATAGAGCAATACTCATTAACAATCCTGAGCCCAATAAATTAATTGCAGAACTCCTCTTTTCTAGATAAGTGCTGTGATCACAGAATCTTGTTCCTATTTCCACAGTCTCTTTTCTGGCACAGTTTTTGAACTTTTTCTTCTCATCTTAGCAGAATACATAACGGTTCTTGAAGTCATCACCAATTTGGAGATTGCTCAGAGAGAATCTGGCCAGATCTTTTGCTTCATTGGCAAAGACTGAAATTACTCAGCCTTTAGAAAAAAGACAGACAACACGTTCACCCCCCTCTACAAAATCCTCTAGAATCTATTACTGGATTTAGATGGAAAGATGTTGTTTAAAGGTTAAACCTCAGTAAAAAGCTTTATGTTCAGCTGGGCCAACCTGAGGAAAGACAAGTTTTCTACCCCTACCGTGCCAACAACTTGATTTTATAAGCATGAATCTAGAAATGACGTCTGAGTAAGAACCAAGTCTGTGTCACACAGCTGCCATAGTAGGCATTAGGATGAATTCAACAATGACAAAACCAACAAATTATTATTTCCACTTTTACCAGGCTTGATTTGCTATTTTTTTAAAAAAGTGACTGTCTGATGAGGAAACAAATAATTGATGCAAATAATCCCAAGCACAATGTTACACTTTTCTTCGCTTAGCAAAGTACTGTAAAAAACAAGGACACATTATCTGCTATAAACCTGGTACTTTCATATATAAAGTGTTTAAATCCTGCTTGCTTGAGGACATGGGGATGATGCAGAACTGTATCACTCAGGACCTCTGTGAAGGGTTCATGTTCTGCTAGTGTCTTTAGAGGGTGAAATAAATACCACAGGTCTGACTCAAGTGTTTGGATTTATGTGCCATTGGCCTTGTGCCCCTGTGCACAGAGAGAAAATATATTGCATCAACCCCATCTCTAAAGCATCTCAAATGTTAAGTAAATCGACACCTTAGTGCTACAGAAAGTGTGTAGTTTTGCTCAAGTGAGATATCTCTTAGGTTTTTTAACCTTGCTGGATCTTTGGTAGAAGCTCTTCATCCACTTCAAATTCTCTGTAATCCACACCCTACATACCAGAAGAGAATTTAGTTTCTCTAGGGCAAACTGTTTTCACTAAAAACTTTTAACACAAACACAGGAATTAAGAGAAAATTATTGTGCATTTTCCCAGGTGACTTGTACTGTGATTTATTTCAATTCCTAGTAATTCCATGCAAAATGATCCCACAGTTAACAGCAGTCACAGAAGCCCCCACCAACTATAAACAAGAAGCAAAGTTAAAAAATAAGTCATTTACTTCACCAAATTTATTAAATATATGTCTACTGATGGAAAGTCTGCATATTACCTAAGCTATAGCTTTAACAGTCAAGAATCTCTTGTCCTAGTTAATATGAACTTCCAAGTAAAAACAGATGGAGAAATTGAGACCACTTACTTAGTGTAAAATATCATCTCAACTTCAACTTTAGATTTCATTATTGAAAACTTTTGCGGCAGTCTTTTATATTGGCATGGACCAAGACAGTGTAAATGACAGCTGAGAGCATTTCCCAGAGAAAGTAAGACTTTGAGAAGTGTGTTTCAGTTGTGCAAACTCAATGATGATCCTTTCATAAAGTAACTGCATTGGCCCTAGCTGTAATCTGCTTATTTGGATAAAAACACTTTTTGTCTTTTGGGAGTACATCCTATCCAAAGTGAGGTATAATCACGCACCTGCTGAAGCTCCATGAACAATTTTTAACTACAGATACAAGCTGATCCAACAGCTTCACAATATTGCTTCAGGACAAACAGAGCTAAGTTAAAATGTTGCTTGTCAAGTCATCATGCCATTAGCTAAATATCAGAACAGGACTACACATCTTCACAGAAAAGATCGGCTGCTGATGAGAAAAACAAATACATCCAGAAAAGATGCTTGTAAAATTCATATTTAAGTATGTGAATAGACTGGACTATTAAATCTTCAGTTCCCTTTAGGGAATTTTAAAACCATGACTTAATGGGTGGATTTAAAAACTACATCAGTAGGTTAATGACTAAAGCCCAAGAAGAATAAACAATGAACTAAAGCTGATAAACTTTTCCTCCTGAAATTTTCATCTGAGTAACTTATTCATTCTGATCAAATCTCTTTGGTAAGCCAGATACACAGCTTTGTCTTTCCATACTTAGAAGACGGAGGTTTCTGGAATCAGTCAAGGTCTGAAACACAAATGGATGTTGACTACTGCAGAGCATTATGCTCAAAATCTTGTTTATAGGGAGAGGAAAAAAGCCAAGAATTTAACATTTGTATAATAACCTAGTTTGTCATTATTGTTGAAATCTTGAGCCAAGATCCATTATGAGTACATATGCAATTATTACCAGGAAAAGAGAAAAATTCTTTAATTCAAGAAAGCTTAACAGCAATATGGTTAAAATTATTATAGAATCCTCAGTTTCTTTTCCTGCTATTAAGTTCACACTTCCTATGGGTCAAGAGACAAGAGGTGTTGTTCTGGTGTTGGCAGTGGAGGATGCTACAGTTAACTTATCATAATCTGTCAATGGCTTCTTCTGTCTAAAACTCACTTGAGGTCATTTCTACACATTTGGTACATTTGTTTTTACACCTTGCTTTCTCTTCATTGGCCTGCACCAACACAGGACACTGAACATAGGTGGTGGGGTTTATGTAGTTGAGACACATTTTATTTGCTCTCTTTGTTACCCCTAGACTCAGTTTTCAGGTCTTCATTCCTTTAGCTGACCATAAGTAATTCATTTCTAAGGGGTCTGCAGTGCCTGCCTGTGCCCCATCTCTAACCATCCCACAGCAGTGCTCCTCTGCAGTGCACTCTGGACACTTGTAGAGTTTATCTTTCCCCAGACATCTGCTACCATTCCAGGACTGTACTTCTCTACACTACCATCATTATTTTAGATAAGAAATATCTTGTTTCACATAAAATGTTTCCTTGTTACAGATATCCAGAAGAAACTATGCCATACTGTACAAAAAATATATTTTTTTCAGTAAACAAATTAGCCACAGACACCTGGTCGACTAGAGAAATAGCTGCCACAGTTAAATGAAGTACAACAAAGTATAAGGAGGTCAAAAAAAGTTCAGAGAAAGCAAGTCTGGCATGCCTCAGTCCTGAAACCTTCAAACTCCATGCAAAACTTGTGGCCAGCTGCAGTAGAGAAATTGCAGGACAGTGTGGCAGAGAGAGTTCTGGCATCTAAACTGGCAAAAGAATCTGATGACAACTACTTCAGCCATGGTATGAGTTGAGCTAGAGAGCTCACTGAAGACTACCCATGTTTGTGACAAAAAGGCATTGAAATGACTGCTGCATAATGATAAATACAAACTCATATAATTAAAAATATATTTTTTGCTTAAATGAAGAATATGATAAAAGTTATTTTCTTATATGGTTAATGAGCTATGAGGCTTAAAGCAAACAAGCAGTTCTAGAATTCAGTGAAGGAAGGATCATAGAAAGTTAGTGAGACAACTTTTTTTATTAAAGACCCTTTAATGCAATATTTCTGCTTTAAAAGATGAACTGGATAGAACAAAAACAGCAGCCTCCATTGAAAGAAAACAACCTAGCAGTGATAAAAGAAGACTAATATAGAGATGAAGAGGATTTGAACATGTGATTTCAAGTGATAATCATTTTATAATGATTTCCATTCTTTTAAAAGCTGAAATAATACCGCATGTTGAACAAAAACAAAGTTGAAAGAAACATTTCCAAATGTGAGACAAAGTTACTTTCTTTTTCAAATGTCATAGAAGGTACAAATACTTTGATTTCCATTATGCTAAAAAAAAAAATTCTAAAAGAAGAGGCTATCAAGTTGGAACAACCCTGGAAATATTTAAAAGATGTGTAGAGTTGATGCTTTTGAACATGGTTTAGTGGTGGTCTTGGCAGTGTTTAGTTAATGATTAGAGTGAATGATCTTCAAGGTCTTTTTCAACTTAAAGAATTTTATGGTTCTGATTCTCCTATTGACAAAAAGAAGTTGTTCTCACTTTTTATAAGACCTAAATAGCACCAAAATCAAGACTAGGTAAATTGTAGTCTACTTCATCTTGTGCTGCTATCTACAAACATGCTATCCGGGGTGAATATATTGCAAACCTACTTTGCATGTTTGAAAGAATAAACACAAATTAATTCTCAGTAGGAGCCGCAAGTTTCTGTGGTTTCAGATTACTCTAAGGTTTAATATGGTAGACACATATTGCAGAAAACATTGTTTATGAGGAGCCTTTTCCTCAGTGGAACAGCGACTGCCTCAATATTATTGGAGAAAGTTAAGATCTTGCAAGAAAATAATCTGCTATTTCCTCTTAAAGATACCTAGGTATAATGTGGTCTGCTGAGTTATTCAACATAATTATGAGTAGGCTGTTTCTCACCTTCTATTTTCTACTTTTCAAGCCATCACCTATTAGCATTTCTTAAGACATTAATGTTTGAAGCTGAGACTTTTGAGACTGAAATCATACTTCTTTGGTTCAGTAGCTTCTAGCATATACAGCTGATACATAAATAAAATGCATTACATTAAAACATCTGTATTAAGAAATAGCTTTTGTCTTTGTAAATGAAATTTTGCTAGATGTTATTTGCATGAATTGTGCTTTGAAGACAGATCAAAAAGGTCATGACAGGGAATAGCAGAGGCTTTTTTACTTATATGATAAATAAAAGCATTACATATGAACATGTACAGAATATTACCTACTCCATTAAATACAAAACAGTAGGAACAGAGTGATGCATACATTCAAACCAAACCTGCACATGCTCAGCTATTTCACCAGGATATCTGTAGGCACGAAAAATGTCAAAAGATGTAACAGCTATACAGCTGCACATATTTTAAAATTTTTAATTCTTTCCAGCATTAGGAGGTAACTGTAGAAATATCCAATTGTTTTCTCAAGATCTAAGAGAAATTCCTTTGCCTTTCTTCTTAATAAAATTATTGGGCCATAGCAAGAACAAAACTGGTTGTTTTGGTAAAATTAAACAAATTTTATTTAGCCATATTTGACCTCTGTTCTTCTAGAGATTCCAGCTTCCAAGAGTGATTTCAAATGAAATTTTTATTTACTGAAGAAAGACATCCCTTTTTCCTGGGACACAGATAAATTTTTCAGACTCAATATTGAAAACTTCTGCAGCCAGTACCTGACCAGGCCATTCATCCTATGACATATCAAATTTTATCAGTCAATAAGATGTAGATTTATTCAATGTTTAAAATTCGATCAAAATGCTTTGCCTGAAGAAAGAAATACTACTAACTCAAAAAAAGGCAATATAAGTTACTGTTGAATCTGTCTTTTAACTGACTAAGATCTCAGAAAAAGAGTTACTGTTGTAAGAAGAGTCAGAAACACATTAATTTCGATGACTAAAGCTCATAGCATCCTCTCTATAAGAAGAAGTGCAATGTTATCTTCTGCCTACTGCCTCTGCATATTTGTGTCCCATCCAGGAGGACTGGCAAGTATATTTTTGGTAAATGTACTGTAATTGAACAGCTTTTGTAGGCTTCAGTTTCCACGTTAAAACTGATGGGAGTGAAAGGAGATTAAAGAATCAGAAAATAAATATATTAAAGCAGATTACTCCAGTAAATTATTCAAAGAGATGTTCTTTTTGTGTTGTTTGCTTTGCTTAAATTTGTAATCTGAAAAGTCATTACAACCCCAAGATGCTATCCTACAGCCAGTTTTCTGGCCATCCTTTCTTATTCCCATGAAACTCAGCTCCATGCCCTTTTTCACCTCCTCTCTTAAAGTATTGTGCAGTATTTATGAAATTAGGAAGTCCCAAGTTTCAAGAGAGAGAGGCCATAACTTTTAAAAGAAATATAACAGACACCATATGGTATTTGTTTTTTTTCCTCACACATATGAGCTTCCAGAGAAAATGCAATCAACAGTCAGGAAAACAAATTATATTTTAAATATGTAAAACACTAAGATTTTTACATTTCTCACATCAGACAAAAATATTTTAGAAGAATCTCAATTTGGTTTTATCAAACTACACTCAAAAAAAAGGAATTAAAATCCATTAAGTTATATTTACATATCTTTCGATAGTAAACAGCAATTTCCATTTCAATCATCCAAGAAAAGTCTTGGAGGTGATTTGGTCAGTACGTGAAAGTACTTTATTCAGTAGGGATGCGATTTCTGATTCAAGTAGGTGAAGACATGACAAGGTCTAAAGGCCAGAAATAAACTAAACAAATTAGACTGAAAATGAATTAACAGTGATGATAATGAACAATGAGAACAGTTTATCTAAAGATGTACTTGAACTGTTCATCATCACAGACTTCAAATTGAGAGGCTCATTTTCCTTGGCCAGAAGTTAAGAGCAGGATGTGAGAATTATTGCAAAGCTCTGTGGCCTGGGTTGTAGAAGAGGTCAATGAGCATCATTATATTGGTTTCTACTGAAAACAATCTCTCTAAATTTTAATTAAAGCTAAAGAGTATGCCTTCCAGGAACATGCCTTGATGGCTGTGCTTCTGAAGCACATTAAGTGTCTTTATTCCTCAGAAAGCGTGAAAATTATAACTCTTCTTAAAGATCAGTGTGTGGGGAAGCAAAGTGTTCAAAAGGAGCAAGCTCTAGATCCACATGGGAATTTTTAACACCCACAGCATGTCCATATAACGACTTTCTTACAAAAACAGTAAATTCCAACAGTCATTACTTCCTAGTACAAAAAAGCACAAGACCCCCAAAAGAAAAAAATCCACAATGTCAGAAGCGGCAATCATTTTCCAAGATCTACTGGGAAAAAGAAGAAATGCACTAGCCATATCAATAAATTTTAAAAGATGTATCAACCAAGAAAGCTTCTGGCACTATGGGACAATCAATTTGTGACCGTTTCAGTGCAGGCTGAACAGCACTGCTAAAAAATCTGGAGAAAAATCTCTTCTTGAAAATGACAACTTTTCATTTACTTGATTCACTTTCTAACATAGCAGACATTTCTGCTTAGACATTAAATTTTTAAGCATTTTCAAAACTCAACTTCTCTTAAATTGTTTGTAAATTATTTTGTTTCTGTGCATGACCTTTATTTTAAAATTATTTTTGCTGTGATTACACAATGGCAACATGTTGGCAATATTTTTTCCATCAGGTAAAAGGTTTTAATGGATAAGATTTCAAGAAGCTGTAGACAGGCATGACTTTAAAATTAGATTTTTGAGCTACTTATGTTATTGTAAATTTCAACAGTGTATACAAAATAAATCTCACTTAATGCAGTAAGTGTGGATGGAAAAGTATTTACTAAAATCTTCTTTATGTAACTGTCTTTTCCATCAACTGAATAGCTTTGGTAATGCATCAGCAACGCCACCTTGAAAAGTAGCTGGGGGGTTTTAATGACCAGTATTGATTTTGTTTGTAATCTATCACCCTCGAAATGCACAAGCTCATTGTTCAAGAGCATTCTCTTACCATCCCAGAAGAGTCCCACCTCAGCATACACAGTGCCTGAACTTGCTCTAGGACGTGGTGAGAATGCCACATGCTTGCAGATGCAGTTTTGGCTGAAGTAAAAAAAACCATTTGTGAGCATAAACATGACACATACTGTTGTTGCTTAGTGAAACACTGAGGAATAGAATAGACTAGAACTATTTCAGTTAGAAGGGACCTGCAGACCTGCAGTGGTCATCTAGTCCTACTGCCTGACCCCTTCAGGGATGACCAAAAGTGCAAGCAGATTATTATGGGCACTATCCAAATGCCATTTAAACATAGACAGAATTGTTGGACATCAACCACCTCTCTAGTAAGCCTCTTGCCATGTTCTCCATAAAGAAATGCTTTCTAATGTCCAGTCTAAACCTCTGCTGGTGAAGTTTTGAATCATTCCCATGCATCCTGCTACTGTGCAGCAGGGAGAAGATTCCAGCACCTCCCTCTCCAGGTCTCCTCCTCAGGAAGCCACAGAGAGCAATGAAGTCACCCCTGAAACTAGATAAACCCAGAGTGCTTATCTGCTCCTCACAGGACAGGCTTCCATCCCATTCACCAGCTCACTTGCCCTCCTCTAGAGGCATTCAAGAACCTTCTTATCCTTCTTAGATTGCCCACAGCACTCACCAACACTGAATCCAGCAGGATAATCACCAGGTTTGAGCAGATGCTGGTGCTGTGATTCTTGCACCCCAGGATGCCACTTGCCCTCTTGGCAGCCATGGGCTGAGGTCCCACACTGAGCTGGCTGTAGCTTCCCCCTGGTGACATCTCTGAAGGAAGAAGCCTTTTTAGTATCTCCCCTAGAATAGCGAGATGATCTCATCTGACATGTTTGTGGTTACATATATAAAAAGATCACAGCTTTTAAACAGGGGCATGGGAATTGTCTTTATCAGTGCCATCAGCATCAATGACAAATATGTTTGGTCTTTTCCCATTCTAGATAGGTTTTGATATCTCTGTTTACACTCCAAACATCATATAAATACTGTAAGCATGCCACAGATTTTTATCGACACTGGCAGCCAAATTCTACACATTGGTAAGCAGCTTTGGTGGAAAGACCAATAAAAATGCTTGTATTTTAATGAAATTTAAAATATTAATCTGAGGCTGTAATAATCAAAAAACATAAAAAGTTACAGATGTGCAGTATGATGAAGTCCAGTGTCCTATTTATTAACAGACATGCCTTCATTGGGAATTTTTTTTGCTAACGTTATCCTTAGGTTAAATACAAATTAATTTTTCATTAAGTACAGATTAATTTTTCACTAATTCATTAATTACACAACTAGTTTTGTGTTTATCATTTGAATATACTTTCCACACCCCAAAAGATCTAAGTTACATAGTAAAAAATCCATATTCATTTATAATAGTCTTCTACCACAGTGTCAAGAAAATAGTATCTAAATTGGTTTTAGCAATGACAGGTATCTGAATATTATTTTGAAATTTTAGATAAGTATAATAGTAAGATGTCATATTAAGGCTTTCAAAAGCAATTGTCTGTTTACTTCCCACTGAATATAAAAAATAAAAAAATAAAGTCAAGTCACTTTAGCTAGCATGTTTGACTGCTGAGAAAAAAAGAGTCAGTCAGGGTCTGAAGTGAAATGTGATTATTACTTCTGAACTGTTATTACAACATCCAAATCAGAACTATAACTGCGAAACCCACAACTGTGCTTTTGAGGTGGGAAAGTAAGCAAGTGCCTTACAGCACATTTTTACTGCTCATAAGGAATAGTATGCCATTGGGTTAAACACCGTGGCACTCAACTCGGGCTCAACAAGTAATTACACACAGTTTTAGTTTTCAGATGAGGATATCAAACACATACTACATGTTTTCCTAAGGGAAATTCTTAGTAGCTAACATGTTTGAGGTTTTCCCATTTATTTATTAATGACTAAATAGTTTAATTCTGTTCAGTGCAAAAATACAAGAAAATAAAAAGGAGACTCTATAAAAGTCTTCTGTGTGGCTTTTGAGTTCAAAGCAAGTTTTCCAGCTGAGTTATAAAGTCCGGGAATGAATTTCCAATGAAAATGCTAACAGGCATTAGTTTCAGTTGTGCTAGCGGGTGTTGCTAAAACAAATAGAAAATCCAGTGAGTGCCAGAAAAACAGCCCATCATTAGAGGCACTTTTCTAGAAGCTTTTTATTATATCTGGGTGATGATAATCTTCCCACCAGTGGGCATGCTGGGTTTTGGCACATATCAAGCTTGTAGAATCATTTTACACATTCCAAACAGCAGGCAGAATAGACAATAACAAAAGAGAAAAGAAACTTTCTCAACATGGTGTGTATCTTTGTTCTCAGGAATTGTTATCGCCTTTTGATGGAGCAAACAAAGAACCATTTAACCAAACCACTACGGCTATTAGAGCCATTGACTCAAGTCCCAGAGGGGATACCAGGGTTTCTGGTCCACCCTCAGCTCTGACAGAAGAGGGCAGAAGCAGGTCTTTGTGTGAAAGTGGAAAACAGCTTTAAGACACTTTTCTTCCCAAGCACACACCCAGTAGGGTCTTGGTGCTTTCTAGACCCTAAACCAGTCAGCTACAGCTCTGTCCCCAGAAAGCTCTAGGCAAAAGCCAGGTTCATCCTAACATTAGGCCATAAATGTATATAAATTCAGTCTTGCAGAGAAGATAGCGCAGGACACAATTACTCTGAGCCACCCACACAGATCATCTCTTTCAGCAAAATCAGCAGTTGCCACTCTCATTGTCAAAACAAGGAAAATTTTTGCCCAGTTTTCCCCAGAGCAGCCAAAACATCACATTTCAAAACACTTAAACACTGTATCACAGCTGAAAGAGACAAGGAAATAAAACAAGGCAGCCATGGGAACTGTGACCTGATCCAGCAAAAACCCAAAAAGGCTCTTCACAATAAAATGCACAAGCCTCCAAAGAGGTATTGCAAGGGCTGGATCAAATTAGAAGCAAAATCAGGAGTGACACTGGGCTTTACTGACCATGTTTCCCACCCTAGCTGATGCACAGCTCTGTGTTACCTCACCTTTTTTGGTGATGATAAGGACACAACGTCAGACTGCAACAAATAATGAGATTGTTCACCCACATAACGGGAGGAGAGAAAGTCAAGGTGAAACTAGACCTGCAGAACTTCCATCACCTGTTCTTATATTAAGTTTAGCATATTCAGTCTGGGAATGACTGAGAAATGACCAATACAGGCCCTCACAACACTAATGCCAATCACTTTCAATTTCTCAAAATGCAACAAAAAACAGATATTTGGAACAAAGTAACACAGACACCAAAAAAGGCTGTGTGTCATGGGTGCCACATCCATGAAGAGCATCGTGCACCTAGAAACCATGCAGAGTTCTCCTTCATTTTGCGAAACGACCACCAACATACTGACCTCCTCACACTGAAATATACATTATTCACAATGGCTAATTAATCTATTATTCACAATGGCTAATTCACACTATGGAGTGTGAATCTGATTTCAAAATTTGCATATATGATTTCACAAAACTACACATATATGTGAAATGTGAATTCATTCACTGTGTTTCCTGAATTAATACCCCCTGAGGTATGTAACATGTTTCTGTTCTAGGATTTAACTAAAAAAAGTTGCAACAATTGACAGAATTAGATGTTTACCCTTGTCTTTATCATACAAAACTCAGTATGGATTATTTCTTTCAAATGTGGCATCACATCACAGGTTTTGTGCTGGTTTTTATTCACACATTCCTTCCCACACTTTTCATTAACAATGTCTGCCCAGACACTGAATTTTTAAATGCCAATATACCTTCAGATTCCATTTTTCAGATGGCAGTACACAGAAGAAGCTTAAATTCCACAACCCTGACCCTGCCATGATCCTTTTTCAATGACCATAACAAAATGTAAAACTTAGTGATTTATATTAAGATAATATTTCCTCCTTTCAAAGCAGAAAACTTTTTTCTCAACTCCAGACATCCAAGCACACCTTTGTTAGCATTTTTCTTCCAGGCTTTCTGCTCACCTTTCAGAAACAATGGGAGGAAGAAAAGAGAAAGAAAAGGAAAGAAAAAACAGCTAGATTAAGTCTTCTAAAACTTCTCCTAGCTATATACGTTTCTTCTGCTTTATATATGAGGACTGAGCTTGGAGCAAGTTTCTAATGCTAATTTATAAATCCTTGAAATACGGGGTTTAGAACAGAATGCTAATATAACTAACTACAGATATGCTTGCAGGCACTGCTATAATGAAAGAAATAATTACATCAATAAAATTATATTAGTCTGACATTAACAATTTGCCCAAGCAAACAATTCCAAATGACTAACAAGCACTATAAATATGACTGCTGTCATAAATCAAAGCTATCCATGACCTGAGTTCATGCAGCTCCTTGGAAAAATATAAAAAGAAAGTATCATTAGCAATATTAGGAATTTCATTAAATAGACATTTAAAAACTTTGTCTGGTTCCGAAAATTTAGTTGCTTTTACTCATGCTTGTAAGAGTAAAAGCAAAAAAGAAATCCAAAAAACCAAAAAACAGTCTAATATCTCTTTGATTGTAGTTATTTCTGAACATAGGAAATTATAGTAGCATTATTAGCTTTGTGGAACAATTTAATCTACACATTACAACATCCAGTTTCTCCCATCAACTAATACAGTTTTTTGTGATAGTAGTTTTCTGTTTCTTAAAGATATTTTTCTCTCCATATTCTTTCAGGTATTGAAAAAAAATAGTTGAAATACCTTGAGTAACTTTTGCATATGAATGCTTTTGTAAAATCAGAAATACAGATTCAAAAGTTGAGAATCCACAGATTTTTCTGTCCACACCCATTAAAAAGTCTACCTTCTACATAGATGCAGGATTTTATTTTGTTAGTCTGGTTTAAACTAGAAACAAAACTCTTAGAGCTAAATCTGTAAATTTGCTAGAGCATGTCCCAGGAATAGGAATATAGAAAATTCCTTATACATTTAGAAACTGATTTGCTAAGTATAAGCTTGTGAACAAGTCTCAGCATGGGTTAAATGGTCACCTTTCCCCAAAAAAAGACATGGCTACCAATGAGCTAGTGAGCTAAGAGAGGATTTCTTTTCCAACTTGACCTAAGAAAGCAAGCACCATCACATTAAAAAAGCTAGCAAATAAAATAAATCTCAAATCAAAAGCCGAATACGTTTTCATAAATACTTGTCACTGCCAGTAACACCTGCCAAGGTAGGAGAATATTTTGTTGAGTGAAGAGGATAGTTTCTGTTGGAAAATACGGCAACATTCTGTAGACACTACCAAACAATTTACAATATTTCTCTTGGAGTATTCTCTAATGTGCTGTATTGATGATATGATGAGCTGCTATAAAGTAAAGCTTAAAAATATAATTAAATTCATAAGTATTTCTCAATAGTTTCTGAAGGACTCAATATTTTCCAAGCAGTTATTAGAATAGAAGCACAATGAGTTTTTCATAATCCTGCCCTTCTCTTATGGATTGCTCTCAATTCCAGTGCACTTAATTTGTGTAATGCATGGTGATGATCTACGATATGGAGCATCATCTCAAGCAGAACTAGTGAACTCTTTTTTTTTTTCATTTTGAGTAGTGCATCCAGAGGGAAACATACAAGCAAAATAAAGAGCTTTGGCATGCAAAGCATGTTGCTACAGTAAATTGATGTGTTAAATTATATTGACAATCCCCCTCACCCTGATAAATATCTTGCTGACCTGCACCACTATTACGTAACAGACCATTGCCATGCACAGCCATTAACACAGCTATCTAACCTAAATATTACCTTCTTCTCTTACAAGTACATCAAATTTTCTGCCAGTACAAGGGTAGCAGAGCTTGAACTAGAAAGGCCAATGTATTGAAGCGGTAGACAACTATATCCTGTTGAAAAGCTCTAAGGACAAGTTCAAGAAAGAGAAAAATTTCAAAACAGGTCTTATGTCAGGTAATCATTTACAGCACTGTCATACTAATGGCTACAGAAAAGCAGGGGAGCAGTGACAATAGGTGCATTCATCTTGCTACAATGCTGGAAAAGCTCCACCTGTATCCCCCTGCACTCTGTCTCCTGCTGCCCCCTGACAAGTGCATCCCATGACAGTGGATCTGATAGTGGAGACATTACCAATCTGTCATCCCTTCTTCCTGAAAGGCACCTTCACTGCAAATAATGACTAAAGGAGAGCAAGAAACTACCTCTGGCCTCCAGCCACATACAGGTTTCTTTCTTATGATGCTAAATTCACAGTCAGCTACTGAATGGCTCTAAGGAAAAGATAAAGCAACTTAAAACTCATTTTGCCAGTTAAGCAGATATATATGTATATATATATAAATGTGTATAAAATACATTTGCACTTCCACAATAGTTTTGTAAATATTTGCAATCTTAAACTCTTATGGTAATTCACAGTAGCAAGACAACTCTTGTTAGTAATGACCCTCATAATTAATATGGCCAAAAATTACTCTGGCAAAAAAGGTTCCTCACATCCTTTTAAATTTCATGGTAGTCATGGGACTAATACAGTTAAAAGCTATTCATACCTGTTTTCTACCAAACACTGTAAGCAGATTTTCAGGATTGTGTCATTTCCCTTTGTCTACATCTAAAATGAAGTAGAATCATGAAAGCTTTCCGTTTTCATGTGACATCACGATCCAAAAATGCTGAAGCAAAACAAAAACCAGATCTACTTTGGGCTGAAAACACTGAAGAGAGTCACAATCAGTTGAAAAATCTGGCTCTTAATCCTTTTTTCTTTGTTAAGAAAGGAGGCAATATCTGCACTTGTATTCTTTTTTTAAAAAAGGCCATTGCCAAGTTTTCCTGTAATTTTGAGATGTTTTTGCAGCAATTATTGCAATATGAGTGATACAATAAATTTTGATAAGATTTGGAAAATTTACTCCTTCCTATCTTTGTGATTTTTTTTTAACAATACATCTTTTGTTGTGCTTTTGCAATCTCATAAAATTTTACGGACAAGTTATTTATTACAGCAAAGTTTTCCTTGGGGATTTCTATTGGTATGAGGTCTATAAATGGATATAAGATGAGGGAGAATGTTCATTGTCATGATAGTGTATTTTCCCCATAATGATAATAATAATCTGTCCCATCTGTCTAAATCTAATCTAATAGTGTTTATGAGTGGTTGAAGGCGTATTTTAATTAAGTCTTGTAGTTGCACTGGTATATATTTTAGCCCCTTCAGGGATCATTTACATTTCCAATTTTCAATATAGGATATGTAACCACTACATCATGTGGGAAGCAGCCTGGGCTTGAAGCAGTTAATTTTGCAGCAGGATGTGGATCTATAAGCCAATTAAAACAAATATTTCTGGAAGAACAGAGGTTCATTGTTCATACCCCAGAAGATGTTTTAATCTGTCATGAGTCAAATAGCCAAGGTAAAATGTGAACAAGTATTACGTTTTTATGCTGTTTCCATTCCAACAGGGAAGTTATTTCATAGAGCTGTATTTTGTAAAAATGGATTTTTAAGCAGATCCTTTTCTTTCGTAAATCCATTGAAGCTCCTTACCTAAAACATACTGTCATAATATTTCTCATAGTCCTTGCAAACTTCAGCTGTAATCCTAACAGGATGGGCTGTATTCTAACAATACAGATCAAATCTACTAGATTAAAACTACATGAAAGCAAGGCAGTTACCTTAAAAATAAGAGTCTTAGCTTTTGAAGGAAATTCCTAATCTTTAGACTGCCTAGGCCAATATATAGATAAAAAGCACACTTGAGGGCACCCTCAAAGCTGATATGACATTTCTAGTGTCCAACCTGCTCACTCAAGCTTACAATGAATCTTTACATTTGCACTTCCATCAATGATAGCAATTTAAAAACTGCTGACTCTTTCAGTCCTGAGTTACCTCCATAAGGACATATGGAGTGGTTGTTCAACTTCCAAATTTTATAAAGGATGCTGATTACACATGTACAGAACTTAGATTTAGATCCTTAACTTGTACTCTATTGAAGTGACCTGAGCTTTATTCACATGCAGGCACTCCACACATTCCATACAAAACCATAAACCTACTCTTCAGCCATTCCTCTTTGTCAATCCCAAAATTTAGGTGGGTGTGTGTATATATATGTATACACAAGTAAAATAAGTGCGTATATATTATTTAATTTTAATAATATCGGAAGTCACACAGACTATGGAGATAAGAGTAGCTTACAACTTTTATATTAAAAATAATATTCTACTGAAATCACTCAGGAACACTGAGTGTAACTATCAGAACTAACCTTGTCTGTGCAATTATAAATCAGATGTCTGGCCCAAATCAGTCACTACATTGGTTCTGCAGTCAGTAGAGACACTTGTGCCACTGCAAAGATGCCTCATGCCAGCTGAAATAAATGCTCATATGGGTTAGATTGGCCTCTTAGATACTTCTACAGCTCTGCTGACTTTCTAAGCAAGTCTCTGAAGTGAAGTTAAATGGGGAAGTCAAGTTGGATAGAACAATCAAGGACTAGGTTTGACTGCCTTTGGAAGGAAATGATGGATGTATGGAAGCAGTAATAAATCACTCCTTCTGAAGTCCATAGGAACTTTCCTATGGACCTGAGCAAGAGTCAGATATCCCTCCCACTCTTACTATGTCCATTGATGTCCTTTTATATGCCTATTCACCTATGCATGCTTTTACACCCTTTAAGAACATTCAAAACATGGAAAATTTGTGCTGTACATTCAGTCAAAGTACTATAGCACATATTTACTGACAGCTAAATGCTGTCTTTCAGGTTTTTTTCATTTGCTTATTTTCTTGCCCTCACTTTAAGGCATAGGAAACGCTGTCATAAAACAACATCTAATTAGTGTGCAAGTGCAAAAATTATTGAAAAAGCTCTAGTTCTACCAGAGAAACAGATGAATCTCTTTCTTTCATGCTTTTCAGTTTTGTTTTGGGGTTTTTGAGGCACTAAAAGTCAAATGAGAATTGGAGACTTGTAAATGCTGCTACTTCAGCATAAGGTATAGTGGGTCAGCGAAGTTAAAACAACTTAAAAATTCACAGAGAAAAAGGATGAAAAAGGGACAAAGCAACAAAGTTTTCTAATTGTATCACGTGCTAGCTTTACCGCTAGAATATTTTGAGGATACCAAACAAATCATGTACTTGGGAGAACCAGTGGACACCGTTTATCTAGATCTTGCAAAAGCTTTTAATGAGGTTATTAGGAAATATAATGAGATTTTATTCTTTTTATGAGGTTAGCAGGAAAATCAGTACACAGGGGTAAGTGTTAGCAGTGATGGACCAGATATAACCCTCTAACACTGCCAAAAATGTTCAGAATTATTAACAGTCTTAATTTTTGAGGGCCCTCAAAACTTTCATACAAGTATTCTTATTAATGCTCATGTTTGATGCTCTGCAGTCACAAGACCAGACAAAATAAAGCAGTGGATCATTGCAGTAGTTCTGACAGTACAAAACATCAGAAAGTCAAAGATATAGTACATTAAATAGCATTATATTATCTGGTAATTTTATATGCAGCAGACTGATGATTTCCTTTTAGAACTGTATATGCAAAGACTTACTACAATAGAAGAGAAAAAAACCAACGTTCAATAATTAATGATAAAGACGGGGTATTTATTATTTTACTGTATAACCACCCCACTACAAATCCAGGGGAAGCCACCTATTTCCCAAAGTAATGCTTTTCATTTTGCCTAGGGATGTCTAAATAACTAGTCACTGGAGGTTACTTAAAAAAAGGAAGGACCTGAAGAATGGGATTTCCTACCAAGGTAGTTTAAAACACTAATAGTTCAAAGTGTTAAGTTATTGGACAAAGTGACAAGGCTTTTATTGTTTTTTAATAACACTACTGTTTTCTTAGGAGATGATGCAGAACCAGTTATAGTTATGAGACCAATTTAATTACAGAAAACAACAAATGATGATTTGAGTATAATACTGCTGTGGTTGATTTTGTTCCATTTATAAATTACAGTATCGTTTCAACAGTCATCCTCCAGTACTTGTTACAGGCAGTGCTATTTCCACAAAAAGATAGTTGGAAAGTGCGATAATTAAGCATTCCAAAACCAAAAAACCCGAAGAAAATCCCCCAAGTGTACTCTGTAAATATTTCTCCCAGATGACACTGTTTCTCTCTTTTATTGTTATTTTCTGGATTAGAAACCAAGTGAATTTTATGTAAAGGCTTTTTTCTCACACCAGCAACAGTTGCATGTCCCAATCCAACACATGGAAAGAGCACAGATTTGCAAAGCAGTCCTTCCCCTGCTTTTGCAGTAGCAGATCCACGAAAGTCTTGCTATGATACTCTCAACCCTGAAAAGTATACACAATTTTGTGAAGCTAGTGCTTAAAGTGGTTGGTGCTGTAGAGACAGATGTGCAGAAAAGTTTCCAAGCACAGCTTGCCAACAGCTGTACCACATGGCCTAAAACACTAAATTTATGACCACACTTTGCAGGAGAAATTCTGGACTGTTTTATTTCCCATTATTTTTCAGTACTACTGACACACAAAACTGTAAGAATTTCAGAGAAGGACAGGAAGGGTGACCAAAAGCATATAACACCCATCACTAAACCTTCTAAGTACTCTCCTGAATAACGAAGGATAGGGAAGGATGGAAAGGAGTAAGGGGAAAAAGAACTGGGGGACACTGCTAGAGTAGGGTTCTATAAAACCGTGAGAGCCACGCAGAGATTGAGAAAGGAGCAGAAGCTTGTTGCTTCTTCTAATAAAGCGCCTAAGGAGCAGCAACTGGACCTAAGAAATTTCAAAGCTATTAAAGAAGAGAATTGTTCATACAACATCACTACACTGCAGGACACCCTTCTGCCAGATTGTTGTAGCTTCAAGAAGCTCACACAGGTTCCAAAGCAAGGAGCCTAATGTAGGAGAAAAAATACACAGGAATACATGTTGAATCTCCTTGAAATGTAAATTATTACAGAGATTGGGAGATTCATACAAGTACTGCTCTTTATTTGTCCCAATTTTGCATGCTTCCTTAGATGACCTGCTTTTAACTCCTGGTAGAGAAGGGATTCTGAGCTACAAGCCTTTGGCCTAACCAAGTACAACTATTCTTAGAGGGCATATGAAAGTGCAGATATGAGCAAAAGTTCATTGTCATTTCAGTTTCGTGAATAACACCGAGCAGCACCAGTCACCACACATGAATCACAACCCTCACAGCATGTCCATATAACAGTAGCTTGCACAACACATGGACTCTCAGGTGGTTTGTGTGATCCACCACTTGTATTATTTTCTTCACTCTAAGCAACCACCTCATGTACTCGTATTCAAAGTCTGGATACAGAGAAATACCATCAGTTATATTGTTGTAATCCTTACTGAAACTAATTTGAAGCCAAAATCAATGGTCCATAGTAGCATGATTACGTAATTTCCATAAAAAGAGGAAAAAAAATCACAGCCCTTCACTGAAGCAACCTGATTTTGCAGCAGTACAAAATCTAAAATGCCACCAGTTCAAGGAGTTTATCTGTTGTGGAAACAAAGGTTTTCAAAATATGCTTTCTGATAGCAGCAGATACTTTTGCAATGCCATTATGCAGGAATTCAAACTTGAACTGAAAACTTTCACCCAAGTGCTGCAAAAAATTTAATTCAGAGCAGTTTTCTGTCCCCTTCTGATTCAGCCTGAAGCAGAATTACAGCACAGTACTGAGAGCTAAACCACATAGTTTATGGCTCCAACAATAATGTACTGAGATGAACAATAATGTACTAGAATCAGATTTACTATACCTCACTATTTAATCAAATTGCATGCATTTGGAAAGAAAATTATTGCTCTCCAGAAGTATCCTTATGAGCTGATACTAATGGCTATCCCAATGGTAAATATCACTAGAATAATTAAGTTCAGGTTTGTCAAGCAAATTCAATTGTATTATTTACAAACATTAAGTAAAATAGTTAATAATGGGAAAAGAGTTCACACAATACCGTTTTGCTGGGTTTTTTGGGGTATTTGTTTGTGGTTGCTTTCTTTAAACACAGCTTGAGAAATCTAAACACTTATATTTTCTTTCGGAAGTGATGCATGAACACAAACTTATTCATTAAGGACACCATACAAGCACATATTTCTTAGAACAGGATAAAAAACTTGTGTGCACTGTCAAATCAAGAAATTCTAACTATGGTACTTTCATTAAAGCAAATTCCCAACCTCCTGTAAACTTACTCAATACTATTCTTCTCTTAAAAGAGGGAAAACTCTGACTTTTTTTTTTCCTCCCACTTAAATAAAAGGAAAGCACTCTTTGTTCTCAAAATACAAACAGATGCAAAGTGATTAAATTACTGTTGCTGGCTAGCTCCCTAAATGTTATGAATGCTGCTGTAAAAGTTTAAAGGTCCTCTGATTTGTAGAAAGAGCATTAATGGTTTCTATGGGGCATAATTAGGCTAAATATATTCTTCCCTCAGGTCAACAAAAATAAAAACTGAATTTCCAAGAGGAAGTTCCCCTTGCTCCTTCTTTTAAAAATATGTACTTCTACTTTATTTGCTTACTTTATAAAATACTATCATTTTCTTGTGACAAGGCCACCTTTAAAATATTCAGAAAAGAAAATTCTCCTCTTCCAATAGTGCTTAATATGTTCCTCTGCCTCAGATAACTGACTTTTAAGATTACAAGGGGAGAAATTAGGAAATTATTAACTAAATTTCAAGGAGGAACTTGAATTCTGTTTTATTCTTTATGTTCTTTTACATCTGTATTGCAATTACTACACTTAAATAAATGTCTATTGTATCTGAAAAAAATTATGAACAGAGAATGAAAGATGACTATTTTTGGTTTACACTACAACACACCATTACATTTCCTCCAAGTCAGTGGTGCTGACCAGTCAATGGAGAAGAATCAATCAGAACATCTTGATGAACTTTTCTAGACTGGTGAATAACATGAACACACTGAGGCAAATCATTTGATAACTTAGACAAAGGAGTTACTTCATTTAAATTGCCCTAAAAAATTATGAAAGCTATTTCTAATGAAAGATAAAATGTTTACAAAGTGTGATTAAAAAATGTTGAAATGTGTACATTCTGTAACCATTTGCTTTTACATGACAAGGGAAGGAGCACTCAGATTAAAAACTAAAATCAGAAGCAAATCAGGTTTTTGCTATCTTTGAAGAAGTATAAAACACAAACATGAGGCATGCAGTTAGAATAAAAGATAGCTTTGCTGAAGTCAGCGGCACTACAGGATTGATTTGCATTCAAAAGCCACTCATTACATTCTGTCCAGCACTCTTCAAGGGAAGCAAAAATTTGTGTTTTCCAGATTATGTTCTTTTCCATCAGCAGAAAACCTTTGAGTATCTGAAAAATAACATTTATCCATTGTACACTAGGAAAGCCCTGGAACACACAAAATGCTTGTCCTGCCCAGAATCCAGCATGATCAAAGACATTAAATGGATCACCACATTCAACACTAAAAGTCATTCACCCTACAATTCATCACTTAGATGCTTATTGCTGCACCATGTAAACAAACAAATTTCTTTTCCTTAAATAAGCTGAAACATTCTGCTTCTCTTAGCAGTTCACACAAGTTTTCCCTCTTAAATGTCCTCAGTTAAGGAGCCGTTAAGCTGACTGTCATGACTGTCAGTCTGTCTTGCATAGCACTTGTGCAGAAACAGCAAGAAACTGAGTCTGTGCATACATGGGATGATGCAAAGACCTGCAGAGAGAAAGTACAAGCTGGGAAAGAAAGGTACCAAGGTAAGCATGACTTTCAAGACCAAGCACTGGTGAACATATACAAAAAAATATATACATGGGAACCCACACTAAAAAGCCTAAAATGTCCATTGTAATCACAAATCATCTGCTTATTATTTAGCCCACAAGCAAAAGAGTAGTTACAGAATGTCTGAACTGCAAAGAGTATGTCAGTAAGGTTAAAAATATATCATAATTTCTTCTTATCTAGTAATTAAACAACAGCCCTTTTTGCAGGCTCTTTTTCTCTTCAGATTT
This sequence comes from Trochalopteron elliotii, assembly GCA_024734555.1. Classification (NCBI taxonomy): domain Eukaryota; kingdom Metazoa; phylum Chordata; class Aves; order Passeriformes; family Leiothrichidae; genus Trochalopteron; species Trochalopteron elliotii. The sequence goes on from JANPWX010000008.1 coordinate 7,811,087, forward strand.
AATTTATTGCAGGTACTCCACTGCCTTTCAGCTTCTGAGAAATATTAAATATGTTTATGACAACACCTTTACGAATTTAGTGTCATATCATCCTTTTCTAATTCAAATACTATGTTGCTTACCACTTCATGCTACATTACCAAGTGAATGTTTCTATCTTTAATGTGGAATTGGTATTTTTTCTTACAGTGTGTAGTTAATGAAGGACAGAAGCGTCATTATTAATTTAATTTTAACCATAAAAATAGGAGATGACTACACAAGGATGACTAGATAGGAAATCATCCTTTTATACTTGTCAATTTGTCAGTATCAGTCCGGAATTTTACTGTGAATTTATTTTCCATTTTATTCTCTGATCTACACCCAAGTCAGGCAGGTAGTACTTATCTTCTCAGTGATTTTTACCTTGTGTATTTGTATAGCCACTTGCAGAACAGAGCCTTGATCAGGGCTCCCAGGCACTGCTGTGTTAAAAATTAAGTGGCTGTTTTTCCTAGACAGTGTCAGGAAATGAATGCATGTAGCATTCCGTTAAACAACAAGGCCTATTGCAAAAGGACTGGAATCCCATCTTTTAGGAACTGTGTGTCAAGATCATGGTTAACCTAAATAGAAGGAAAACCATCTTATGATCAAGATCTGCTTAGGTTCATAGAACATGAACACATTTTCTAGTGAACAAGTTTTGAAAATTATTCATCCATGGTTTGATATTCAACAAGCATCCTGCTCTTATAATTCATTGTGAACTTACTTTAGAAACCTAAAACAAGCAAACAAACCCACAAAACCCAAGAACAAACCGCCTTTTCCAAAGTCTGTGTATAAGTTTTAATACTATAAAAACATTTTAATTGTCTATTTTAATCATTAATTTTATTATTTTTAAACCACTCTCACTGTTTGAATAATTAAAAAAGACAGAATTTGACATAGTGCTTGATGTAATCTTTCTTTCTATTTCTGTATTATACTTGCTTAAAAACACAAAGCATTACCTGTGCTACACAGTTTTTATCATAAAATACATTCTAAATTATGTTGTGACTCACATGACACAGGTCAAAGACTTGCATAGCTTATCACGCATAACTTCTGAGCTAAATTATGTCAAAAGTATCTTCCATTTATTTATTAAAATGCCACAGTTTAATCACAGGTCAATGAAGAATAAAAACTTCTTATTAGAAATTAAATACCTATGAAAAATATGTCTGCATTATGACTGGTATGTAATCGAAAAAATCAGAAAAGTGGGTGATCCTTGTAATTATATCATTTCCAGCCCTATGGTAGCTGACCGTCTATGAAATGTCAACCAATGCTTCGGGACAAAGAAAAAAAAGCAGAGAACATGAGGAATGGGTAATTTCAAATGAAAATCTGTGTTTCTCGTTTCACACTCTGAGCATTCTAATATCATAGAAGAGGTCTGGAGAATTGTTACTTTTGCAAATAAGAGATGTAAAATACAAACTAGCTCAGAAGCATGAATTTTTCTTTGCAATGAGAAAAGAATTTGTTATCCACATATTATTCACTTGTTCAACTGTATTACTGGTAGCTACTTCTACGACATTTTATACAAATACCTTTTATACAAAAATCTGCTGTGAATGAATTCTGAGGCATAAAAAAAGTGTATTAGAGGATATACAATAAAGTACAATTTCATAGGGGAGTTTTGAAAAGTGATGTTTCTGATATATTCTCATCTTCCTTTCCCCAAACTCTGACGCAGCAGCAAGAAATGGGAAAATGAATGTATAATGGAGATAATATATTTGCATCTAAGAGGCAGGAGGTTTTTTCTTCTAATACTTCTGTCACTGATGTATTGGATAAAAACAAGATTCAAAATAACAAAGACTTTATAGTAACTAATCTATATTTTAATAAAATATGAAGAAGTAAAGTAATAATATTGCATAGGAACATATACAAAAGAGACTATACCAGACCGTATTGAGCTAGTATGATCTGATTTTTGTTTAGGATAAGAAAACTACAATAATATTTTCAGGACTATAAAAAAGTATTACAGGAAAAAAGGATTAATATTTTAAGTAAAATGAGTATCCAACAGTTCCAAATAACAAAAGTCTTTACCAAAAACAGCCCCAATATATCTCAATATGTCGTCTTACCAGGAGAACTAAACAAAAAATAATTTTAAATATTTCAATCTGAAGCCTTTCTTTTTAGGATGTAGTTGGGGCTACAATCATCCCTTCAACACCGTAGATCATTTGTGCAAAAAACATTATTTAGACAATAATGATATGAACTGCTTCTGTTAAGTAAACATGATGGATTTGAGCAGATCCTTTCTTCTAGGGACTGCCTTAGTCCTTACATCTGTACATATTACTTACATCTTTTCCAATGTGTAATTAGGTAAATTCTTGCTGCACTCAGTGTCATAAATCCTTTCCTTAAAGATGCATATATCAAAGTAGTCTCCTATTCCAGCATTCTCTCCCTCTGGTTTCTATCAGTGATGCTGTTCTGCACTCTGCTACTCAAGTCCTTCCTTCTGAAAGGGTTCCATGTAGGGTCCAACACACCAGCAAAGAGGGTCTCTTCCTCTGTCACACCTGTGAGATTATGGGATGGTCAGGGAAAAGATGAAGGCTGGGGAACTGTGGTTTCAGGTTGTAACAGGGCAGAAACACCACTTTAGTGTAGTGGTTTTGGTTGGCTAATTTCAGTATATGTGCTGCCAAAGCAAGCAGCACAGGAACTTCTATCTACCCATGAATATGGGTAGGTATGGTATGCAGAAAATGAATGCAAGTTTTCTTTCCTCATCTAGGCAAGGACTCTACAAAAATTATTTGCGTGATTGTCATGTCAAGATTAATTTTTTTTTAAGATTTTCTACCTATAAGTTGAAGACTGTAAATGAGCTGTTCTGTTTTACAAAGGTTAATTCTGTAATTTGTAGCTGTACCAAATAATCTTCCTCATTTCAAGGTTAAAGCTTTATACCTCATCCAAGGGATCCGTCTGTAGTTTATGAGAATATCCTAAGTTAGGAAGATCTGAGGCATACAAGATTCTGAAGAACCATTTTTGACTAGAGCCTTGACTTGTCAGTCCTCTAAAGATGCTGCAAAGCACATCTTTTACAATTCCCTGCTTAGGCTGCGAGAGTAAATAGGTACATATACAGGCTCTGGATACTCCAATTACGTCATAATTATAAATGCCCAGGTGAGGCATGCTTAAATTCTAGATGAATGCAGACAAAAATAATGGGGAAAGGTAGAAATAAAAAATACATTTTTATGGTTTAGGCTCCTAAACAGCAGTAGAAAAGGGGTTTTATACCCTCTTTTCTAGAAACATAGTAGCAAGAACAATTTGCTCACACAGGCTTTGCAAGCAGTGGAAGAAAGATTCCAGAAGTTCCACTTAACCTCTCTTAAGTATAATACTCTTGCTGTAAACCAGTTAAGCGCATTGACTACTTCAACACTGGAACAGTTAGAGGTGCCATTACAGTCCCTTTATACCCAGAGTGTGAAAGGGGAGAAAAACAAAAAAACAGACCTAAAAATCTAAGAGGCTCTTGAATCCCCAGTGGAAAACACTTAAAGAAAATAAAATACTTCATTATTTTAATTTTAGGGTCTAGAGCATGTAAAAGTATCATATAGAGTTAGTTCTTTCAGTGAGTGGAAGCATAGCTGGAAACAATTAAACATATACATCAATCAAAATAATTTTATGGGCCTAGTCTGTTACTATCTCGCATTTTTTATGTAAATTATTTGTATGTTCACTAACAAAACAAAGGATGCAAGAAGAAAGGACACAGAGTCACATATAAAGGAAAAGGAAGAAGTGGTTTCTATAGTAAAAAATGGAAAAACTCTTACTATCGTCTGCTTAAAAACGCAGAAGATGCAGGTTTACCAATAACCACAGTATTCTATTTCTGAGTACAATCCTCTCCCATTCACATTCTAACTTCCAAATCTTTAATCCCTCTCTTTTAACTATCCTCTGAAGTGCCTAAACTGTTGTTGATACATGCGTATATTTGCATTTATCTAGTCTCAAATGGGAATTAAATCCAGTATTACCCATTGAACTACTTGAAAACCTCAACACTTCCATTTCTTTGAGCATCAGATGCATTCACCAGATAGAGAGTACAAAGATCTACTGTTTTGATTCTTAACATTTCATCCTTTACAATTGGTTGCAACTTCAAAAATTTTGAACACCATAACCAAGACATCCAAGCAAAAAATGCAACAGGACAAAAAATGGGAAAACAAATTCTCTCACCTGTAACAAGCTCTTTCACCAACCTCCTATGGCTTTTCCTTAAAGTTTAAATGAAATGGAAAGTAACTCTTAATGCCAGATGCCTCTTTTAACATTCAGAAGTTGTTCACATTGGGTAAAGATACAAGTTATAGAAAAACAAGACACATAGATAAAAGCTTATTAGTTTTATTCCTTACCACCTTAATTTTTCAACTAAACTGTCTATGGGTTTAAAAATCTGTAGACTCCTGTGATTGTCCCAAAGGAATCACATAGATTTTAGCCTCCAAGCACTTGGATTTAAAGAAAAAAGAATACAAAAAGTAGCATTAATAACACTGAAATATTTTTTCTTATATTTCACCTAGAGACCATACAATATTCTGATGCCAAATGGTTTGAGAAACCCCTTCAGAATGACAATCATCTAACCAGCAATACTGTTATATTAAAAACCCTGCACATTTTTTTTAAAGCTAGATGATAATGGGGCTTTTGTTGGTGTTCTGAGAACTGGACACATTTTCTGACTGGTGTCCAGGAAAGACATGCCATATTTAAAACATTCATGACAACTGCAATATATTACAACTCTGATTCTTCATTTTTATTTTTATTTCGATGATGTCTTTAAAGGAAATTCTATTTAGGAAAGTGAATGCAACAGCAACATCGGTTTCTACTTTTATCACCTTTCAACTACTTTCATTCAGTTCAAAAATATCTGCGTCCCTGAGCTCTGACAGCATGATAGGTATTTTCTGCTTGCTCATCATTATCAAATAAAAAAAAGATCCTGCCATGTACCCTTTCGTCACAGCAGGCTACATTTCATTCCTGTCACTTGTTTCAAGGCAGTTTTTTGAGAAGGAGGATCTATTCCCCATGTAATATGAATACAGTGAGTTGTGCAGGGAGACTGGGAATGAAATCTATTTTAAAATACATTTGCAACTAAAAGTGTTAGATATCATTAAATATACACAACAAGAAAATCTATTAAGAGAACATCATTTACAGATTCATCATGCAGAGGGGAAAAAAAAAGCATGTAATATGATAAATTCTAGGTAATCATTGTTACTTACTGGCCTTTAACAGAACAGTTAATAAATAGTGATTGATCAGACTTTAGTCAAAAATCTAGGGTAAACACACAGAAAGCTACCTCTTTGTGGTAAAGTAATAAATGAAATAAGGTTTGCATATTTATTGTGTTGGTTTACAAATCTTAGTAAAAAATCACTACCCTTATACAGCCCAACATTTTACTGACTATATTCTTACATGCATCACTGTAAGACTACAAGTTTCTGATATGCTTGGTCTTAAATTCTCAGTATACAAAGCAACAAAGGTTTGAAGGAAATGAACAACAAGTGTAGGTAGCCTGGGTGCTTTTGAAGGCATGTGCTTTTCAATATGCATCTCACGGTTCATAATGAAGTTCCTGTCTCCCTTAAAAGATGAAGCAATTGTTCACTTTACCCTGAGTGACCTCTGCTGGCAAAATAACTTGCAGGCACACAGGTTAAAACCACTAAAAGCACCTTCATGGTTAAGTCATGAACATGCACACACACAGAGAACTCATTCATTTTTCCTGGTGAGATGTAGATGACACTGAAAATTAACACGTTTGCATGCTCAGGAAGTTATTGCATAAGAAGCATTGACTAGCTTTGTTAATCACTCAGTTTATCTTTCTCTTAGAGTCTTTTAAAGAACTGTACAGCCAGAACTTCATTTAGAGGCAGCATTTTGAAGTAGCAGCTACTGAACAAGTAGTGGCATGTGAACTACAAATCTGGAGTTTTATTTTTACATATAGGTCTGGGGTTATACTATGGTACAGAATAATTTCTTCCACTCTTTTTTCCTGGAAGACACAACTGAATCTGGAATGCAGCCTTATCAATTTTGAAAGGGATTTTTAGATTTCATAAACTGATTTAATCGGGTCTTACTTGACCATTACTTTCAGTAAATAAAGTCAATCTTAGAGTTATCTCTGGTTTCATACATCCTTAATGGAGTATAACTAATTTTTTTTATTTTGAGGTATGTCAGAATAGTACCCTGAGAGGTTTCTCTTCAATGCAACCCTCTACTTTAAAGAAAACTGGTTAAAACCATGAGATCACTACAATCCAGAAAAAAAAGACTACTACAACATATTCATTTACAGTGGGATGTTTCCATTATAAAAATATCCATATACTATTAAAGTAGAAAACAAATCAAGGTATTAATTAAGAACAGGTACTCAGTTCTGGCCAGTTTTGTTATCTACCAGTAAGTATTTCTGAGACAGCATGACAAACACCTTTATAGAAGCAACAGATGTATCATGGCTTTGGTAGTGTAAGTGATAACTAAACTCAGAGGTCTTCACAAAACTGAAGCACTCTAAGGAGTTTTGACCAAGAAAATTATTACAACTCATGACTGCTGATCACTGCAATATTCTACCTTATTTAACAATGGCCATGAAAAAAAAGGGAAATGTATTAGGTCTCTGCCTCAGCAAATAGTGAAATCTATTTATATGCAAATAAGCTATCCATTTTTAGTTTGAGGAAAGGCATAGGCATAAAGGAAAAAATAAATTATCACTAGAAACCCTTAATGAAATCTATTTCAAAACATAACATTTTACAAGAGCCCTCATTCATGTAATATTTGTTCAAGCCTAGGAGGGAATTGGAGTGTTCTGAACTTAGATGAGGACTGATATCATGTTACTTCCCATGCCAATTTATTGTATAAAATGCATTTATATCCTTGTGTAGAAATAACTTAAAATTGTCAGTAGTAAAATGAGCATAAAATTACTTTGTAGCATGAGAATACACTTATTTATAAGGAAACAGTACATTTACAATTATCAAGTTATTTCCTTTTATTTTTAAATTATGAATACAAGAAGATGTGAAAATATTAAGATTGTACATTTTTATTCCAGGATTATAAATTTTAGAGAATAAGGCCTCCTTTGCAAAAACTTGATTTCATGGCTAAAAATCCCAACTTTAATCCAGTGCCTGATTTTTATGTAGAAAAACAACAATAACAAGAAAAAAGCGAACAAAATAATGAAAAAACAAACCCTTTCCTGCTATAAAGAAGATGTTAATAATCTAAAATCTGTTTCTCAGAAAGAAAGTGTGTTAGATAACTCAACTGAAGCACTCAGTTAATATAACAAAGAAAAGCAGGAAATAGTTTAATGCCAATCCTTTAAATTTAGAGCCTTGAATAGCTGAAGGCAATACCAGATGTCAAAACTCTAAATACCATCTCTCTTTACTCCTCTGAGTACATAGTTATTTTTCTTCCCATAATCTGAGTTTGTGTGAACTATACTTAAGTGGAGATAGGCATGGGAATTTTGACACCGCACTGTGATATCTTTGGAAAGACAAAATTTTTTATTATTATTATTACATGTTTTCGGCCAGCCAGCCCAAACCCCATTCATTCTCTGAATATACCATTTCAAATAAATCCTGTTTCTGTGGAATTCTCTTGAGTACCTTGTGAACTTCACCCAGCAGAAGCAGAAAGCTCTCCCCTCTACTACTTTCAGCCCCAGGCCAGTGCAAACCACACCCACCAGCACTGAGGACCCAGCACCCACATGTGGGATGCTCATTAAGGACCATCTGCTGGAATATCACTTAGTGATAATGATGGATAATGAGCAAGAGCTAACCATTAGCACAAACTGTATGGCTAATAAGCATCAACCAAGCAAAGAGGTGCTCTGAAATTTGAAACTGGTCTGATTTATCCACCTTCCAAAGGTGCCCACCACAGCAGCTTTGCACTCCTCAGCTTATATACAGATATTCACTTGCACAGTTGCAACAGTGCACTCAAATATGGGGAATGATACCTAAAAAGTGCAATTATTGAAAATTACTACTTGCACGGATACTAGAAGATCTGAATGCCAATGTTATTTCTTGTGAAACTATAGAAACCTAGAGGTTTTTAAAGCAAACTACACAAAGGCAGGTCAATTTCATCATGTTATTTAAGCATATCTTTTTCTCTATTTCAATCCTTCATTTCCTAAGTAATATTTAATATTTAGCACACATTGTCATTGAGATTCTTCTAGATCTTCCTGAATTAATAATTCCAGACATGACCTTATCTCAAATTACAGATTAGTTCTAACAAAAGACAGGCAACTCACTAGCTACTGTATTTTAAGAAGCATTGTAAGAAACATGGTTGCACTTTTAAAGCTTAAGATACATTAATTCATAGCAACACGTTTAAAATGGGGCATTTGCCAATAATGCTTTTGCTCAAATTTTGAACTATCTCAACCTCTGCTTCCAGTACCAGTGGTACAAAAAGAATATAAAGAAAAGAAGAACAAGAATATTTCCTTAATGGGTACAATAAATCAAAATTACATCAGTAAGAAGCAATTACAGCATATTTAACTTCATAGCACTCTCACCACTCAAGTCAATCTCTAAAATTATGTGTTAATTTTCATTCAAGTGATACTAAAAAAAAAAGCCTAAAATTTTCCACCCAATGCACCTTTTCTTTGACCTTTTCATTGATCAAATTGTCTCATATTCCCTTAAAACCTTTTGACTACAGTGACACTATTAGAAAGGCCATAGCTATTTAACTTGCTGTCGAAATCTGCCAAGAATTGCATTCATAACATTACTAAAAGGATGCATTTTTCAAAGACCATAGTCTCTTTATGCCTCAAACTAATGTCATACCTGTCAATTCCTAAGAACCTACAAGCTGCTCAACACCAATTACTGTTTCAACACTAATTTTAAGCTTTGAATATAAGGTGAAGAGGAGGGTAAAAACAAAGCCTTTCTGACTATTTCAGTACTTCTTGAAAGGAAAGATGACTCTTACTAAAAAATCACATTGATATATGTTGGGACTACTGCTTTATATCTTAGCATCCAATAGAAATTGGCATTTTAAAACAACCCATATCAATATGCAAATATCAATAGAAATTAGAAAATACTTAGAAACACCTCCCTAACCTAACTAATTGTAGAGAATCTCAAGTAGAAGAAGAAATACAAACTCCAACAAATTTCACAGAGAGCAAGCAATCCCAAGACTTGTGGAAACACTTCAATTTAGCCAATATCAGAATTATGCAACCGTTCAGCACCATACATAAGAGGCAACGACAACAACAATCTCAACACCAAGATGACTGAGTGAGGAGAAATATCACTAACAAAACTATTACTGTTAAATGGTACCTCCATCCATTTGTTGAAGTTTTCCGTTATCACCTTAACCAAATTACCAACATACAAGGACTCTGCCTCCGCAAATGGGTCTCTAAGAAGCATCTAAACAACACATTGATGAGTTAGATTTTATTCATTGACTAGATTTTTTTGAAAAATCATTCCACCATCAGTTAAGCAGGACTGTCCATCATGACAATCCCTTACACAATCTGGATCCTTTGCATTAGGAAATGAACAGTAAACTGTTCAACAAAATACACACTCATCTTTTGTCTCTGGCCCAAAAAAAAAGCTGTGCAGGTTTTAACACCCAAAACACAGACATTAAACCTGCAAATAGAGTACAAGGTATAGTAACTGAACCACTAAGACTGCATTAACAAGACTGACATGCTACTCTCTGACAGTTCCTACTATAAACTTACTTCAAAGAAAAAAAGACCTACATAATTATTTAACTTCATGATCAGAGTTAAATCACTTCTCCATAAAGTCCAGGAGAAAAAATAAATTAAAAAATGAAAAAAGGGATCTTTTTTCTCCTCTTCCCACCACAGGTATATTAATATATGTTATCTAAACCAGCAAGCCCACTAACACCTCGTTACGGGAACCCCTTTATAAAATTATTAGATCATCAAAGCCATCTTTAAAGACATTATCTCATAAACAGAAGAGTAAATTTTCTCCAAGGTACATCCAATTTCCCCTGAAGAGTTATGCATTATCACCCATCTTTTCACCCCTCAAGGCAGCAAGGATGCCACCAACAGCATGTGTGCCAGACTGCCAGACAATGATGGCATTGTGACCTACCAGGAGTGCTCATGAGTACAAGACAAAATGTTCACTGTTGAGTCCAGATACACAGGTGTCTACTTAACCCACAGTAATCCTTCAAGAATTAACTTCTAGGAATCAACACATAATATATTGACACAAACCCAAAATATACTGACATGACAAAGAAGATATTTAAAGCAGCTGGATCACCAAACCTTCGCTAAGTCTGTGCGACACATTTCCAACATTTGCACCATAAGCCTGTATTTTGTCACTGATTTTCTCCATCAAATAAGTATTATACCTCTATCAAGCAGATATATGCCTACACCATCATAACTTTCACAGACACTGTGATGAACATCTAGGGTGCCAACTTCAAATTTGTCGCATACAGAAAATCCACGAACACAACTTATTCCATTGAACCTGTCATCATCCAAAGTCAGCCTCAAACAAACTGCAGCACACAGCTGGGTGCTCTTATATCACCATATTTTCTTCAGGAAGAACACATATGAGACTCACCTAAACAGACCTTTATTCAAAAATATCATTACTCTAAGAAATAGTTTTTCTAAACTATCAATTGCAAGTAATTAATTTTATTTACTAGAAAACCCAAACAGAAACCATGTAATACCAGCTGTAACATACTACCCTACCAAGACATTTATACAATAAATCATTAATTATTTTGATTTATACTGGCAGAAAGAAATCCTATCAGAATGACGACTCCTAGCATTCAAATGCTACCTAGATTAACTAAACTCCTCATTAAATGCAAATTCCCCAAAATCTGGAAAGCACTAAATTAAATTAATTGTGATTCAGTTAGAAATGTAGATCTGCTACTATGCTTCCAAAATCTCATGACAAATACTTGGAAAACTGACATTTTACTCTTGCATTTCCTGAAAAGTAGTTGACTTAATGCCGTGCTAACCTATAGCTAAGCAGACAAAAATCAAATTCCACAAAACAAATTCAAATAATCCATAAAACTTAAAATATATTCATGGGGGATATCTTTGCAGACAATTACCTTCCAAAACTGAAGCTAGAAAGGAAAATTGATTGCTTTATTGTATACCAAACACTCTACAGAGGAACTTCTGTTAGGACATAACTTTCACACTCATCCATTAACTTACAATTTCTTTTTTTCCCTAGTAAATAATACTCATAACCCTTTTTTCTGTCTCTTCCACTTGCCAAAATTATCTTCATGACAGGTGACAGCTATCTTTCCTTTGGGATGGTCTGATGCACAGTCAATTACATCCAAAGCAGTGGTCCACACATTGTATTCTGCATGTAAATTTGGTGCTTCTCTCAGACCTGAGAATGACTGCTGGACACAGGTCCTTTCTCTTACATTTGAACATCAGAACTACGGAACAGTCTATGATTTAAAATACAGCATATTCAATTTCTTATTCAAGACTTGAATCCTCTGGCCCGGTGAAAAAAGAAAGACTAAAAAGAAAGATACGGGAGAAAGAAAGAAGTAAAACAGGACAATTAAAAGGGATTGGAGAGGTTTACTGGAAGCACTGCTACAGCTATCTGTCCTTTCACACGGACTAGAATCCACTGGAAGACCCTGAACACCATAAAAAGTGGAAAAGGACTACAACTACTCGTACAATTTGTACTTGGAGATTAGGGGACACAGAAACTTCACCTCAGCAAGTGCTGCTTCTGTCTAGCCAGTTATTCCTAAGCAATACAACCAGATCAAAAATAAGCTTTGTCTGTGTTATTCTCAGTAGAGGTGAAGACTTGATACAGCGTTTTCTGAGGGTAGTTCTATTGTTTAAATGCTCCTTTTGCACATGTGAATAAGTCTATTATACCCAGTGAAAAAAAAGGCATGTAAGTTATTTTTGTGAAATAAGCGAAAAACACTTGGTATGACAAAGGGACAATCACCATCACCTTTCATTTTAAAATTTTTTAAAAACACTTTCCATTCTATTATTGGACCGAGTTGATTATTAGGTTTGCAAAGTCTTCTGTTATGTTAACTTCTTTATCAAAATAATCTGAGTAACTTCCTGACATATTCTGTTTTTGTCAGATGTGGCATTTGAAGACTCTCAGACAATTTGAGAAAAAATGAAATGGATTTTCTCAAATTGACCCTGGATTAAAAACACTATTGTCAAAGTCAACAGTACTTTCCAGGTCTTTTTTCTTGTTTGTTTCTATGAGGGCTGTTTTATTTTCAAGCTCTGTAATATTTTTCAAATAAAAAAAAATAACTATTAAGCTGTATCTTTACCTTAGGGCAGAATATCTAGTCACACTTCTGTGAATTTAATAGGGCAGCTATATGAAAGTAGAGGAAAATTAAAAATTGTGAAAGACAACTCTGGTTTATATGGAAGAAAATTAACAGTTTAAATTTCACTTTGGTGTATAATGAGTGGATAATTGACACTCTGGGGACCTTTACTATCTATAAAAATACACTTCTTAATAGAAAGAAAATTAAACACCACACCTTTATAAATGGTCTTAAAATATTAGTAATCCTAATAAAACTAAACAGCTAGGGGGAAAAAAGAAGATTCACAGTGTGCCCAGAAAAGTAAGAATTATATTGTATGTGTACAAACTGTTCTTCAGAAAACCTGCATGCCTCTGAAATTACAAAATGTCCTTGAATATGTTTACTTGAGTTACCTGCAGCATAAGATAACCAGTTCAAAAACGAATGAAAAAAAAATATAGATTTCCTATGTGATTAGCACATAGAACAGGTATTACAGAATAGATTCTTTTTAAATTCTAGAATCACTTTACGTAGAATTCACAATCATCTGCAGTCACTACATCACACACAGCACTGACAAATGTACTGACAGCAAGAGCTGCATGACTTTTGTCATATGCCTTGAATATGTAGGCATAGTTGAAGATGGAGATAGAACCCTGACCATTTCGTTTCCTGAAAAGCAGTCTACCAGATCTGGACTTTGACATGTGCAATAGTAAATTTATTTCATAAAGTGTGGATGGACTGCTCAAACATTTCAGAAAAGTGTTTATTTTATCTGCTCACAGCATATAAATACTCAGTCCTTTAGACTAAACATTATTCTCACAAAGCTTCCTTTTTATATTATAGTAATTCTGCCAGTTCTACTGAAATAACACAGAATCATGGAATGCTTAGAGATTGGAACAGACGTTAAAGGTCGCCTAGTCCCAACCCCCTCTTCCATGGGCAGGGACACCTTCCACTAGCACCCCATCCAGAGCCCCATCCAACTTGGCCTTGAACACTTCCAGTGTTGGGATATCCACAGCTTCTCTGGGCAACCTGTTCCAGTGCCTCACCACCCACACAGTAAAGAATTTCTTCCTAACATCTAACCTAAATGTCCCCTCTCTCAATTTGTACCCATTACTCCTTGTCCTGTCTTTGCAGCCCTTGATGAAGAATCCCTCTCCAATCTCCCTACAAACCCCCTTCAGGTACTGGAAGGGAGCAGTGGTGTAATGCTGGTTCCAAGCAATCACATGTGAATCATTTGCCCTCGTTGTTTCCAGTAAATTGTTCTAATCTCAACCCGTGGTTTCCACCTTCTGTCACCCCAGTTCTCCTTTCCAGCCTGCCATGGCAGGAGGGGAAGGAGTAAGCAAGAGACAGCATGGTTTGGAGAGTCTCAGTGGAAGCACTAAATTAGGGAGTACTGTTCCTAAATCACAACACAGATAAAGCAACCCCCCTTTTCCTACATGACATACCATATCAATTTCATTGACATTCCTTGCCATTATTTTTGTCAAGAGCAATCAATATTTCACAAACTACTTCTTATTTCACCGCTTCTTCTCTGTTAAAATGGAGTTTTTAAAACAACAATTGACTACTTTCAAATTAAGATTCTACAAATACAGGCAATGACTTTATATCCATTAGGACCAATCTGGATCTTTTCATTCCACGTTTTCATCTAAATCCAGAGTCAGCTGAGTTGCTTTCACCTTTTAGGCAACACTGTTTAACAGTATGTTTTAAGAAGGATCTCTTGCATATTTCTGGCTGAAACCATTTCCCTGTTCTGTTATCATTAAGGAACATGGCTGACCCATTACAGTACCTAAACACAGATATCTAGAAGTACATAAGAGATAAGCTTGCAGGTAAAGAGAAGGGATATTACTGCAAGAATAGTTGATGTAAACTAGTCCAAATCCACTTACAAGAATTAAAACAATAATTCTTCAGACAAGTAGAATTGTTTTCTCCATATGAAAAAATGTTGTTATATTTATATAGTAAATACAAATGGTTAAACATTTATAATTCATAATCACTAAATATATATAATTCATAATATGAAATTTGAGGCTATTTGAGGCACTGTGATAGAGCTTTTATTACAGCACAATTGTTTGCACGCATGGTGATTTAAGAACTGCACTTCAGAAAGGTAGTAAATGTTACTGCACTAAAGTATTAAACGATAATACTCCCTCTTACTACCAACAAAGGCTAAATTCATTTTAGCAAATATTACAATAATTACTGGGGGAAACAAATGCCTCCAACAAGGAGGATCTTCAATAGTTTATCCTTAAACATATCAGTTAATAATAAAACATTTATTATCAGTTTATCAGTTAATAAATTAAACATATCAGTTTATAATTTCAGCACTAATTTGATGTCTGTATCTATTTTCAAGGCAAATTATGTCATTCATGCTTTAGCAGAGGCCTTTTTAGGTTTTTTCTTTATTTTTTTCCTATTAAATATATCTTTGCTTGTCATAAAAGTGTTGAATGCTCTTTCTGCAACTTTCACTATTTTCTTCCTTCTTTCTTATTTTTTTTCACTTTCATAGAATAAGAATACTTTTTTGGTTTTTAGTCTGTGAAAAGCAGCAGATTAAGGAAATAGCAATAATGCCATGTTACTCTCACAGTGTGTTTTGTTTACATTTAGTTTCCAAGAACAAGATGACAATCACTTTCAGCAACACTTAAATACAACAAACAACAAAATCAAACAAAAATAAATTTTAAACTTTCAGACTCAGGTAAACAAAATTGTTGTCCTCCTCAAAGAGGAAAAATAAACAAACAGAAGAATTATGCATATCCCAAATTCATGTAAAAATTAAGATACTTCAGCATCCAACAGCTGACAAAGTAAATTCCGGCCCATTATCCCTCACATAGCAAATCTTTTCTCTGCTGAAAGCAACAGGTCTCAGGAAATTTTGATGAGGCTGACACACCAAGAACATGATCTCATACATTATTACATCTAACAAAGTACTAAGGAATAGTTAGAGCAGTCTTAAAAGTAGAAAAAATAATGTGCTATGCTGTTTTCAACACTGAAAAAAACACCAAACTATATAGAAGGCTACTAAATTATTCAGAGTTACTGCGAGATTAAGCCAAAAGACATTTGTATCACTTTTGGTCAAGCGCATAAAAAACACTGCATGTTTTTTAAAACTCCTCAGTACTCTAGCTTTACAGAAAATTAGCAGGTGAAGGGAAAGCAAAGCCCCTACAAAAGTAAGAGTTTTGAGTTGGTTTAATTTTCTGCTTCTTTATGAAGTTTTGGGTAGATCAACCACCCTCATGGTCTCAGTGTTTCTTATACAGGTGATTTTCTTCAGCCTACCATTTCACACAGGTGGATTTCCCCTTTTCTTAATAAAGCAAAGGAAAATATTAGAAGGAAACAAAACAGGTTCTTAGAGCTTTCCAGGACAATAATCTTCTATCAGTAAGAGACAACAAAACTACTTAGAGAATCAGCAAAGTTATCTCCTTTGGGCATGAAACAAAATGTTTATTTGATGTTTGCCATGACATGACTCACAAAGAAAAAATGTGGTACTTTCTTATTTATTAATTTCTGTTATTAAATCAGTGGTTTTCCCCCTCACCACCACCAATCACAGTCTCAGGTTTGTATGCTGTATAGTTCTCATACATATACATCCCTGAAAAAAATCCCAAGGTAACATCAGATTATCATGTTTCCTTCACAACTGTTGATGTTAAAGCATCATTAGTGGAACAAAACATACATTCACTTACAGTAGGGTTCTTTCAGCAGCAAAAGTATAAATAGATCTTACCTGTTAAAAAAGTTAACAGTATGTTCTTACTCATTATTTCAAAAGTGAAGACTAGAATTTAAATTTGAGGTGTTTAGGACACTGTCATCTTCATTCCATAAGTCTGTCCTTGATAACAGTTTAATTCTATTCAAAGTAAAAGTGTTTCTTATTAAAGGAAGATTCCTTAAAAAGAAGCTGAACTTTCAACACTGCTTTTAAAATGAAAGCAGAATCAGTGTTCACAATTTCTTGACACTTTTACTGCTCTCTGACCATACTCAGAAATTATTCCTTCCCAGCTTTCTGTTTTACCTGCCAACACTTCAGGTCAATAGAGTCTCACTATTAAGTTCTTAGAGCTTGGACTCCCTTTGCGGATTTTAAAGAGTGTAAGTACGTGCTTCACAGCTGGACATATTGGACTACCTGGGAATTAAAGACCCCCAGATATGTCTAGCAGAAAGGTGGAGCAGGGGTACAGAAGTCCTGTTGCATTCACATTAGACATTGGAATTCTCCCTAGCTAGATTCCGTCATTCTGGACTCTGGAGTTCAATAGATGCTGGTAGCAGCTTGGAGCAGGTTCAGGGGACAGGTTGAAGGATAGTTGAAGAACTGAAAAACAAATATTATGCCAAAACCTGAAGGGCTTAATATAAGAAAGAGAGAGTTAAATTATGACATGATCACATGCTATGAACTATGCTGGCTTCCCTAGACGGATTAGTAGAGGTTACTGTACCTTAGATATAAACATGGGAAGGGGCAGGGACAAGACAAAGAAACCCACAAAAGGTGAAAAAAAAGCACTAAAGCAAGACATATTCAGGGTAAAGAGATAAGTATGACAGTAAATATAGAGGATCCCTGAAATAACTTATTGAAATCAAGATAAATCACTTGAAATTTTGGATCAGCACAGTGGAGTGTTCTCTAGGAACAGGATCTACACTAACACAGACACTGCAATCAGAAAAATAATTCCAGGAAACGCTGTTGTCTGCAACACTGTCACATGAAATCAATTACCGTGACAAAAAAAAATTATGGTAATGATTTTCTGAAGTTGGTATAATCTTTCTTCTATTGATCCTACTATATTTCACATAAATAAAATATGACTTTTACAGTGATTCTACATCTTTTGCAATACTGACAGAAACATTTTCTATTGCAAATTTATTTAGTAATTCTGGAATTCAATCACAAAGAGCCCATCTAATCCTGTTAAACAAGGAAAATTTCCTACTAGATTCTAAATCGTCCTTATCAATTAGAAGTAATACATATGTATACGATTTATTTTTCTGAAGAGTGAAATGACAATCTGACATGGATTATGTAAAGAAAATAAGCTTTAAAACATGGGGAAATATCTTTAAGAGTTTCTTTCAAGTTTATCTTTTTAAAATTAAAGCTTGTCAGACTTCTAAATGCCACATGAGAAACATTTTCCTGATCTTAAATAACGTTAACATTTCTCTCTGTTCAGTAGGTCACAATATCCTTTCAATGCAATATGGAAACACGTTCCTAAACGACTCCTACTTTTCCTTCTAATGTATTAAATAACCCCAGTGTTATTTTCATACAAAGAAAATAAAAATCACTTATATGTATTCTTTGTTTCTTAGCTTTGATCTCACATTTAAATTCATCTCAAACAGTGCCATCTTGCTTTCCTCAGACCACAGAGAGCATCAAGCCTTGCTGCAGCAGCAATTTGATTACAGGAAGAAAGGCTGCACATTTAATGAACTCCTCATTTGATCTGCCAATGCAAATGGATTTTGATGTTATTTCTAACATTGACTTCTAAATACTTTCACCATTAGTCTAAGCAAGGATGGAAAACAGAATGGGAAAGCTGAACAGCCACAGACACCATCTTATCTACATGTAGCAGTACAGAATTTTCAAGGCAAAGACTTCCATGCTTAATATGTTGATTATTATAGGACACATAAATATATAATTTTCTTTGGTACAGCGTAACTGACACAAAGTCAAATAGGTAACAACAGAGAAATAAAATAAGAAAAGGTGAAAGAAATGCAATTTAGCTGTTCATAAAACTTATGAGGAGCTGAAATTCAGATGGTGAGAAAGTTTATTCTGTATGATAAAAAGTTCAGAGAAGAACAGTCCAGAAACCACTGGTAGACTGTGGACTCACAAGGGCAAAACTAAACTGGATTTTGAAAGAGGGATAATACCAGGCAGGAAAGGTCTAACTTCCAATCCACATTAGTATAATCCCACAGAACGCATAAGTTTGGAAAAAAAAAGTTAGAAGTTGAGAAAACTTGTAGGGCAAAACTACAATTTTTTAACTCATGTATATTTCTAGATACCAAAACAGGTGTAGTAGAGATATTAAAGTGTCATATGTGCTAACAATTCCAGAATGAGTGAATAACAGGGAATGTCAATAGAGCCAGCAAGCTGTCAGTTTTTTCTACTGAGATTTCCTGGTCCAGAGCTAATTATTGAAAATAACAAATGACGCACAATATCAATTTTTTCAATTGTTCATTAATTTTCAGCGTTGCATGGGAAACTTAGAGACTGTTATTATATGATATAATGATGGAAAATGCAGAGAAGCACTGAAATATAAATTTTATGTTCATATGAAAGTATCAAATGGTACTACATAGATCAGAGCTTTCACACAAATTCTTCCAGACTTCCTAAATAGTCACCCAAAGACAATTAAAAAATAGCTTCTAAATTCCTCTTTTGTTCCAAACCTACCCCTCCCCAAGTTTTATACACATAAAAAATAAACCTTTTTCTGCAAATGAAAATACAATTTTCTACTGTCAGATCCTTTTTTTACTTCACTCTAACATAAGTGGAAATAACCTTTTGAAAGGAATCAGCAACTCCTCTGTGAAGACATGTTAGGCTGAGTATCTGAAAAGCAGACACTCAGTACTTTATCAACAAAATTATTGCAGAATATAGTGTCATATGTAATTACATATAGTGTATACATAAAACATATATGGTGTAATACAATAACATATACTGTGTTATATGATATATACCATACAGTGTTGATGACTGAAATGTGTATGCTACTGTCTTAAAAACTTAACCAGTCATACCTCATATTCATTAGAAATTACACACAAATTGTGCATTGCCTTGCACATAAATTAAGCCTACATTTTCTCCTGCCTAA
Source organism: Trochalopteron elliotii (assembly GCA_024734555.1). NCBI lineage: Eukaryota > Metazoa > Chordata > Aves > Passeriformes > Leiothrichidae > Trochalopteron > Trochalopteron elliotii. The sequence continues at coordinate 7,830,712 of JANPWX010000008.1, forward strand.
TTAGCCCAATTTAGTAAAAAACTTAGTACAAATGTATTTTCAGAAAAAGTACGTCAACAACTTAGTTCTGTTGAGGTATTTTATCTCCAGTTGATTGGAAACTGTTCACTGCTGCAACTTTTCTCCAAATTAAATAAGGAATTATCTTAGATGCTCATAGTTATGTTTTGTTTCTACACCCTTCTGAAAGAAACTTTAATTACTTACTGATAGCATATCTGTCATCAATCTTGTTAAAAAAAACAATAAGAGTTCCTTAGGGGAGGGAAATGGTTGTCTTTATTCTGTCATTTCATGTAATCAGCTATGAGTACACCAATAAAGAAACACAAATAACCTTTCTGATTCTTTTTATTCTTATTGTTGTAAATAGCATCACTAACCAACAAAAAGGAAAATACATCGAAGTCTTCCATGCATAACATTTGCAATTTTGGAGAATATATTTTCCTAATTCATTTTTTCTTTCGTTTTCTTGATAAAGAAAAAGGTTCCTGGAAATTATGCTCTTGTAGATTTATAGTCATGCTTTTCAACAGCTCAGAGGCTGCTCTGAGTTTTTGCCTGATGTTAGATTAAAAGATGTTTTTCAAAGAAGAAATAGATGAGCATTATGAAGTGACATCAATGTGTAAGAAGCTTTCCTCTAAGGAGAAACAAAATTCTGTTTCCACAAGAATAAAAAATGAATAGAATTGTTTAGAGAATAATCATCACATATTTTTTTGCTTGATTATATAGAATTAAGAAAAATAATTGACCATAGGATAAAGAGTGCTTTGTATTTAAATGCTAAATTCATGCAAGAAACAAAAACTAATGCTCCTGCACTATTGTAAAGTAGCATTGAATTGTCATGGGATTGGTATGAGGAACGTAATTTAATATTGTAAACATTTGAATAATTACTTAGGATAAATAGTGATGTTTTATTGTGATGTAAAAGGTTTGCTGATTTCTCTAACTAAATGCCATTACAAGAAATTCCTGTTACAAATACAGAATTTGGATGCATAACAAAGGCTGATAAAATTAACCTTTGGATCCATGCAATATTAATCAGGGAAAAAAAATTAGAAGTTTCTCATACAGATAAAGAATTCCAAAACAAGGGTTCTGATCTCATCATGGGCTTTTGTCTTTTATTTATAGCAGCTGGAATTTATTTCTTTCTAGCTACTCCTGTGAATTGAAACTAGATCCAAAGGAACCACAAAATTTGCTAAGTGATAATCTTAACCATTAATATGACTGAGGTCTCTAGAAAAATTACAACAGAAAAATTATTTACAGGCATGAGTGAATGCAAAAGGAGACCAAGAAAACCTTCTGTAGTGTGAAAAGAAGTCATCAATGTTGAGCTGCAATGACAAAGGGATTTGAAGCAACAGTCTGAGCTGGAACTGAAGTTCCTGTGTGGTTTCCAGCCCTTTTGTAGCCAGAGCGGCTGGAAGAGGCAAAGCCACAGCCACAGGTGGTTTTCTACAAGGTTTTACATGGAGTGCCATATATGATAAGCTAAATCTCCCCAGCAGAATCAGTGATCGTGTGAAGAATGAGATCAGTTTGTTTGAGTGGGAACTTAAGCCAAATTAAACATTGTTTTCCAAATGAGGAAAAAGAGGTCAGTCCTAAAACTAGAATTTTCTAAGATTCTCGAGGGCAATTGCCTCCATGTCTATCTAAATCTGTAGGGCAAGAGACACAAGCAAGAAAACAGACTATGAAACCGAAACAAACATTGGAGACCTCACAGATCACTTATTTGGAAGTAACTGATGTTCAATTTGATATAACCAGAGATTTTTGGTTCTAAATTTTCTTATATTTATAGACAAAAAAAGGAAAAGAGGAATGGAAGAAGATAAGGAAGGCTTAACTGGCCCAACACCATCAACACACCACTCAAAGCAGTGGCAAATATCATAAAAAAACACACGTATTCAATGGGTTTTAAAGGTTCAGTACTCTCCCCAGATACCATTTTATGGCCTGGGAGATGTTAGATTTACATACCAAAGAATTAAAAATCTTTTAAAAAGAAACAGAACAACTCTACTAAACCCGAGCTAATAATATTTTTTACTGCTTCATACACTTTCACCCATTGTAGGAAAAGGAAAATCTATTATATAAGTTTTCCAGAAATTATTTGCAAGATGAAACACAATCTTCAGAGGAGCATTAAAACCCACAAAGAATCAAAGATGAAAAAATCCTGTGATCATGCAGCCACTTCATTCCAAAAAACTAGGTAACATTTGGCTAAACCTGAAGAGAATTCAATGACCACATCAATTTTTGGGAAACTAGTCTGAGAGGCGAAGGGGTTGTCCAACACTCAAGAAGGACAGGCCTCAAAAGTTAAAAAGCATATCAGATTGTTTATTAATTCCGTACTTTTCCAGGAATAAAATCCATAACTCTTTTCATCAACCACTGCATAAATATCACATGGAAAATTTAAAAAGTAGTAAACATTACCTTAAGATACATATAGACAAGAAATTTCAGTCTAAAGTGCAAGTTTCTCTGGGATCTGCCAAAGACAGGACTTACTTCTGCCAGGAATAAAGGTTTTGAGATTCAAAAACTTTTTGTCTCTAATCTTTTCCTATTGGAGTTTAGCAAAATGAGAATTATATTTCAAACTAAAAATATGCATATACACACGAACAGTCTTGGATTTTTACTTTATTTTTTAAACAAAATTATAATAGCAAAAGTATTCACAGCATGGATCTTTTATCTTTTCTTCCAAAATACTGCTTACTGAGCTTCACAAAAGCATTGTGAAAGGGTTTCGGTGTTTTTTTTTTTTTTTTTTAATTTAATTGTGCACATTACTTTTAGAAAAAAAGATGAAAGTGCTTTGCAATTGGTTTGAGTATCTTTGCAAACACTTTCCTGAGCTCTGCTCTGTACTTTCATATAGGAATGACTGATGATTCATTCTGATATTCCTTCTACTCTACACGGGGATAGATGTCTTCAAAATACTGGGAAAATTCCTGCAGACATCTGTGCCTTCAACCAACCAGTTAATACAATATTGGCATCCTGTGCTGTTTAGAATGAGATAGCTCTTGAATGAGAGCAATAAAATGAAATTCAGGTTAAAAGATCCTATTAGTCTCTGGAGTATGTTACATAAGAGAAGGAAACAGAAACCCACTACATCTAAGTATCCTTAGATGGCCTACAACAGTATTTATATTTATTTCCACTTCTCTTAGCAATGACACAAAGCAAATGTGTTCATCGGGTCATCTCTAGGAATAGGGAGCTAGAGATTTGCATCTTCCCAAAGCTTCCCATTTTTCCTGTGAAAGGTCAGACAGAATGTCACAATTGAGTCTGCTACTTCTGCAGCAAGTAAAACTCATATACTGGAAAGGACTTTTGCAGAGGAAGGACTATTCATTCATAGTACTTTAAATGCAGCTATTACTCAAATCTCACAAGCCTTCTGCCTGAGTTCTCAGTAGTCACAGTAGTGACAACATTTCTCCTCACTGGCAAAGAGCAAAGCACAGCACCACTCGATTTTGCAATTTTCATTCTGACATACGTTCGCTTCAATTTGTATTCAATAAAATCCCACACTTGAAGTACGAGCACTTCTATGAAAAGAAGCAATGAGGTGGAAAACTGTCTTTTGAACTTTTTCTTCCACTGTTAAGAAAGTCATGGTGTATTTCAAACCAGGAACTGTTACAATCTCTGAAAGCATGTACCCTGGAATGAATTTAATTTAATCCTTACAAAATAACTTGAGTGGAAAACTCAGTTCAGAAAGAGATAGTGTACTTTGAATTTCATTTACAAAGAAATCTATTTACTGTACAACTGTAAGCTCTTCTCATACTCTACTGTGATGTTATGATTATATATAGTGCCATTTTCCCTCCTTGTAGTGAATACAATTTTTGGCTTGTCAAAAATTATTTAGATTAACTTGAAATACATATAAACCCTTGACAAATATTCTGCATGCTGTGAAATAAACCCAAGTTTTGAGTTTACCTGGCTTCTTTAGAGAGGGAAATGCTCATCTTATCATAAAGTAAACAGAACAAGGTTCCAGAATAATGGACAACAGCAAGTAATACAGAGTTGCTGAATAACACATGATGCAATGAAAGATCAGCAATTACCTCCTCCCAGAAGTTTATTTCACTAGCAGTTTAGTTCCCATTAAAGATTACCTCAACCTTTATTACTGTACTCAAATGTAACTCAAAAATTTGTCCCTTAGCTAAAGGTTGCAAGGCAGAGCAACCCAGTGAAATTCACATGAAGCTCTAGGAGATCCACAAAATACACAGATGCCTTTCCAGAATCTCTACCTATTTTTTAATTACATTGCGTAGAAAACTTCGCTCATCACTTAAAATAATTAAAGAGTTTACAAAGAAATTATATTATAAAATCCACCTTTGTGACTCCTTCCTTAAAAAACAAACACACAAAGGAATGAGTACCCAATGGAAGCCCCCAACATGGAACTTGGTGGTGTCCCTTTCAGAATTGGAAAACGGAGAAGAAAAATTGTGAAAGATATTTCTGAAAATAATAAAACAGTCTTACTTGTAAGTTTTAAGCATATTCCAAAAGCTTCGTATTTTGGCTGAACTAATTCTCGACTTTCTTAATAGCTCTAACAGATTATATTTTTTCAGTGTTAGAAAGATAAGCAGTACTAGAATGTAGGCAGGTGAAATTCAGCTCACTCTTGTAAACCAGCTCCATATTACACAGGTATCCCCCTGGGTATCATGGGGCCAGCAGAAAGCATACTGCAGCAACATACTCTGGTAAAAATAAACCAAAAACAACAAGCCACACAAATAAATCCACAACACAGACAAAGCCCCACAAACATACACCACCAAATCTTGGTGGTCCACACTAGACTTGCATTATATGCACCTTCAACTAAAGAAAGACTGTGTGCCAGAAACACAGCACTGTATCTCTTACAAGCATATGGAAGAACAATGTGCAGATGTTTTTATAAGTATACAATAAACAACCCTGCTAGGGAGTTGCCATTTGTTTCAAAAGATAATGCTAATGTTGAAATGAGAACAAGCAAGGACACAGGAGTGCCTGCTGACTTACTGCTGGTAGCTTCAGCCATCACTCATGCAATGACCTAGAAGCCAAATAAATGCAAAAAAAAAAAAAAAAAAGGAATTAATGATAGATAATGATAGATACTAGAGCTGGGAAGAGACTTGGATTTCTTAGGGATTTTTTCCATCTTTGTCTTCTCTTTATTCCAATCTGTGGGATAGTAGAGCCCAAACAGGGTACAAATAGCTCAAACAAATCTGAAAAGGTGATCCTTTGTTAACCTCATGTATGAACCTTTCAAGATAAAATCGGATAATGTCAGGTAAGTCCATCCTTACATTATCTCAATGATTAAAATTTACCATGGACTCAGACTTTCTTCTGCACCTAAATCAGCAAAACCACAAAGTAAGCATTAACAGAGTTGCAAGCCACCAGTGTACCCACATATCAATGGAAATGGATTTCAACACAGGTGTATTTGATAACCCATCTAACAAAGATTTGGAAACCTCCAGATCCCAGAAGCCTGGAGAAAAATGAAATGTTGACATTGAGGGCTTCTGTAAAAACATCAAAAGCACTGCAGAGATGCCCATAGAGCAATCCTGTACTCCCAAATAACATATGATGGAGAAATACAGGGATTTGTCCCCACAAACACAGACATAAGAGAATTATTGTCTCATATAAATTCAGTAACAAGGCCTCCTTAAGGGATTAAAAAAGTAAAGAATTTGCTTTTGAGTAACTGAATGCAGTATAGCTTTGAATGTACATTCAGATACTGAATAACAGATGATTAAAAATAAGGACAAGGAAATACAATTATAAAAAAGATTATGCAGGGTCACAAGCTTCCAGCTTTAATCATAATTTGGAACAAATTTCACCATGAATAGCTCCAATTGCACTACTTACAGGAATTACTGCAGATGACAGGGCATCACTAGAAGCATCAGGACAAAACATTTCCAATCTTAACATTTACAACACCCATATTTACCTAAATTTCCATTTGAAATGCAGCTACTCATCTACTGCAGATGGTCTTTTCCTGAGTTTGAAATGAGAAAGAATTAAAGAATTACCACCATTCATGCTTTGATTTTCCCATGAACTTCAGAACATAGAATTAAGCCTTTTCATAAGCCTGAATGTATCCTAAAGGAGATGGAAACAAATTGCAGGCACTGTCAAGACATGGAGCTAATAAGTCCAGTGAAGATCGCCATCAATGACACATAGCTCAGGCCCTGAGAGTATAAGCAAAACAGTTTTGCAAAAGAATATACAGAATCAATGATTCTTTCCATTTTATACAGAGAAAACTTTTAACGCAGTACAGAGTTAACACAAGTAAACTAATAATTACAGGACAGTTTTACAAGGAATGCTAATTATTTGCTTAGCAAAAGAAAACTGGTTCCACTATATATTAAAATCAAGGTAAATTAAATTTTAATTCAGCAGAAACATAAGATGCTATAAAAATTATTTGCAACCATGCACCAGCATTTCTTACAAGAGTATGGAAAAAGATGCTTTCATCATATGTGAACATAGCTACCCAAGAAGAGGATTGTCAAAAGTAAATTGAAGAAGGGCCCCTACTAATTTGTGGAAACTATAGGATAGACTCAGAATGGAAAATCTTGCAAGTAGTCTGCCATAGTGAAGTAATATCAGAAAGAACAAGAAATAAAACGTATGCATAAAAGGCAGGACATGGAAGTATATTTCAGCTTCTGTGTTACCCTGAAAATGCCTTCATTCAATCCTGGGACATGTTTGAGGATGATTATACCATCCTCAACGTTCAAGGAATGTTAAGCCAATTGTACAAAGTTGAAGGAAGTAGCAGCCTTCCCTAGACAGCTTTCTGACCCAAGTAATTAAAACCTCAGACACCCTCAGCCAGAATAGAAGTACACCAAGACACTCAGGAAAGATTTACTTCACTGTGAAACATTCATGACTTTTCATCATAGCTCAAACTGAACATGTAACTAAGAAAATAAACAGATGCATTTAGTAACCAATACCAGGATGAACTAACAAAGGTTACATACTGAGTCAGTGGACACCAGTAATACAGTGCTGTAAACAACAGATTAATTTCTTCTGAAACCCCTTAAAGGCAAAGCTTTGTGAGAATTTATCTGTGCTTGAATTCAAACAGCTACTTTTCTGCCTTTAAGAAACATATCCAACCATGACTGGAAGTTTTCTGCACTTAGCATTGTCACACACCTTAGCATCAGTGGATGCCTGCTCTCCTAGAAGTTAAACTTCTCCAAAAAGAGAAACTCTACTATAACCCAGAAAATAATCTCATCATAAGTAGTTTGAAAGTTTCATATTCAGATTTTTTTAAAATAACTAAGAAAGAGAATGCAGCTGTCCAGGGAAGCTGTCATATGCACTTCACTACCTCCAGCTAAAATGTTTTATCTCATTGTCAAAGACTCTATACAGTTAAGTAACAATAGAAGAATCAAAATAACCAAAAAATATATTCATAATCTCATTTTAAAGTGTTTCCAGTATCTTCCAACAATAAAGGAAGAAAACCCATGTACATTCAACCTGAGGATCCACTCCCAAGTCCACTCATCAGTGAGAATCATCTACTTTTTTCATCAGATACCGGATGCTACCAATTACAAGATAAATTCTAAATGTCAATTAAGTATCATTTTATAGACTTGTATTCACTTAGAAAGACATCAGAAGCAACCAAAGCATTTCACCATTTATATAGAGTTCTCAGGAAATAAAAATAGTTCTGCTTACAAAATAAATATTCTATGGGTTTTTTCTCCTGATATTTGTTATGTCATTTTGGGTTTTTGCCGTAAAACCCTGAAAGTATCCAACAACACAAAATAATACAAGGATATTCCATGGTACATGTCACAGCAGTTTTGCATGTATTTTATTCTTTTGTACCTATTTTATCCTGAATTTTGGGAAAAAGCAAGACCAGAGCATTACATTTTTGCTATTACCTTGATATTATTTCATTTGATTACAAGCTTCATTTTACATAAAATGCATGAAAATAATTCTAGAAGCTTTTATTCTGAAGCAATACAAAATATAGCAAGAACTCACAACCCAGAATATATAGGGTTTATGTTGTCCTTAACCAGTGTAAACCTTTGAAGAACATACCATTTAGAAGTTAGTTTGCCTTCCTGTGAATAAGCTGATTTCAATATGACTTTGAGATCTGATCTAATATCTGTTCAATAATTATGAGACTAGAAAAAACTATTAAATTTTTTTGTACCAATTTTGTTGGGTGTTATTTCCTTGAACTGATTAACATCTCCTTTCAAAGGTGAATAGTATTATATGAAAAAATTGTATCTGAAACATAATTTCAAATCTGCTGACCATCAATGTTGAAGATGATGCACAGAGCAAATTATCATAAGAAATATCTTAACAACATTTCTTGCAATTTTAAGGTTACTAAGGTAATTAAACTAAGAACTTTAACAGTTCAGAATAGACTAACCTTCAGCAATGTTTATTATGCTTACAGCATCTACACTAATCATCTTTTGAATGCAAGTTAGAAGGAATTAGGATAAAAAATTTAATCTCTGCAGCACCAACAGTTGCAAAGTGCCTTCTAACAATGGAAATCTTTGTCAAGATGCAAATGGCAAAAATTACTAACATTTTTCATTATAAAATAATGCTAGCAATACATAATTATAATTTACTAACAGATAGATGCTAATAATTATCCTAATCCCTTTACTTGTATATTCTCGTTTCTTCATCCGTCCTCCCAATATTTATATTTTTAGGTCGCATGGTCTATAAATTGAGATGATACATTCAAAAATTCTGGCTCATTTACTCAAAAATATTCATTTTTATCCAGGTGTTGGTCAAATTGCTTCATTTGCAGAATAGACTTTTTCTGTTATACGACAGGGGTTACCATTGTCCACCAAGACAAAAATTCATTAAAGGTTGAATATTTTCAGAAATGATTGGACTTACAAAGGTTTTGGGTGCCAGTTAAAACAGCAGCACTGAATTTTTTAAAAATGGATTAATAATACTTGTGAAATTTATGTTCCAAATTTCAAAACTGTTCTCAGTTTTGAAACAGCATTTTAAAAATTTAAATTGGGTTTAAATGCCCAATATTAAAGAAAAAATAGAAGTTAAGCCAATTCTTTTAATGAGACAACTCTAATACAGGTGCCAGAAAATGCACTGTTTGGAATAAGTAATTGTGAGATGTAAACTTGAGAAAACCCTTCAGCAATAATCACTGCATCAAGATAAGATTTCTGTGGTGTTTTTGCATTAACAAATCCTGCTTAGCATGCCTACAAAACCCTGTAAGGACGCTGATTGGCAAGCTGTTAATGATGCACATTTAGAATTCTCTCTTTTCATAAAGAATGTGCTGAAATAGGAAAGCAAATTAAAAATAAGCACATGCATATGTCCATTACTAATATGTGAACCTGCATACCTATACTTCACAATTGCCTTCTAATATGTTGCAGAAAAACTAATTTTTTAAGCCACTGGAGCTGTATAATGTCTTTTCATATCTGTTTTGCCCCATTACATTTAATTTGAGTAAAAAAATAAATCACAGTCTTACGTTAAAATTGTATCACAAATACAACACAGTGCAATTAAATAGCTAACCTTCAATGTACTAAGCAATAGCTGGAAAATGTAGGAAAAGCATTAGATGGGGTCTCTGGCTGTAGACTAGGGAAGGATGTAAGATCATTACCTGCAACTCCAATAGTACAGTTTAATTCTGGAACAATTTTTTGCTGAAAATACAGAAAAATCTTACTTTTTCCCCCCTCACTTGTTTTAGATGCTTTCTTTGAAACCACCCAAATAACAACAAATATTGTAACAAAGGTCTGTTGGCTTTCCCACTACATAAACAATAATCAGAGCTGGTGTGTTTACTTCTCCTGCCTGGTTCTAGTCTGGGGTCTAGACACACACCTGGAGAGCCAGGCTGTGGATACACAGCCTCTTCCGGGCCCATCTCTTCCCTCAGTGCAGCAGCAGGTCCCAGCAGCTCCAAGGGGGAAAACACAAGTACTGTTTCCTGAAATAAAAGGATTTACATCCAAAAAATCCACTGGTACAGCTTACATTCACAACATTCCATACGAAATACAGCTATTTTCATAGAGGGATAGTAATTCCACTTTTAGAAGACTAAACAACAGGGCTGTACTTGAGAAATAGAGCAAACACTCTGCAATTCAGGATGAATATTAAGGAATGAGATTATTCCTTTCAATAGAGCGGAGAAAGGTAATACACATGAGAAAATGGCTCAAGAATTTAAATAACACTTGTCACTTCCAATTTTTTACCCCTTAACTTTTGTATATTTGTAACACATTTATAAAACATCAATAAGCAACAGTTGATCAACATTGGTGTTATTGTTTAGGTTTCCAGATATCACCTTATACATAATTAACTATATATCGAGGTGTGCATGAAAAATTTGGTAGAAAGTATCATACAGCATAGGCTCTTTAGCATTCATTTTGTTTGATTCAAATGGGGCATCCATTGCAAGTTAGAATTTTCCAAACTGCAATGTGATTTAAAATTTCTGAATGCAAGCAAGGTGTCTGGGAAATTCTGAAGTTGATGGAAGAGTAGCCAGCCATCAAACCTCAAAAAAATTACTGATATCAGAATAAACCTAAGGGACATCTTATAGAAGTCTAAATGTTTATGCTACTTAAATTATAACCACAATCACAGCACATTTTATTATGCAAAAACTATTATGAAAAGAGTACCACTGGCCAGGTATTTCAGTATGAAGGACTTTGTGCTAACAGCTACTCCTGTTTAAATTGAGTTCTTAGCAACTGAAAACTACAAGAGGCAACTCTTGAACTGGCTTCATCCGCATCCTGTCAGAAGGGAAATGAAAGAATTCTTGGGGAAAAAAATACTGAAGGAAAAATATCTGAGGAAGAGGAGCATAGGGGAAAACCTGAGCTGTAAATTATAGATTATTCCAAAAAATAACCTCAATCCTTGAGATACAGAGAAAACAACTGTACTATTTGCCTATTTTAGCAGCTTGTGTTTCTAATTTGTATCATGCACATCTAATATACATTTCTGCAGTGTCACTCTGAGAATACCAATAGAACTATTTTAATATCTTCCTAAGATCAGGATAAACCAGGGAAATCTTTTCCCTTTTCTACCTTTTAAAAATGAAATTAAATAATGAAGTACAGCATTCAAATATTGATCCTTGCCATATGCAAGAAATTAACATTGCTGCTGAAATCCTGTTGCTGAATATGAGTTCGGCCATAAGTACTGCAGCAACACAAATTGCAGGTAAATATCAGGATATTAATGGCAGGCACAGTAACTTGGAACAATTTCCTCTTATTTAACCCTCATTATTAATGAATCAGCAAACATTTTTACGTTCTTAAGAATGACTGCCCCATTACTTTAGGAATATTTGAGAAGGTATTAAACTTAGATTTACGGAGAAGTAGTAACACTCTGAAGATTCCCATTGGAAAAACAGGTACTACACATTCACACTATGCTGCTATTTCATGATCTGTCCCGTTCTGACCCTGTTTTTTAAAGTCTCTTCAGCAATTCTGAAAACCATCTCACGGATAATTTTACATTGATTGAATAAAATTAATTGAGGCCCCCAAACCTGCTTATAACAGCTATTATTTGGCTTCAATTCAGTGAAATGTAGGATCTTTGTTTCCTTTCCTGGACCCCTTAATTATCCCCTTCTCTGCTCCTTTTAATTTAAAAAATAAATTGTTTCCACTGACACATTCAAACCCTTAAGGAAAAACATTTACAACTTCAGTATAGCACAAAAAGCTGTTAGAGATGAAATCTAATCTTTAGGCTTTATGGTGTCTTTTTAATACACTTAATGATAACTGTTATGATTATTATTATCCAACCATATTAAAAAAACTAAACAGGAATACCTCCCAAGCACTGCTTCCCTTCAGTTCCTATATTACAGACAAATGTGGGGAGTTTTTAATTTCCTTTCATAAGAATTATTTTTGATAAGAATTACCTTTGAAAGACATACAGAAGTATGGAAAGAGCTAACAAACTCAATAGAAAAATGAATCTCACATCATTTTATTTTATATTAATACAACTTTTTTTCCTTATTTTGGTCTTTGCTGTTGACTACATTTCAAAATTATATTTTCCCAAGTTATTACTACCTTTATAACTGGAAAACAACCTTTACTTTCCAGATGGAATTATCTCAAATATCATAGTTGTTAACTGAAATTTCTGAAGAGGGAATAATTAGTATCTCCTCATCACTGAGACTTTTATAAGCAATGGCACAGCCTTCTTTCTTAGTGGTACTCAGAATAACTCACCCAGATTCTGGAAGCTCAAAGTATGTCATACTCATTCCCATTATTGCAGTACACACTCAAGACTTGAAATTAGTCTTTCACTTGAGCTAGACCAACATCTTTAACACCATGGATTATGTTTCACTGAGGAACAGGGAAATAGTGGAGGGAATACTTTGCCAACAAACGTGACAAGTTATCATTACTAAAGGTAGCAGATTTCAAAAGTACTTTGGCAGGGGCCACAGCAGCAGGTGTACATACCAGAAGTATCTGTCAGTTCAAAGTTTGCAATTTACTTCACTTAGTAACACCTCCCTGTAGAAAATTCTCAACAAAAACCAAAAATATTTACTTTAAATTGATATGACTAGAATTAATATGTAGGTCTTAGCACAGCTGCAGATCAATATCAGTCTTAAAGCTGTTCAGACATACTGAGACTGTATCCTATGAAATTTTGGAGCATGCCAACCTAGCAACTGCTAAAGCAACTAGAGTTTTGCTTGCTGGTGGCTGCAGTGACAAAGACAGCAGGAGCAGCAACACCAAGCAGTAGCATAAAAAAAAAAAAACACCCTACAAAAGAACTGCCCTGAATTAGTGGAAGCAGCGGCTGCCTTTTGATATACTGCTCTTTTCTATTTCTTTGTCTTTCAAATATTGTCAGAGTAGACATTTTCCCAAAAAACAGCAGTGGAATTTGACATATAGGGATGCTAAACTCGAGACCAGCCTAAAAAAGAACAGCAAGGCATACTTATCCAGTATAAGGTTACTGCAGAGTATGTAAAATGAGGAGAAAAAAAAAGGCTCATATATAAACAAGGAAAAGGAAGACAAGGATAAAAAGAGAAAAACAATAAAAGCATGTAATAGCCACGCTGAGGAAATTGATAGTGCCTAACATAAAAGGGGGAAAAACAAGCAAGACCAAAATATTGTACTGCGAGCATGTTAACGTTTTTCTGATATGAAAAAGTTGGAATTGGTGATGCTATTCTTTTTATTTCTTTTATAACAGACTTAAATAGGATTAGATCACTGGCTACCAGACATAAAATTTAAAACTTCCAGCAGTTAAATTCAGATTTTCCTTCTCTGCAATTTCTGCAGAACGCTTCAAAGGAAAAACGCTGTAGAGATACACATAATGCATACTGAAAATCTAAATGACATTGCACAACACATTCATTTTTATACCTACAAAATGAGCACCTGTTGTAGCTATGTCACGTCACTGTGCTGACGGCTCTAAAACTATTTCATGGAGAAACAGAAAACCAGGAAACAGTTGCATGCTTAATGTAAAATGAGTACAGAATATTTGCACAATACAACCTTCAAATAAAAAGCATCCCTGTAACATATGACGGATTTGTTTAAAATACTTACCTGATTGTATCTAAAATGTCTCTGTAATTTGCATTTACCCTGTCATCATGCTTGATTTTATCTCTATTTTTTTCACTCACACAAATCTTGTATGTTTTAGATGATATCCTGTAATTTAATTTTAAAGTGATATGGTATTTTAATAGACACCTTAACAGCCACTGCTCTCTAAAGAACAGAATATGGCAATGTTTACTGTAAAATGCATTATTTCATTGCAAAAATTATCCCTGTTATGTTATTCCACTCGTTTTAACAAAACCCTCATAATTTTGAGTTTGTTGCCCTTTAGAGAATTTCCCTGAATTATACTCACAAGCCCTTGTGCATTTCCTAACACCTCTCTGCCTAATTGGAGCACTCCTCCCATTTTTATTTCCTAAACATTTCTTCATTCCTCTCTACAATGGTATCTTTCTTAGATGATTCTTAGAGTCATATCTTAAAGTCAGATTCACAGCATCTGCGTGAATGACTAAAATCAGGGACTCTCATCCTGGCAGTGGATTTGGCAAAGCGGATAGAAAATAAAGTACTTTTCATCAGGAGTACACCCTTAGAGCAATGAAGGTTAACTGTATATTCAGCACCAGGAAAAGAACAGTGAAACTGTGAAGGCAGCTCTGCTTGGAGTCAGAGGTGGGAATAGGAGACCCCTTCCAACTTAATCTTTTCTATATAATATTTGTGGAAAGCCTTTAATCTTTACATTTTTCCTACATGCCTCAGAAAAACCTCAGAACAGACATGATGCAAAAGGAAGAAGACAGCAGCTGAGATCTTTAGAGTACTGTGGGAGAAAGTCTGCTCCATTACATTTCTGACAGCACCCATGGTCAAGAATAACCCTTTCTCACCACTACTTGGTTTCACACTAAGGGGATGGTCAGCCATATTTTTAGGTCCTTCAAGCAGATTCCAAGTGAAAACAAAATCCAAGAATCTAGCAAACCATATTTTCTAAAACTCGGGACAACAGCTCTTAAGAGTCTGTATACCAGTTTATGACCTGAAAATTGTGGTGATTTCTGTAATCCCATAGAGGCAAAACACAATCATTTTACTGCCTAAAATGTGCTTGATACATGTCCTAGGTAAATAACACTGCCTTGCCATTTCCATAGTACTGAAAAAGTTCAACATTTTTAAGCAGATTGCTTGCATTGCAGCTATTTTAGAAGTTCTAATGCACTTTGAAGAGCTTAAGTAAGCACAGCATTATCTTCATAAATATTAGACAATAGACTACGATAATAATCTTGTTATGAAGCTACAGCATTATTTGTCCTGTTGGAATGGTTCATTTTACAATACATTGCTGGTGCTTTGCTCTAACAGCCAGAGACTCTTAGAATTCCTGATTACATTACTACACTCAAAAGCCTCATTATTTCAAAATGTTTTATCATCAACTGATCGCTTTTAGATTACTGTGGGGACAATTCCATAAGCCTGTTCTTACAAGATTAGCATCACACTCCTTAACTATATTTTGTTTGTTTAACTCTACTAGACTCCTAAAATCTAGAAAATTGGGAGATGTAGATAAAGAAGGAAACAGGTAGATAAAGAAACAGGTAAAGTACTTCATCTGGTAAAGTATCTTCACAAATGAAAGCTTTGTTTTCCTTTTCATTCTTAACGTGCTATTTAACTTCGTTTGTGCATGCTGTTTTAAACGGTGTACAAAGAACAGAGTACACTACAACCATATCACTCCATGCTGTCTTCTAATTAGACTTCAGCAAGTAAATAGAAAAGGACTGAATCAATATTTGAATGAAGGATTTCCAATGAACAAGAGCATCTGCAGTGAGAGTTCTGTCATGTTTCACATGCAAATCTGCCTTCTGAGCCAGAGTCAACAATCTGACCTACTGTTAACAGTACAGGAATATTTCTGTACTCTTTAATTATTGGTAATTCTATAGCCTTATCTTCTTAGTCAACAGCTGGGAGATAGAGCATTGGGCTGAATTTAAAAACTCTTCTTTCTTCACTGTAGTTTGCTGCAGCAACAGACTTGCATATGTAGATCCCAATCCATTAAAATTCTGCTGGAGCCCGGGACTCAGCAGAGAAAACAGTGTTCGTCCTCAACCCAAGAAGTGCAGCTGGTGAGCTGAGCCTGAGAACAAGATCCTTCTTCAAATGTACTGATAATTCCCTGTCTCCTTCTCATCTCTATCTTCTCACAGCTTAAGGAGCCCAACAGTTGCCTGACACACTTCTATAGCCTCATTCCTCTTTAGGTAACTTCACAATAATTCACTGGCTTTCCTAGAGTCCACATCCAGTCCTGTCCTTGACCCACTTATCCTGCACCATCTGCTCCTTCAAACTGGCCACTAACATTTTCTTTCAACAGCCAAGTCTCTCTGGATCAGCCTAGAGCTCAAGACAGGCAGGTCATGGCTTCCTATAATATCCTCAACACAAGAAACTTCCAAAGACATTTATCTGGGTTGAGTTCACATGATTTTACTGAGCAGACTCCTACAGTTATGATTGAAAAGCCACTGTTCCTGTTAAAAGCAGCAAGACATGGAGCCTTGTCCGTGTGAACCACATCCACAGTGAAAACCTGTAACATTCTTTCAAGGTGCAAAAAAACTCATCACTCATCTCTCTATTTTCAATCCACCACTGAGAAAAATGTCAAAGCAACCTTTTTCTATCAGTTATTGAACAATTAGACAACACAAAATACTTTCTACTATTTTTTACAGCCTCAGAAAAGAACTGCTATTACTTTTCTTATTCAACTGCCCAAGCACAGGTAAAATAACAAACCAACCTTGAGGCTTACTTAGGAATGCAGAAATGTTTCAGAGACTTTCTAATAGGAAAAGAAATTGCTGAAGTGCCACAAACAAGGACCTTCTATTTAAGACTTCGCACAATTGTACAACTTGTTTTAACCCAGGACTGTGAACAGATTATTCATTGTTGCCTGGAGAACCCTTGCAGTTCAGGGTTTCTTTCAAAAAGCATGCAAGATATACATTGTGCTCTGAATCAAAGTGAAGAAACTAGGGATGGTCAGCAGATTCACCTCAAAATGTTATGTTTTTGAAATATTTCCAGACTGCAGTGCAACAGTAAGTGTTATGGGTATTCAGCAGATACAATGCTACTGGAAATGGGAGAAGATCATCATTATATATCAAAAGGAAACGTTGAGAACACTTAAATACACCAAATTTAAAATGAAATATTTATGGACTTCATGCTCTTGGAGAACAGGCCTATAACCTGAGATTCATTTTTATTGCAGTACTTTTATACCAAAAGATAGAAATAAGTAATAATTCAAAAACAAATAAAACTTTTTGAAAGTAAACATAATTCTTACATATATGTTCCATTTGCATATGATTTTGACTAATTTTCTTTCTCTTCCATTTTCCCTAATTTATATTCTTCAATTTCATATTTTAATACTTCATAGGCAAATTATTTCAATATATTATAAAGACAAATTGTTCCATAAGCAACAGAACTAATGATACTCTGTTCCCTATAGCTTCATGTTTCATGGTTGACTTATTTGATGTCTAATAAGCACTCCAATGGAAGTTATTTCTATGCCTAGGAACTCATAAAACCTCTCTGCTTTGTTGATTTTTCCTCTAGGAAGAAGTGAATTTGCACTGTATCCTGTACTACAGGGAGACTAGGAGCCTTTGTCTATCTGGCTGCCAATATTCACAGGAGCAGTGTATTTTAAGAGCAACACTTTTTTTAGTTGAACAAAACACACAAATGACATAGACAGAACACAGAACACACACAAACTAAACCAAAGCCCTTAAGCTATACTAAAGGAAAAAAAAGTTATCGGAAAGGTGTTATTATTTCTAGCAATTTTAGTACAGCATTTTAGAGTAAGAAGCAAGTTAGAGGTAAAGCTTTTCTGTTAACACCCCCAGACTCTTTTTTTGCCATTGACAGCACAGATTTTTCCAGAGTTTCATTTCATGTCAAAAATATCACAATCTGAATGATGAAATTATGCATTCTCTCTAGCTTCTTTTTCTAGTCATACTCCCTTAATAAATTTTGCATTAAAACCTTCTTTTTAAAGGGTAAATATTTTTTAAATATTTGAATACTGCTTAATTTTCTCTCCCTTAGCATGGACCCTACAGAAAAATCAACAGCCATTACAAGTGGGTTTGTATTGCAGGGAACATAACAGTTGTTGTATACAGGTATATCCTAAGGATATAAGAGATATTCCATACCATGGAATGTCAAGGTCAACATATAAAGGGGGAGGAAGAAGAAAGAAGGGGGCACATTCAGAGAAATAGCATTTTGTCTTCCCAAGTAACTGTCACACATGATGGAGCCCTGCTTTCCTGGGGATGGGTGAACACCTGCCTGCTCATGAAAAGTGGAGAATTAATTCCTTGCTTTGTTTTCTTGTGTGTGTGGTTTTGCTTTATCTATCAAACTGTCTATATTTCAACCCATGACTTCATCCACTTTTACCTCTTCCAATTTGTTCCCCCATCCCACTGCAGGGGATTGAGGGAGCAGCTGTGTGGTACTTAATCGATGGCTGGGGTTAAAACCACCCCAACTGATTGGTTTTGGTGTTTTTTTTTCTGGTACTATAAATACAGAATAGCAGAAAAAAGAAACCAACATGATTTAAAATAGGATTATACTTTAGTACAAAAGGAATTTTCCTCAACAAAAAGCCAATTCTAATTAGCTCACTGAAAATCCTAGTAAAAACTTTTGGATGCACAATGTAATAATCAAATAACTGAACTGTTTTAAAAACTTTTCAATGTTTCTGGGTGAACACTATTACAACCCAAGCAGCAACAAGAAAAAATAATTAGTTTTCACAGAATACTGACTTTTATATCAAAGTTGCTGCTTGTAGTCATTGAAAAAAAAGTGGACAATACTACCTCAGTGTGATATGTTCAATTAATTTTAAAGATAAATTCTTTTACCCAAAGTAATTTATTCTGGGACTGTCTCAAACATATTTTGCTGAGGATTCAATATTTTTTTTCTCTGTAACAAAGGAGTGTGTGGTGTGGTGCAGTACTTCCTTTTTGTCTGTTCCATTCTGTATCTGCCACATATTCCGTGCTGTACAAGACATGTACAGAACAAAAGATAGAATACTTCTCATAATAGCTTAATAATGCAATGACTTTACAATCATTCATGTAAAATCATTTTCAAAGCTATGATGGAAAATTTAGTAGATTTACTTGATATCACTTTCCATGATTAAATCTGCTAAGCGCACACTCCTATTTTTCTAAACAATTACTGCAACAAACATAAAAAGTAGGATCTTTCCAGAGAAGCAGACAAATATAAAATATTTTTTTTCCTGGAATAGACTAAACTTGGCCTAACTAGCGTCAATAAACTGTCAGAAGAGGACCTGTCATGAAAGTATAAGAGCACTTT
Source organism: Trochalopteron elliotii (assembly GCA_024734555.1). NCBI lineage: Eukaryota > Metazoa > Chordata > Aves > Passeriformes > Leiothrichidae > Trochalopteron > Trochalopteron elliotii. The sequence goes on from JANPWX010000008.1 coordinate 7,850,046, forward strand.
CAAGTTCCTCTTTTGCGATACCAGGAAAGGTGTGATCAAAAATAACACTCTAGACCAATATTTGGTTCTTACCATCTATTTCCAGGCTCTGAGTCTTATAAACCAAATCCACATTTAAGCTTGTCAAAACAGTTTTCAAATATTAACTGGCAAGATGAGAGGAAAAGCATGGAGGACCATTTTCAAGGATGACTCTAGAGAGCCACTGACTTCCACTTAAGGGAAGGCAAGTGATATGAGTAAATAATGGAGAAAAGCCAGAGGCTTTTTATAGGCAACTCTCTGGTCTCATTTTGTTTTAGGAATGTGGTGAAGCAGACTCCAAACACTAAAGAGATGAGGCAACTTGGTAAATTTCTCCCTTGAGGCAGAGTTCAAAGTAGTTAATTATGGGCAAAAAGAAATTCCTAATTGAATTGTGCATCTTGAACCATGGTGAAGGACAAACCCATGACAGAAAATATATTTTGCAGTGACCTAGAAGATGATAAGGTTTGACAGATGAGACAGAGAGCCATAGACCTGATGAGTAAGTGTGTCTCTTTTCCTCTTATGCCTAATAAAGCAGCTAACCCGGGACCCAGAATGAGTTAGCATAGTGACACCTGCACAAATACACTCGCAACAGAGTTTATGCCTTGATATACACTGTTGAAATAAAGAAAGCAGGAAAACAAGCTTGATCATTCTGACATGCTTCTAACTGGTTTCAGAATAACCTTGTAATACTGGCAGGCAGCAACAGCTTCCTACTCTACATGCAGCGTCTATTAAAAAAATGCCAGATTTAAGTGCTGTTGCTGGCAAGATTTTTAAGAGGTGACATCTTCATTCTTAAGACTAATCACCCAACACAAAGCTGCAACTCACATGCTTCCTGAAACACACCTGTGTACAGGGGCAGGAAGGCACACACACACACACCCATATGTAAAGATGGACCTTCAAAGAGTGTCTGGGTAAGTCACAGTGGCCCAATGCTCTTTCTCCTGGCACAGCCAGCACAGCTGTGTTATGAAAGACTGGCATTAGGATCATCCTTACTTTTCTAAGTCTGCCTTTTTAAAAGCTGCAAAACTTCCAAAAAATTCAGAAGTAAATATACTTTCTCTACTGATTTAATAGCATTTAGGTAAACGGTTAATTTCATTCTTCTGGGGGAGTTGTATTTATTTCACAAGATGAACCTTCCCCCTTTTAAGTTTGCATTGACCTTACTCTACACAAAGGCTTAATTCCATGTCTCTGACATTGCCGCTTCCACAGCAACCACTGCTATGATCTTGAAGATAATAATTTTGAGCAATTAAAAAAGGGAGGAAACAAACACATTACACAAGCTTAATCTGGACTCTTCAGCTGCAGAACCTCTTTACAGCTTCAAGGAGGAAAAGCTGCCTATCCTTCTCCGTCCTGCATGTCACAGAAGCTGTAACAGTTATCAGCCTAATGTACTCTCACAAAAGCAACTATGTATTTTTACTATATCTACAGGAACAAGCTAGAAATTTACTCTGTGTGTACAATAATTCTCTGTCTATATATCTCCTTTCTAAGAGCAGATGTTCTCTGAAATGACATAATCCTTCTCTGACTAGATGGCAGTTGTCTCACAGTTCAGACATTTCAGCATCTGAGCACTTAATGACAGAGATCAATCACAGAAATAGTTAAAGAATGCAAAGCCTAAAGGGCACACCAATTGCACTACTCCTCAAAAAACCTTCAAGGCAAAGGAAATTCCCATCAATATTTTCACACAAAAAGCGCAATGTTCGTATCAGTAAATGGATCCCAGTGAGGCACTTGCCAAATGATCTTTGCTCACCTGTGCGCTGCCAGGGTTCCTTTTTTACAGTAAGACAGGACATAGTGCTTTCACATCTATGAATGCATTGATCACCAAAGACTGAAAGCTGGCTGAACTGCCAGGCTCAAAGGGTTGAGATCAGCAGGCCAAAAACTGACTGGTGGACAGCCACCAGTGGTGTTCCTCAGGATAAATACAGGGCCAGCAGCTTTTAACGTCTTTCGTTAACAACGCAGAGGATGGGACAGAGTGCACCTGCAGCAAGTCTGCAGATAACACAACCAGGGGAGCAGTTGATGTATCTGGCAGCATGCTGCCACTCAGAAGAACCTGGACTGGCTGGAGAAAAGATCTGACAGGATCTTGTAGTGCCAGACCCTTTTCAGTGATATAAAGTGACAGAAAGGAGGCAGTAGATCTATGTTAAAATATGGGAAATTCCATTTAAATAGAAGAAATAGAGGGGGAGGGAGGGAAGAGGTGCTTGGTTTTTCAGGGGTGCTTTTGCTTTGTTGTTTTGTTTTTCACTTTGGGTTGGTTTTTTACCTTAGGGTGAGGGTGGTCAAACACAGGCTGCCCAAAGTAGTTGAGAAGGCTCCATGCTTGGACATATTTAACACACAACTGTAGATGGCAGTGCACAGCCTGATGCAGTTGATCCAAGTTTGAAGAGAGGGGGGTTGCACTGGATGATCTCCAGAGCTGCCTTCCTTCCTCAGTGCTTCTGCAAAAGAGGAGCTATGTAAAGCATCCTTCCATGAGAACAGCAGCACTGATCACATTTCACATTGAACAATTCCTTGAGCATTATCCATGATGGAGGCTGCCTCCATCACTGGTATAAAGAAAGCTGTTCTTTCCTCCACATTGCTCCCTGATCATACTTATTTCTAGCCTTTCACTCGTGCCAGCAATCATGAGGCCACAGAGAGTGTAATAAATGGGAAATTAAACAGATAGAAACAAAAACATGAAACCAACTGAATTTTCAGTTTATGCAGCCAGCTACATAATACACAATCTCGAGTAAAAAGTAACAGACCATTACCAGCTTAAAGCCTCTCAGTATCACCCTAGACAAATTTAGAAACTACACACTCAAAGGCAGGACAGAATGCCATAACCAACTCAAAAAGATTAGTAAAGAAAAATCAAGAATTGATAGAACAGAAGACATAAGTAGAAGTTTCAGCTAAAAAGAAGACTGCAGCAAAAATGAATATTCTCCATCTCTGATTAAAAAATGTATGGGAAGGGAAGTCTCTAAAGAAACCAAAGAATATTCAGAAGTAAAATATATATTAAAATACATGCTAAAAATATCCATGTTTTCAACACCCAGATTTATATTGCTTGTCCTGCTCAAAACAAAATATAGTGGGTTTGCCAGCTTTTAAAAAGTCTATATATACATGTATGTTTTAAGCTGCAAATATGACTCGTTTCTAGAGGTGTAAGTGGCCATTTCCCAGATCAGTTCCAAGACTGGAACTTTAGAGAAAAGGTAATTTCCTGCCCAGTCTGACACGCTTTTACCTGGACTCTTAGCCAGTCTCATTAAGAGTGCCTGTTAATGGCACTCCTGACTCCCGCACGCCGACTGCACCACACAGTTTCACTCTCCACAAAGTGTGGCCTCTTTTCCTGCCAAGAAGTGCAATATGCACCAAGCAGTGGAGGATAGTGAACAGATTCCCAGTTGGATGCCATATAGTATAACCAAAGCCTTCATCCCAGAGCACAGATGCTCAGCAAAGCAACAGGCATAGAACCCTGGTTTGGTAAATACTATTCTTCCCTGCAAACAAATATCGGTTGCAGCAGGCTGGCAAAAAGAGGACAATCATTATTTATAAACTAAATATTCTGTAAATGAATAAATGAAATATTTTCACTATCTCCTCTAAAATTTTGTGGTAACTGTGTATGAGAATTTAAAATTTCTTAGCTCAGAATACAACAGTCAACAACGTAACTCAAAAAAAGCCCATTAATTGTTGTGGTCCAGCATGATATTTCATCATTACCACCTTAGATAAAATTGTGGGAGGGTTTCTAATTTGGGGGTTTTTTGCTGACATTTACAAGTTCAATAGGGAAGTTTAAAAAAAATTAATCAATACCACTTTTAAAAACATGTTAGAGGTAAATTATATACATTCTATATATTGGAAAACCAAGTTCACTTGTCATGGAGTGTAATTTTTATGTCTTGCGTTTTGGGCACAGAAACTGACAGAGCATATTAAATTTGAAAGTTATACAGACATTTTTAAGAATATAATCAGTTTTGCTTCTGGAAATTTCTGTGCTTTCAGCTTATAACAGATCTAATCAAACCTTCTCCTTGAGGTTTTCCTTAAATATTAACATCACAGTGAAATAAGATATGTAAGAGAATGAAGCACAGCTTCGGGCATTCCAAAAAAATTTTTTTCTGTGGTTTTTATTTCCCAAGAGGTTTGTTTGTTAGGGCTTTTTTTTTTTTAATTGGTTTGCTCATTCTCAGAGACACGCGTTTCAGAAGCCTCTTTCCTAAATTTCACAAAGTTGTACATAAGATGAAATACAGAGAAAGACTGGACTATACAGTCTTTCATCCCTTTCAACCTTTGCAACTTCTCCCCTCATTTGCTACATGAATAATTCCTTATCTATCCAACTTGTTTCCAAGCAGATGAGATCTTAAAGTCACAATCTCATCTGTGTTAAATAAAAATGCCTGTTATACAAATAAAGCAAAGAAATTTCCATTTTGTTACTGTTATATTGGAAAGTCAATGGCTTTAAATCCTTTGTCATTGGCATCATCCTTGTTTCACTACATGAAACATCACAGATATGGGAGGAAAGCATTATGAAAGCTGAAACCACATGTAATTCAGGATGATGTCATACTGGGTGTACAACAGCCTGATCATAAAGGCTGCTAGACCTCTGTTTAGTTTTTCACTTCTCCAGGGAACAAGAAACTGAAAAATATAAATGTTCTGTTGCATAGTAGTCACTTAAACTATATCCTAAGGTTCCTCTTCTTAACCTGTCTCTTGAAAATTGTCCTTAAACCAATTAGAAATATTGTGCTGGGCAGACTGGATGAAAGTTATTAAAATACCGCTAGTCATGGAATTAATGCTTTATTCACTACCTTATTTGCAAAGTCATAAGTATCTAAAAGTCTTCATTTTTCTGACTTCCATTCAGAGTTAGAAGCTCTATCACACATGCAGTATTTCATTTGCTTTAAGGGGAAAAAAGGAAAACAACAAAAAAATGTACATAGCTTCTAACTTGCAGTTCTGGATCAGCATGATGTGTTTTTCCCCTATTACAGGCAAGAATTTTAAATATTTGAACAAGTCTGGTTTGCACCTTTGATTTTTTTTTTTCCCCTGCTTAGGAATTTTTCTCATAGGGCATATGAGATTTTTCAAGGCCAAAACAAAATGAAACAAAAAAAAAACAGTAATACCAAAAGAAAAGCTGGAAACTCTCTTATCTTGAAGTTGTATTTTTTCCCATCATTATTCCAAACTGTGTATTATTTGGGGGAAATAAAGTGAGGGAGAATACAAGAGCAGAAATTGTCTGAAAAATGCTTCTTTCTTAACAAACTTATCACTTGATTGAAAGACATTAACAATCTCAACTGCAACTGACTTACCATAATTTTTTCTTCATCAACTCTACCCACCATACAAGAGAGACGAACTCAAAATTCCTTCTCTGATGAGAACTGTAACAAAGGGACTTTGTTAAACTGGGTATTCCACCTAACCATCCAACAATCTTATCTCACAGAGACATTCAAACACATCTACAAAGCATAATACAGAAATGTCTGCTATATACATCATGTAACAGTTTGTTAATTTTTTTAAGTCTTTGAAATTCTATTTATGTGCTAATTACAGAGGTGCAACAAAAGGTGCACAAGGGAAATAGCAAACAGGCCAGTCTCCTTCACTTCAATAAAAGTACTTCTGCCCACTCAAACGAATGGCACATAATGCTTTGTATTAGAAGATGCACTGAGCTTCAGCAGAACTGATTTTTTATATCTTCAAGCAAGAATAAATGCTTTTGTCCCACAAAACCCTCTAATGTCAAAGATATTCTTTTATCTGTCAATGTGCCATCTGGACACTGTGCCACTATAAAAGCTCCCCACTTCGAATGAACAGAGCTGGAAGCACTTAGATCTTTTCTCTTCCTGTGTGATGCTGCCAATGTAATTGTAGCTACTTTGAGTTTATACTACCTGTGCTCTCTCTCCACAGGCTGTGGAGGAAAAACGATGGCCTGAAAAAATCCTGAGGAGCAAAAGAAAGGCAGCTGGTGCAAACTCGGGATCAAATCTTCAGTAGATTTTCAGACATTCATTCAGACTTCCTTCCAGGTGGAAAAAAAAAGATTTAAAAAAATTTTAGAAAGCATCTCTCAGTATCGTGACAAGTACGTAATAATCCACAGAGAACATTTAGAAACCACATTTTCAACTAATGTCACCAATTTCAGAATTGTGGTTTGGGTTTTCCCATTGAGTGCAAACCATAGTCAGACCCAATTTTAATATTCAGGAAGGTATTCCTGTGTTCCAGAAGAAACAATCAAGCAATTCCTTCTCTCTTGAGTTCATATACAGCAAGTTTGGAAGAGTCAATAGCAAAGCAGTGCTTCTAGGAATGTGTTTTATCCTACTGGATGTGCTCTGTTTTGTTGTAAAAACTTTAACAAAATACAAACAAATTAAGAGATAAACTGATAAACTCATACAACACTCACTGTCCACCTCTTTTCTTTTTTACTCAATGTTCTGTTCTTAGGACATCACTGGCTGCCAGAGAAGACCCTGATGTTGCATTCTGCTGCAAGTCATAAGCTATAAATTATGCTGGTGTGGAGCTGATCTCACGTTGCCTCTCTTAACACTGTTCTACAGTGTCCAAAATACATTTTTTAGTGACCATTCAGGTAGAAGAAGGTACAGTTGATTTTGTTTTTATGCAAAGCACTTTTTCCCTACCTACATAAGTCCCAGGTCATCTGCTCGCTGAGTAGTCCTTTGAGATTAGAGACTTTTTAAGGCAGGGTCCATGAGCTTCAGCTCAACAAATTCCAGTATTTGTACCAGTTGCTGCCCTAATACCTTTGAGGAGGCAATGCTGAGCTTCTGTTGGGCCTTTCTGGGTCACAGACTTCTGCTTTTCATCACTTGGGCGTGTCATCCCTCCTGACCCATGCAGAGGAGCTGCAGAGTTTATCTCTGTTTAATTAATGGATACACATTAAGCCTGGAAATTACAGCACCAGCTTTGGGACACACAGGCTCCAATCCCCACTCCAATGAAGAGTCTTGTTCACTTTCCGTAAAAAGTAAGCAAAGTGTCTTGGGAAAAGAGTTAACAGTGTAAGTGTTTCAAATGGCAGAGTGAATGTGACATCAAAACCAATATAAACTAGTAATGCTGACACCATAAATAAATAAATGGGGCATAAAAAAGTACAAGTGAAACCCGACTTCATATAAAGCAGTTAATTTTCTTCACTGTAGTGGAACTGGAACTAAGATTACATAAACTAAGATAACTTTAATGCTTTTACATAAGAAGGCTTCAGAGGGACACATTTACAATTACTGTATATGGCAAAAAATCCTTTGTAAAATAAGATTAAATGTTGCTGATCTGTATTTCAAGTCCTACAACTTCAACTCAGAAGCACACTGTCCTCAGTCTGCCATTTTTGCAACCTTCAAAGTCCTTAAATAAAGGTTGTACACTAACACAACACTTCCCATTTCCCTAGAGCTTGAAAAGCAAGATGACTAACAGTTTTTGACAATGGAAATGGAATGCTCCCACTGAGGACTCTGAGCACAGACCATACAGGTGATGTGATGAGCTCCTAAGTGACTACATTACAATAAAAAATGAAGCATCCTTAATCCCTATGCCCTGCCTTTTAGAGCACTGGCTTTGAAACATCTGTAAGCACACCACATGTCAGGAGGGACAAGTCAAGAAAGCATCAAAGTACAAGTTAAAGGCTCTTTTATCTCAGTCCCATATGTTTCTACATTTTATTCTAATTTTTTGTTTCATACATAGCAGAGCTGAAAGTTGACAGATCCAATAGATGCTATCATTTTTATTCATCTCTACACCAAGCACCTCATATTTCACTATTTATATAACAAAAAAGATTTCCCATTTACGCCATAGGTGGCTGATAGCTCCTAGTTGCCTTCCATATTTTGATTTTGCTGTCCATTTGCACTGAGCAACAGTCAGAATAGATTGATTGGAATATCCATGATGTGCAATAATTATTAAGGGACAGAAATTGTTCAGTGAAAGATCCTTTAGATACATAATTACATTCCCATGTAGTTTTCTAATCAATTTCAAATATCTAAATGCATAAGGACTGTCATGTAATTGTAATTCAATTTGATTCAGCATATAATACAATTTTACTAATGTCTATATAAGACATAAAAAGATGAGGTACCTTATACAGGAGTGTATCATTCATTAATATTATTGAGGAACTGTCTTACTAAAAAGTTACTTCTGAATTTTACCATGTCTTTTGAGGGATGAAACTAAATTGTCTTTTGCATTATTTATTGCATAATTTTTGAATGTCTCTATCACACTCATTGTGAATCTATAGCTTCATACATCAAAAAGAAATGGGGAAAAAAACTGGGTATAATATTTAGGACATGTAAGTAAAAAGTACAAATATTGTCAATTCTCTCAACTACTCAGAGTCCATCAAAGAATGGCTACTTAGTTTCAAAATCTATAAAAGTAATATTTTAATATTTCAAAGGTGCAAGAAAATGTTTTATCTCAGTGGCTCAATTCCTATGTAAGTTATAGAACCATAACATAATTCAATAGAACTCTGAAAGCCATTATATAAATTAAAGCACTGGTACACATGGGTAGGCAGCTGATATATACACTTCTTAAAAACTTGGAAGTTTTCAGTACAGTTTGGGTTCTTTAATTTAATAAAGAGCATATGCCAGTCTTTGAAAACTCTTTATGTAAGTCATATCATCAAAATACACATCTACCCTTATTCTTCTTAACAGTAGTCTGCCAAAAATCCTCAAATATCACAGAGATGCATTTAGACTTTCTCATTAATGTATTCCGCTGCTTTATATAAGGTTTAAGAACATTTGTGAAAGGAAAGAAAGATTTTCTTGAGCTTGACAAAATGTTATTTGCTGTTATTTATTTCTTCTAAGCCATTAGATACTGGGCATCTCTGTCTTCAGAAGGAATCAGCACCAATATCTGGGCATGGGCCTGTGAACAGGGAGAAATGTTGCAATTATCAGAGAGTCTTAGTAAACTTTACTGTTCATAATGCCATGAATTGAAGCAAAGAAATAAAATTTTAATTAATTTAAAAATGCAAACTATGAAAAATGGTTGTGAAAAATATACTCAAAAAGAAGCTACTTTAGAGTATTTTGAGTCATAATATACACAGTGAAAATGTAAAGGCCAAAAGCAAACTTATTAGAAGGACTCAATCTTCTTCATGAAAGCAAAAAAACAAACAAAAAAATTATTTGCCTTTGCACAATCCTATAAAAGCAATTCTGTGGTGTTTTTGCAGCTCAGTATGTACATTTATTCAAATGGTATGACTTCCTTGAAAAACTGACATTTCTGATTCAAATATATAACCTTACTTTTAAAATAACTATCTCAGAAAAGTCTTTTTTAATGCTTATTTTTATGGGAGAAAATAAGATGGGGAAAAAAAAACATGAAAAAAATTCATGTGTTTGAGATAAAGTCAGGGAGAGATCATTTGCCAATTACTGTCACAAGCAAAGTAGACTTGATATGTAGAAAATTAATTTTTTGTATTGCAAATTAAAATACACCTTGGTAGTGAGCAAAAAAGACGAAATGACAACATTTCCCTCGACTCCCTTTTTTTCCCAAGCTCAGCTTCAATCCTTCACTCCCATGTTCTCCACAGTCTCTCCATCCCAAGCAGTAAAGGGTGATGGGGACTGAGGGGCTGCAGTGAGTCCTTGGCAGTTTCTCTCTGAAATTGTGTTATATAAACATCCACATGAGAGTAAATCTGCATCCATAGTATTTCAAAGCTATATATATGATGAAATAAATATACTTGTACTCTGATTAGAAATAAATGTAAAATTCTCAGAAAGGCTGATGGGTTTGTTAAAAAAAAAAATAAAATCCTTACTACCTTCTGAAGTCAGTAGAAGTTTTCCCATTACCCTAATAACAAAAGACAGTTGATAATTACAACTGCCAATAAAATTTGTTGTCAGCATCACAATCTTTGCCTTTTTGTTTTGTTCAGCTCGTACTTGGCAACCACTGAATCACATCAGTTGTCTAGCACATGGTCACTGTTCACTGAAAACACAGCCGTCCTACACTGATGCTAGCAAACTCCTTACTTGAACTAAAAAAATACATCTGATTTCATCAATGGATATGCAAACTCTTATTAAGCAAAAAACAAAAACCCTCATCAAGCAAAGGGAAAAAACCAGCCAGACTACAATTGAAATAAAACCATCTGCATATCCTGAAAAAAGCAAAGACAGCTTTTGGCTTATGTTGCATTTGGCTTATTAATAATCTTTGCTGTCTCCCAATCCTCTTTCTTATCCTCTACAACTCTTGGGGAGAGGGGAAAGGCTGGTTTATCTTGTTCACAAGTTCAAATAATTTTTTACCATAAAACCATGGTTCAGTTTCATAATGTATTTTACAGTTTATAGTTTTTTGCCTAGTTCTATACATTTTCACATTCATTTTAATAGAATTAATCAAGACAGTATTTCTCAAATACACGACAACTGCATATGAACAGGATATGAACAGGAAATTTCATACGGAAGTATTCATAATTTTCTCTAGTACCTGAGGGGTAAAGAAATTAAAGGTAATTTTTTTCCACAAACAAAGACTCTATTTTAATTGGATATTAGAGGAAAAATCGATACAGGCAGTGGCCATTCATGGATTGTTACTGTAGTAAATGCATTTGCAAATCCTGTGCTGTAGCACCAACTAACAGGAATTTATTTCACTAAAATTGCAATTTTAAAAAATTATATATATTTTACAAAGCAGCATCACCTCCCAAAAATCCATGTTTCATGAAAATAAACTGGAATTAATGAGCTCATTAAAAAACTTTAAAATGCCCAGTCTTTCCCACAATCTTTCCCATAGCCCTTCATGCTTGCAAAAATTAACGATAACTACACCACAGATGAGAAAGTCAGAGGGCTGTGCTGGGACAGAGGAGAAGAGAAAGGAACTGGAGCCTGATACAACATAGAAAAGTAAGGGAAATATTGTTAATTAATTTTATTATTTTATGTACATATTGTGGTACGGAAAACCTCTAGCTGGATTAATTTTACAGCTGAAGATTCTGTAAAGACCCATTGGTTGGAAGAGACTGCCATGAAACATCCGCTCCAGTTCAGCCGCAAATCAGCAAAATTAACAGAGCAGCTAATGCAGAGGCCTGCAAGACTTGAGACCATTCTGGAGATCTGGTTGAAAGTGCAGGACAGGATTTTTGAGGAATCAGAGTCTCAGTGTAAGGACCAGGAAACCTTTGAGACCTGCTGGGAAATATGACCAAACTCTTGCTGAGCAGGAATCATGAACTGAAATGTAAAATACATAAATCAAGAAACAGGACTTCCTGTACTTAAGAACTAAACAGTACTGAATTATTTTTTTGATTGTCTAGAAGGCTGTTGGGAGGCAACAAGTCTGTGTTCCTTCCTGGTCAAGGCCTGAGGGGTAGAAGATTCAGGTTAGTTTAAATCTTCCATTATTTGCTAGAGAAGGAACATCTAAGTTAAAAATATATTGTCTATGTACTTTATACATAGATAGTTTAACTATTCAACTGAATCACCTTGCCCTACAGCCAATATTTTTATTCTTTTAACCAGCAACAGGAGTTCCCAAATGTAAAAGGACTGAGAACATGAGAGCACTTTACAGACACTGTGCCTTGAGTCCAAGAAGAATTGAAGTTGGGCCAGCATACTAAGACTTCAGAAGAAACCATAAACACTACCTCTAAAATAATTTTTAAAAATGCAGTCACCATTTTTTGTGCTTTTTTTCTATTATACTCTGCAAACTTACTGGAAACCACAAAGTGTAAAAATAATTAAGTTTTAGAAAGTCCCCAGCAGCTGAACCTATATTGAACTCCCTTGAAACTGCAGAGTTCCTCAAGCACTGTAATAAACACTTTCAAGATTCCTAATCCTAAATGCAAAGGCAAAAAAAAACAAGAGTGATAAGTGATTCATATCTGGTTAAGAAGGTTTTCTAAGTCTAAAATATTACCTTGTCTTATATCTATGGAAACCAATAGACAACAACATTGATAAAGGCATCTTTCTCCTGCTCATCGAGTAGAATTTCAGAAAGCTCCATTCAAATCAATAAATTTTCACAGTAGGCTGCAAATCAAATCATTACTTCCTGCTCAGAATGCCTCAGAGTAGCTCCACACTGACAATCATAATGAATAGGGAATAAAGCCACAAAATTGCTATTTAGCAATTCTTAGTTCCTAGGCATAGTGACAATGAACAGAAACACAGTGGCACCCTCCAGAGGAGGAGGAATTGTATGTAGTCGTGCCTCAGATGAGGAATGTAGAGTTGCTAATGTAGTTTATTAGATGCTATTTAAATCCCTCACACCATGAAACACAAGAAGATGGTAAAAGAATCCAATAGGAACTGTCACAACATCATGCTGATTTTCATTAAATTTGTTGAAAGGGGACTCAGCATGGAATTATTAAACTGCTTTCAAAGGCAAATGACTAAAATGCCTCATCTATTTATAGCCATTCTTCTCAATCACTATATTTTTATGGTGACACCTGCTAGCTCCTGCTATATTTAAGGTTCTGTCAGGCTTTCCTCAAAACCACCATTTTTTCAGTCTTCTACGTTGGTAACAAAATAAACTATCTTCCTTTAAAATTAGCAATAAAGCTATTTAGGAATGGTTTTTAAAACAAAATATAAAGACACCTAGTAAGACTTGTCTTCTATGTAAAGATCTAAAATTATCATCATGAACTTACAAGTTTCAAAATTATCTTTGTGTTTTAATGACTTGGAAACAAAACTGTTCTTCAATAGCAAATTTATAGAACAGCAGTTTATATATAAACTAGATACATCCTTAATGTATACATACATATATGTATGCAAGAAAGTATTTATATATCTATTAATCGTAGAATGATGTTCTTCTTGAAAATATTTATAAAGAAAAATGTTTCTTTATGAGTGAACTCAATGGTAAAAAGGAAACCCAGATATCATAGTTTTTATAACAAAAATCTCTGCATGCATGTATTTAAGTCATAGGGAAGGTGCCTGTGATTGGGGCTCTAATTGGAAAAGAAAGTGCTGCTGTAGCAATTTAATATATGCAAAACAGTCCAGCAAGGTAAAGCATCACAATACCAAATACATTCTAATTGCTCTACTGTCAGAGCATCAGCAGTGTGAAAACAGTTTCGAAAATATCCAGGGTCTTAGAATCACCCAAAGTTTAGATCCACTAAACTAGATAGCAAATTTCATCCTCTTATGAGGACCTACAGTTGTCTTTTACTTGATTCAAGGCATTATTGATATAATTTAGAAAATCAATAGTTATTTTTATATAGCTTTTAACTTACGAAGTCAGATAAATCATCAGCATTTCAGTCCCTTTTCTTTGATCATTCACACATTCAAAATATGGCTTTGCCTCCTTAAAAAATTCCTACTTGAGATGCTTAAAAATTGGTCTTTGATTATAAGGAAAAGCTGACTTATCAGCTGGCCCTACAGATCCATCTGAGCTACTTCAGATCTTGAGATACACCACATTATAAAGAAAAATCGCCCTTGCAAAGGAAAGAAAAAAAATTCAGGAGAAACTGCTTTTATGAAAAGGGTGTTGAAGGTCCAAGGCACCCAAGATCACTAAAAAACTGGCAGAGGCTGGATGTTTCCAAAGAACTGACAACTACAAATAATTTTCAGAGCATGAAAGCATCCAAAGAACAATTCTAGAACAAACCACTTCTTTCTTAATTTCATGGTAGAAGCATACCTGAATACCCAGCATTGTTCATCTAATCTGTTGAAATGTGTTTTAGTAATTAAAAAATTTAATTAATAATAATTTTAAAAAACACTACAAATCTTTCATCAGATCTGAATTTTGACTAGGCAGGAGCAGCCATTGTGACTTTTTAGTCCTAACAGTACTCAGGGAACTGAGCCCAGCCTAAGTAAACCTGTATAATTTCATTGGTACATGCAGTATCTAGACAACACCTTTGGTGTTAACTATCATCCCACCTTTTGCTTAATTCAACTTCTTAAAGCCATTTGAGCATGAACATAACTTTATTTGTTTGAGGAATTGTTGTATTTTCATATTTAGATATCAAAATTGGATGGGATTTCTGAGGCTTCAAGTTACAAATTACCAAAATTAATTTTTAAAAAGTAACAGCAGATATAAAACCACTGAAGTCTTTGCAAGCCCTTGCTGCAAAGCAGTTGATAAAGACAAACTCTCCAAATTCAAATAATAAAAATGCATTTTATAGTAAGTTTTAGGTGATCCATTGTTTAGAAGCTTTTTGAAAATAATTCAAGATTAGGCCTACTTGCTTAATTCATTGCAGCATGTAGGATTAGTAAGTAACAAGGGAGGATTAATAAATAACAGATTTCCCTTGAGATGCAACTTGCAAACAACAAAACAGTTTACAGGAGGCTTGTGAAGATACTAATTAGATTTGCATCTACAGAAGATAATAGAAATACATCAATTTACCCTCACTACAGAGCTTGTTCATCTAAAAATAAATAAACTATAAGAATAAATTTATTAAATTCAAACCCGTACACAGCCACCTGGAACATACATCGTACCTGAGGTTTTGGATATATTTTGCTGATTTAACATGATCACCCCACCCAGGGGTAGCACCTTGCACTTGGCTTTGTGGAACCTCAAGAGACTGGCACAGACTCACTCCTTGAGCTTCAGCCTAGCACTGAACTGAACACTCGCCCAGGTGTTCACATGCTCATACATGGGCTGAGGAGGAATGCTGCAGGCTTTGAAGTGATAGGAACAAGAGGCAGAAAGCATTCCACAGGGACTTAGAGCTATCTTATTAATGAATATTTTGCCAAGGATTTGCTTTTGAAGATTTTCCCTGATTTTCCTTCAAACCTATTCAAACACTAAAAATGAAACCATAGAAGTTATGCTCTTGTGGTTGAAGAGAGGATGAAAGATTTTTAGAAAGACATAACATCTTATCTTTTCCTAGAGCACCTGCTACAATCAAGAGAAAAGACAGTTGAGACAAAAGGAAAAAAAAAAAAAAAAGGACAAGTTTTGTTAGGTCACAATTAAAACAAAGAGAAAAATTCCACTTATACAAAGTGAGGTAAAGCAAGTACTAGTTGATATCATGAATTTGTTCTGAATCCTAGCTCTATACTGATCTGCTGTTGAGTGGCAATAAACGACAATATTATTGTCAGACAGATTATACAGTCCAAGTGCTAGAATTTTGCTTCTTTGACCAAAATAATTTTCCTGAGTTCACCTACAATTGCACTTATCCTTGGATAAATTACAATGAAGAGGTAAGAACTTCTCAGGCTGTCTTGTCTGCAAAGGCCTTAACCTACAATGCTTTTACCTTGGGAATATTATTATTGTTAATTATCTGTATGGGATCACATAGATATGTCTTACCTTGATAACAAGCAATTAAAGAGTTGGGGCTTTCCATTTATCACGTTTTCTGAAATTCTTTCTTTGTGCTAACAAAATGCACAAGTATTCCACACACTAATTCCAGAATAGGCGTGAATTGCAGAAATAGATGAGTATGTCTCAGTGACATCTCCAAATAGGAGATTATGCAGGTAGGAACTGGGTGGACTGTCTGTGGAGGATAATAGGCATGAAGCAAGAACTCAAAAGCCACAAAAGCTATCATTATTGTTATTAGATACTATTTTCAAAGGATAAACGTAAGTGAAAACACATTGAAGATCATGTCTTGGTCAAATTACCTTATTTTATTACAACTTCTTGCTCTATATTTTGTATTAAATATGCACACTATCTACAAATCCAGAAATATCTTCTCAGTCAGATTTCAAAAACACAATAATGAGTCTGTATTGAGGGGAAATCTTTAAAGAACTGTACGATGCCTACCTGAGCAGGAATGCAAATTCTTATTGCCACATACAGAGTTCAAAACTTTTCTCCATATTAAAAATGTCTTTAACATTTTATGAATTGGTGCTATCATGAGCTTTGCATTTAAATGTATGTAAATGGCAATTAATAGCAGGCAACTGCTGAGTTGAAATTGATTACTGTGTCTTATTTCATGATAGTCTCAAATTTATCTGTGTAACATAAGTTCCGTAAAAAATAAATTGACTTCCTAAACAGCAAGATGTGAGGAACTTAAGCAGCTGGAGGCACATGCCAAAACCTCAATTCTATAATGTTGAAGCAGATTTTTTTCACAAAGACTAGAATGTGTTTAAGTACAGAAATAGATCATTATTTTTCACTTCCTCTTCATGTACTGATATTCAGATCAAAAGGTTCTTTATAAAGACAAAGAGAGCAAAATCAGATCTCAGAGCAAGTACTGGCCAAAAATATAATGCCTGAACACTTTAAAAACATTGAAAAAAGGGTGATATCATTGATTATTAATTTTTTTTTTATCACGGTCCATTTGTAAAGAATGATCCCAGTTTTTATAGCTACCATAGCCAATAATGAACATTTCTCCCTTATAGCCCTCGATGAGCCCATGCTGCCAGGACTTGGCTTCTCAGCTTGATATGGAAAAAAGAGGGACTAAACATAACAGTTGACACACTCATTACCACTGATATGAGCATAAAGCATGGGGTCAGGTTTTTTAGTGTTGCTTTATTGCAATAATAAAGATTGCTCTTTTATTTTCTCATATAACTAATTAGATTACAACCACCTAAATAAATTCTAGTTTTATCAAAAATCCATCCAATTTTTGGTACGTACAAGAATAATTGTCCAGTAGAAAGCTGCTGTATTACACTATTTCTTAAGAATTTTTTGTCAGGCAATACAAGGTTTGGAATTTCTGACTTCAGTGCAGTGACTTCATCACTTGCTATCTTTCGATTAATCAGCGTGACTCAAAACATTTTTTGCTACTAAAGTTAACCTTTAAACAGCAGGTATATATGAGAATCATAAAGCTGGCAATCATGGCTGGCCATTGAGACAGTAGGTTAATTTTCTGAGGGCTGCATTGTAAAGACAGCAAGAGTCTTTTGGGACACTCTTGATGGAATGTGTCCATCATGACAAAGTATATTTGTTACTAAAATAATACACAAGGTTAAAAAATCCCATGTCTCAATAAGAATTATCCCTTCAAGTTAAAAAAAAAATCACATTCCAAATCTGATAAGTTAACACCTCATAAGTCAACTTTGTAAAACAAAATCTGTCTTAAACACAAATTTAAACTAAAAAAGGACCTTGGACATGAATTAATTCCATAGAAATGCTCAAATCCAGAGCTTGTCTCTTTTAATCCTCAATGCATATAAAAACTGCATTTTTGAAGAGGACCATCACCAAAGATGCTACTGTAAAAAGTAAGGCATAAAATAAAAAGCAACCTTCCATCATTTCTACCCTAAAGTTAGCATATATAAAAATTAAGCCACCAATAGCCCTAAGGACATTCCTTGTTCATGAAACACTGACTGCCTGGGAGAACAGACACTATTTTTGCATTGCAGGGTTAGCACACACAATTTCCCAAACACAAACTGAGCATGGATTTTTCAAAAAACAAGTTTGGAAAGTAATGACAATATCTAAATACCATCACAATAGCTACATAAAAAGCAGTCCAGAAATACAATTTACTACAAAATGACAAAAGTAAATGTAAAGCATTTAGAGGCTCACAGATCTCTACTGCCATATGGTATCACAGCATTAGATGAGCATAAAATAATAGCTACCTATTGTAAAGTTAATGGAGTAATTTATCTCATAAAATGGATTTTAAAATCCCACATGAAATCATGCAAAAATTTCCTGTAGCTAAATACCTTAGTAAGCAGAAAACCTCCATTGCATTTGGCTTTAGTATTCTTTTAGCTTTTATACACCATGTGTTTTCAAAGCACCATAGTCCCAAGAAATTACCAGTATCATAAATGCTAGACAATGGAAATTTTTATTAACCCTACCTAACAAAATTTTAAATTTCAAATAGTCAGTTTAAATGTTTAAATAGGTCTGCTTCCCTTGAAGGGTGCAGGGATATAGCTCTAATACAAAATAAGAAGTAGAGTAGATAATGAAATTGGACTGTGCACTCCTGTGACTGCAGAGCACGTGGCTGTGAACCCAGAACATTCCCCGAGGCAGAGCACACCAGCCTGGTGGAGTACTTGCTCTCAAGTGAAAAGTGATAGTTAAGAAGAACAGAAGAAAGTAACCTACATGGATAATCCTGTCTCAACTGCAGATATTTCTTTCCTGGAGACCCATTTTTCAAAAACAGAGGGAAGGAAAACCAAGGAAAATGCCTGAAAGGAATGGCCTATCTTTTGCTTTGCAGCTTTTCAATCCCTGCTCCATGTTTAGGTGGTAAACATCACTTTTAGCACATCCCGTGATGTAGGTCAGATTTAGTCCTGCGTTTACCCTGAACACATCCCCTGTTACAGCCCCAGGGTCATACTTCAGTTAGGAGGGTTCTTTTCCATTCTAGCACTACCTGCAGCTGCTTCAGCTGGAGACATTTGTATTAAAACTTTCTGTGTGAATGGACATCTTCAAGCAAAATTTCCCATCTGTCTCCCCTAAACTCCTGTCCATCCCTAACTTTCTTTTTTTTAAGTAAGAGGTATTTCATTCAGCATCTCTAGTTTCTCTGTACTTGTAACCTTCAGAGGAAATCAGATGACTGCTTTTCCTTAGGAGGCTCTCTCTTCTCTGACTTCCCTAACTTACTACTACAAATCTCCTACAAATTTCTCTGGACAAGAGAGAAAAAACACTCTTCCTTTGCACATTCCAGAAACAAGTCCAAGAGCAGCATGTCACGCCGTAGAGTCTGCATGTCATAGAGTATAACACCTTAGCTATTAGTTATATTTATTTCAGCTGCCAACAAGCTAGTTGCCTAAAAAGAATATTGTTAGCCACTGTCGTGCCTTTTCTCTTAATAATCACCCTTTGAATTTCTATCTTTACTACTAAATCGGTAGAAAGTATGCACACATTAAATAAATGTTTATAAAAATGAGCAAACATTTACTCTGCGTATTGGTTTTGAAGCATGCATTATAGTTGCTGGTTTTCAAACCAGTACTTTAATAAGTATAAACTTATTCTGTTTGTTTTTTTATCTATTAGGCCAAAGTGTTGTGTGTTTTTCAATTAAAAAAAAAACTGTTCTGTAAAAACAGGAAATAGACTGCAAATTCAGTGTACACTAAGAAAATGCTTAAACAGAAGCAAAAAATGGGAAAATTGCCAACTGTAATAAACTTTTTACTTTCCACAGTATAGCAGACTACTTTAGGAAATGAAAACATTCATAACCTATTTCGAGGCAGAGATGTCACAGAAAAGTCTGAGCTGGGTCTCTGTATTATGAATCTACAGTCTAAATTGACAATTTTGGTCAGCAACCCAGAATTACACACAACTCACCAAGTCTTGCCTCTCTCATTAAGTGGGGCACATGATGTGCAGTAGTTTTAGTATGGCTCCAAAGTGGCTCTATTAGTGATTCAGTATGAAGGCTATAATTCTAAAGTGTTCTAGCTTTTGAATAGAAGCCACTTAAATGCTTGGGCAAGATAAGTTTACAGAGAGAACAGTGCTAGAAGCAATCCAGTTACTAAATCACTCAAAATGCTATATGCTTTCTGTTCTCTCTGGATATAGTACTTCAGCTTTTTATTCACATTCACAACTTGATAACGTCATAAAGTTCAAGTTACTGAACTGTTATTTTTAATTCAAAAAGGATATTGCTAATTTGAAAAAAAAAGTTAGGAACAATGCTAAAAAGACTTAGTCTTTTCAGAAATGTAAGTAATCTCATTTTGCATATTTAACACTCTGAATGGTTTAAGTCTTCCCATATAGATACAAAAAAAAAAAAAAAAAACCAAAACAGTGTTTGGTATTCTATTTCTCCATTAGTAACAAAGACAAAATTCCAAATGAAAAAAAAAAAAATTGAACAATCCTTTAGATTCCTCCTAATTATAGAGAATATCATTATTAGCACATTCCTACACTTGTCTTTGCCATTCATGATTAAATATAAAACTGCTACTTAAACCACATAACTTTTTGTTTGTTTCTTTCATCCTTCATTTTCTTCCTGTTTTTCAGCAAATCAAATCCAATTTTTTTTCCTGGCTTCTTTTTGTGTCTTTTCCTCCAATCTCACTTCATCACTACCGCCCTGTCTTTGTCCTCTCCCCTGTCGCTCTAAGACTGAGACTCATATCAAGCTAGTCTACATATCCAGAATATTTGCTCACTGGACAAACTTCTCTCCTTCTCCTTTAAAACCCTTAGTCAGCCTTTGCTTCCCTTCTGATAATTGCTTTTGACTTTTTTAGTCCCTTTTTTACCTGCCACAGAGTTTAGAGTGCTTGATTAAATCAAGAAGCATGCTAAATTCAGAGTTCTGCAGATCTATGTTTTACATTTTCATGGACTTTAAAGTATGCTAGAAATTCAGAGAATATTCTCTAGAATGCTTCTGTTTCTACTGTTACCTAATTAAATAGCTTTGCTAGCTTCATAAAGTGGTATCCAGAAAGTTATTCTTCCACTGCTTTAAAAAAAAAATGTTGACAGTACTTTCAAATATTAATTAAATTTTTTGTTACATCATTCACTCTCATAACTAATCTTGTTGAGGTTTATAACTAAAGTAATTCTAAGATAGAGATACCAGAGATCTTACAAAATAATTTCTCAAAGAGAAAAAAGCTTCAAGACATTTCTGAGCAGCTGCAAATCCAACTTCAATTATCTGGATTTATAGTTGGCTCTCTCTGGAAAATATCTTAGCATTAAAAGAAAGCTGTTTTAGGACTGATGTACACATTTGATTGTGATCAATCTAATCATACCCCTTACAGTTAGATAATTGGGATGCTTATTTCACAGTTCCCTGAAGGCAGATATCCAGCACTGAGAGATGCAACACTTGAATAAAACCAAATAAAAGTTCTCAATGTTGATGAAAATATAAAATTGTGTGTTATTAAAGTATGAATACCATGCAAGGTATTTATTTTTAGGGGGCAATATAAAAACTGGATTTTATCATTCAGTTTATAGGGCCTTCTAAAAAAGAAATATGAAAGCTTTTAACTAGGTATAACAGGTTGTAAATTATTATAACATTTACTAAGGTCACCATCTAAAACATATATAAAAAGTCACTATTAATTCTTTTACTTTTTTTCCAATTCCTCTAAGTTCTAGACTATCAGGATAGAGAGGATGGATTTGAGCTTAAAATTTTTTGGTTGTTTTCAAAGAAAAGGAAACATGGAGAATACTGTAAAAGATGAGTGAGAGGCATGTTCCCTACCTCCTGGAAATATGAGTATCTCCTAAAGCATCAGCTACTTATAAAACAAAAAAAAATGTAAATACATACCTTCAGAATACTAATAGATCCTCATACTGTGTTACGTAGACTTGACAGACATTTAGACAATAAAACTTATCCCTGTCATTGAAACAAAAATAACTTTATGGAGCTACATCTTTAACCACTTTCTGAAGAATTTCTTTTACTTCTTTTCTAATTCAAGGAAATTATGTTAATCAATCTCAGTGCATTTCAGGTGCATGGAAATGGAAAGAGCAGGTAAAGGACAGAAGCAGCAGTACACTATACTGGGGTATTGACAGCCTTAAAAGTCTGTATTTAATTAAGTACTCTCTGGGAGTACTGCAGACTACGAATATCCCAATGGCAGCCTACCAGCAGTTTGCAAGATTACAGCTTCAGAGGGGATTAAACCTGCCAACTTCTTTTTATAGCTCCTACATTACAGAGACTTTCTTCTTTTCCATGCTAGATTTCAATAACTGGATTAATTTTTAGTTTGCTGAAAGCATTGTGAAGAGAACTGTCCCTTCTAAACAGTTCCAAAATGGACACAGAGAGAGTAAGTACACGTGTTGCCATGGACACAGGTGTATGTTATGCATTAAACAGTCCCAAATCCATTCTCTTCCTACAGGTTATCTCCAGTTTTAAGCTAGACTAGAATTACATAACTCATCCTCATCAAACAGTGGATGCAAGTCCCCCCCTGACACAACCAGAAACTATGTGATTCTGTTTCACAAGGCAAAATCATTTGCAAAAAAAAAAAAAAATTGTGATTGATAGAAGTTAGAAGTAGAGTATTGACAAACATTAACACACATATTCTAAACTCCTGGCCCAAGGAGGTCTTTGTTGTGCTTTGCTTTATGACTAATCCTATTCATTTCAATGGCCCATGTGCTCAATTGGCTCAACATCCTGTTGAGGTCACAAAATTCACACAAGGTACCATTTTTACTGGAGAAATGAGGTGATTTTACAGGTACAAAAGTCCTTCCTAATGTGACCATCCTGAAAAATTTTTCTTTTATCACCTGAAGAAGCACTCAAGATCCCAGAAGCATTTGTTTCCATCTTACATTTCCTCACACATGTACCTACTTTATACCTACTGTTCTTACAAAAAAAGCTTTCTTCTTCCAACAGGCATGGTCTCATGTATAGCCCCAGATGAGCATAACTAGCACAATGCTGAGCAAGGCCCTGCAACTCAAATCCTAAAACTTGAACACTCATTCCTGCAATCTACAGTACTTAGCTGAAAATGAGAAATAACACAACCAAGTGTCATCCTCAAAGGCTATCAGCGTATAGAGGGATATATTTTCGTAATTACATAATGTGTAATGTAGCCTGATTTTAGCAGTTTTTTAACAAAACACAAGTATCATGGCTCAAATAGATATGCTGAATTAAAAAGGAGATTTAAGGAGTATTTTTGATATATCACAAAGCAATTTTGCATATTATTTAAAGCACATTTGATGGTATTTGCTCCATTGACAATTCAAAAGGACAGCAGTAATTGTCTAATAATTTCTTTTTTTATATGCATACTAATAATGACAGAGTGAAATAGCATTCTGAAATATTATTGCTCATTCTTTGTGTATTTATCCCTCCACAAAATAATGCAATAAAGAATAATGTATCAATAAGAACTGCTAATACTCACATTTTGGCCTGTAGAACAGTCTTTGTATTCTACATTCAAATCAAATTAGATTTAAATATTAAAATAGCAACAATGGTGAATGAGCGCAATTCTCTTAGGGCAGAAGGAGCACCAACTTTAGTCTATATATCTAAAAAACAATAAGCTATTCATCTTTGAGTATAAACAGAAGATAATTTGCTCACAGCAACATAAATATGGCAATAGAATGTTAAAATGCTTAAAATTAATCATGTTCTTAAATGCTTCCCTTCAGTAGAAGATGATTTATAAAGTAACCGGTTGCAATATGTTATAAAATTCTTTGACACCTGAAGCAAGTAGGGAAGAATATATTTTTAAAGTATCATAATTTTGAAGTAGAAGGGAAGTTGTGACAAAGAAAAAAAAGAGCATGCAACAAAAACATAAAAGCAAGAAATTTGAAGAGTCTAAGAATGTGTTATTTCAAAAAGAACAAGTAACATGTCTGATTCATCACCATAATTTTATCATTTCATCTCTAGCATTAAACAACTTCATAATCATAAGTTGTCCTTTAAACTTCACAAAAAAGCCTAGATTTCACACCATTGTGAGTAAAATATGTTTTGCTTTAAATGACAAGAAGTGTCAAAACTGATTGGTTCTGCCTTTAAACTCATCAATTTCACAAAAAGCAAAAATATACATTTGTGAACAGAAGTGTAGACATGTTTTGCTGCATCAGTAGCTAGCTCTTCTCTCATTGGTTAGTTGTCTTTTTTTCACTAAGTAAATAACTCTTAAAACCATGTTGCTCATTTGAAAAAAAAAAACCTTCTAAATTCTCCCACATTTTTGTGTTTTTACTTTCTTTTCAAAGATGTATTTTTTTAAAGCTCTTTGATAACCAGCACAATGAGGAGTATAGAAATCTTACTTTTCAAAAAAAGGCAAATATTGAGATGAAGATCCAGATTCTGCTGTCCTGACATATACCAAATATACATTTTTTTAAAACTTGCATTTTCAATGCTATAGGGATTTCATCATTAGGGTAACATCACAAGGGAATGATTGGGTGAGTTAACAATCACTGTCAAAGACATTGGCAAAAATAAGGTTTTGTGTAAATTCGTTTTAGAAAACCATTCAATCACATGTCCTCCCATCTACATGCCACTACTAAGTTGGTGTGAGAAACAATCTGACCAGTAGAGTAAAAGTATAATTCATTCTCATGTATTCACCTAAGCAAAAGCATATTCAGTGACCATGCCATTCTCTAAAGCAGATCAGTACCTTTGCCACAGCAGTAACCACATCCACAACACCCAAAAGACTTTAAGTGAGTTACTGAGCAAACCCCTTTTGTATTTCATTGTTTACAAATGTAGCCACAAAACCACAATTAAACTTCTACTTATTACAATTTTTCAGTTTGTGGTTTGACTTCCTCGTTTGAACACTTTACTGCAAAACCAAGGTTCAGTGGAAAGTTCTAAGGCTGTGTATAGTTCAAAACACTCAATGAATTACAATGCTTGTAGCACAAAGAGAAAGATAATTCTACACAATTCTAATTGGAAATTTTTGCTCATGCATGATTTGTATCAAAAACTACATATAGCTCATGAGCCTGTTTTACTTTGGAGAGACCTAGATCCAAACCCGTGACACACGATAGCCCTTCAGAAGAACACTGGATGTTTTGTTAGAATATAAATGTAAGAAAATAAATTAACAGTAGATCCCTGTATTTGAACATCATATAAAAGGATGATTTTTCTAAACAACTCATGCTACATGATATTACAAAGTTCTGCCATTCCAAGTTGTATTTTGTGATGTAATTTATAGGGAAAAAATTGTTCACTGTAGATTGAAATAATTTTGGATTAATTTATTCTTATTGAACAACCAGTGTCCGGCTTGCACACTGCAAAAATGTTGGCATATTAAGACATCCCTGAAACACTGCTGCTATCATCTCTACTTCTTGAGTTTACCAAGACCATGATTTCCTTCTCAAAGGTGTTTTGTCTCGTGTTTCCTCTCATAAGAAGAGGACAATCATCTTTCTTTAAGTACAGTTTTAGGGAAATGGTGGTTGTTTAAATTATTTCTGGTATGAATCTCATATCAACATTTCCCTAAATTACAAGACTATTGTATGTATAATAATAGGAAATACATCTATTAGAATACAATACCCTAATGGGTTTTTGTAACTGGTGATTGATTGCTTACTTCAAAGTATATTCTTTTTCAACTTATACAGCTGCAGGGATTTTACATCTTCAGAACTTCTTCATGCAATTGCAACCTAAGTTACATTAACCCAAGTTGCAATGGATTTTGCTTTTCAGAAAACACCTGTCCTATATGGTCAAAACATAGCCTATTTTTTAAATTCAAACAGCTTTAGATCAAGCAAGTCAAGTATAAAGTATATGGCCAATGAAGATAGAAAAACAACTGTGGAATTGACCTGAGATAGTGAAATAAAAGATGTTGTCCCTAAAATTATGTACCTGGATTAAAGAGCTAAAAAAGACCCTTCAGAGCAAAACTAAATCACAGCTGTTCTATAAACTGCAAGAGTACAAGGAAAAAATTCTTTTATACCGTCAACCAAATGTTGTGAATTTGACTAGCAGCAAAAGAAGTTCTTACTAAGTTTTTACTCAATCTAGTAACACCTGTTTACGTTACAATTGGGTTTTTTTACAAAGAATACACAAAAATTACTGTGTACAAGTTAATCACAATAGTAAGCAATAATTAATTTTATTCTGAGTAACTCTGCTATAAAAAGAAAGTAGAATTAATTTTGGTGATTAAAATCAGTCAGTCATTCCCATGTTTACCCTTTCATTAAATTGCTATCACTCCAATACAAGATGTCCTATTGAATCATTTATGATGAGAGAATACTTATATTGACATCAGATTATTTTGGAGCCAAGAGGGAGTGGGAACACCTATCAGACAAACAAATTAAAGGATATTTAAGCACACAATTACACTTGCTACCAGCTATAGACTTCGTGAGAGTTCAGAAACTGCTTTTATTCTGTGCTGTAGGACAAGTAAAATGTGAAAAACTGCAAATTTTGCTTGTGATTTACACATAACTATGAAAATAATTACAACCAGTGGTGGAAATACAAATCAGTGACATTAGTGCTTTAACTTGAATGATTTTTTTTTCCCCCTGACAAAAAGGGTCACTGAATATTTCAGAAGCATAAAAATACTGAACTATTCCAACCATGAATTAAAATATATTTATTTTGTCTACCAGAAAAATCTATTTTATATTTTTACCAGCTTGAATATAAAAATATGGAATGCTGCACATGGATATTAAAATCATTCTTAATAACTTCCCTTATGGTGGAAAGCCTTTTCATCCCTATTTGACTGAAGAAACAGGAACCCTAACAGATCAGCTAGATCCCAAGCAAGACAACATAGTGACCATTTTTGGCTTCTTTTACCAACAACATGCTGAGCTTCAGTCTATTGATCAGTAACCATACAGCAAACACAGGCAAAGTCCCACTGAGGATCTGCATGGAAGAAAGACCCTTGGGCAGGAAACAGCACAGAATTAAATTGAATAGCACCATTCTTTCCATCACCTCAATTTTCTGGTTCACCATTCTTTATATATATAATTTTAAACTAAACCAAGACAACTAATGATTTTCATAAGCTGAATCTTTATTTTTGTTTAAAGGGACAGGAGAAGGAACCAAAAAAAGCTTCTGGATCAAGATAAAACCAGGGAGATTACTTAGCAATTACCACCATGGACAAAGCAGACATCTTAGGAAAAATTAGTTTAACTTTTGAGAAACAAGACAAATATTAAAACTATACTTTTCCATCCTGTAGCAGAATTTCTTAGGGAAGGTGGATATAATTTGTATTTGGACTGTAATTTAATCACCCAGACTGGGCCTCATTGTTGAGGCCTGTAGGAGTTTGTGGCACAGGTAGAAATTCAGTGCCAAATCTACGGCGCAGTTAGAATTACAGCTTATGGTGTTAGCAAAGGACAGTAGGCTTTCTAGAAGTTAGCAAGTATAGTAATTAGTGTGGACACCTTAGCTGCCTTAAAAGTTTGTTCAACAATGTGTGTTTGCATTTTTCCCTGTGCTGTGTGCCAATGAAAAACCACCTGTAAAGGTAAACTATGTAGAAGTGTATAAACCTGCTATTGTAGCTGAAATAAAGTAGAGAACGTAGCATTAACCATATTGGTCGGATCTGCGTTTGCTCTCGTCCAACTTCCCATTTATTTTCAGGTCCCTTTGCTTCACCTTCCTGCATTTCCCAGGCTCAACTTCACTCCATCATTCCTGACTCCTCTACCCATCCCAATGTGGCACGAGAGGATGGGAGTTGCAGTCAGAACACACTGGGCTTTTTGTCCTCCACTCCTTCCTCCTCAGTTCTGCTCCACTCGAGCATGGGTGCCCCACAGCTGCAGTCCTTCAGAAACTTTTCTCCAGCATGGACTCTGCACAGTTTACAATTCCTGTCAAGGAAAAGCTGCTTCAGCATGGACTCTGCATTGGCTGCATTCCTTCTGGAATACCTGGTCAGGCATGGATGCTCCACATGCTGCAGGGAAAAATGTGCTGTGATGCCTGGAGCACCTCTTCCTTCTCTGCTGTTTCTCACTCTTTTTATTTCCTCCTCCTCCTTTGTCTGCTTGATTTTATTTTTTCCATGTTCCTAACTGCATTTTCATAGAAGTACCAACTTGGCTGGTGGGCTCAGCTCTATGTGTGGTGGATCCATTGCAAAGAGGCTGTGACAAGCAGGGTACAGTCCCTGACCATGTCCCACAGAGAACACACTTGCAGTCTCCCCACCCATCCTGCTATCAAAACCTTGCCAGAAATATCCAATATGAGAATCAATTAACAGAAATACAGGGACATAAAATCTCCCTCAGGAGTTTACCTACTGGATAAAAATCAGTTGACAACCTGAGTCAGAAGCATATACTTAAAAATAATAGATGGGGTAAATAATGGGGAATAAAAATCAGAATGCAACAGAGGATATCAGTCATATGAAACTCAGAGTTCAGGTAAGAGCTGGGAAACTACAATCATTTGTGAGACTTCTTAGTGAAATCATTTATTTCAATCAAGTCTTTTCCATTGTCACATTGTTTAGAAAGATCTTATTCCTGACTACCAAGTCTTGGACTTAGCAATGCTTAAAAAGCCATGCTGTGGTATAAGAAAAAAAGAACCTACAAAAAACAATCAAGCAAACCAAAAGAACAGACAAAAAAATCCGTGAAAAACCAAAACCACACAACAAACCATGACAGCTTCTATCAAATTTCTCAAAAA
The DNA here is from genome assembly GCA_024734555.1 of Trochalopteron elliotii. NCBI lineage: Eukaryota > Metazoa > Chordata > Aves > Passeriformes > Leiothrichidae > Trochalopteron > Trochalopteron elliotii. The sequence continues at coordinate 7,878,673 of JANPWX010000008.1, forward strand.
CCTTCTTTCAGCTGTGGGTAGAAACTAAGAATGCAAAATTTCAGCCAAGCACTAAGTTTAAAAAAATTCAAATTATTTAAAAACTCCAGTCACACAAATCCAAATTTATTTATAGTCACAATATGCTTCTTTCAACAGTTAAGCTGAAAGATACTGAAATGGAAACAATGAATTCACCTTATAATGCTAATGGATCATGTCAGATCCTGACATGATCCTGTAGCTGACAATTTTCAGGATAAGAATTTAGTTTATCAATATAAACAAATTCAGTGTTTATAGATCAAGCAGTCCACAGAGTATTACAGCGGGAAGTTGTATAGTCAACTAGGTAGTATTTCCTGAAATGCTTTTAACAGGGAATATGGAAAACAGTTTTGTAAAAACTAGGTGAGAAAAGAAAGTGATGAAGGTAAAGATGGAATGATGTCTTCCAAAGCTATAAAAACACATGCTGAGATTCAGGGGGGGAAAAAAATGGCAGCAGCTTTTAATTTTTTTTTTTCCTTTTAAGACACTGAAGTCCTTATTCTGGCAACTAAAGCACTTATTTTTTACATCAGCAGGTTTAACAAGAGGCAATCATTTAAAAAATAACATTTCCCGAGATGTAAATTTTTACAAATATCACACTCTATTTTGAAAATTACTCTTTCCTCATGTGTAAATACTACCTACTGTAAAAATCACGTTCCACACTATGATTATGCAAATTTCTTTTGGGTTTTCTGTACATCAGTAGCATTTTGTTTTCCTATAACTTTTTAAAGCTTTCTCTCCAAACTGATAGTTCCCAAAATGACAGAACAGAACTGGAATTTGAAATTTTGTTGTAAGACCTGCCAGATGTCAGTTCTGGTATTAATGGACTTTTACAATACTCTCTGAGCCTTTAATATTTTCTATACTTGGAAATGTAAATCAGCTCAAGACAATGTCATTGCCACATAGAGCTGAAGCATTGCTGAAAAGTTAATAAAGGCAAATGTAGACAAAAGGAAACTACCTTAAGCTTACTTCAAAAGGTCTGTTGGAGCTTTGCTGATTGTAGACGTGTTTTTGAAAGTCTAAAGTAGTATTGAATTAATTGTCCTTAAGTATCAGGAAATATACTAAAACAAAATCCTGATCCAAAAACCACTTTAACTGTGTGAACTACTGTAGATTCACACCACATCCATTGGTCTTGGCTAAAAGGAGGTTCACTGTGCACAGGATGAAGTGAACCTGCACAGAGCCATGAGCATAAAAGTTACATGTGAATGGAGCAGTCTATATCTCAGTCTATGTTTTGTTGTTTTTCATTTACTGCCTGATACAACAAAAAACAGAACCTGAAAGTGACAGCAGTTTTATGTTTTAAAAGTCACAGCACTTTCTAGCTCCTGGATATTTCACTGCATACGACACACACAAACAATACATTTTTGCAAATCCTTATCCCCTCACATTTATTTTACACACTGAATAGGGAAAATCTCAAGTTCAAAGTATCTTTATTCAATACATTTCCAAAACTGAAAACGGGATTCTCCCAGAGCTTTCTCTCATTCAATCTACATTTCTTGTTGAATGAGACAGATTATTCCTAATTTTTTTTCCAGGTAGTATCCTAATCTCCATAAATCGTATGCTTACAAATGCACTTTGGAAGTCTTACGCTGTTAGAATATTCAAGTGATTTGTTCTGTTTCTGGTTAAGACACACATTATTACCAAATAAAGACAAAGTAGTCTGAATTCCATTAAGTAATTAAATTCTTCCAACTGAATCAATAAGGATTGGATGAAGTATTTAGATTCCAGTTTTAGATTCCTGTATGAATTCCAAGTTCTGAAGATCTAAGCAGTTTCTCAGAACCTTAAAAAACACAACTTAAACTGCCAAACTTTACTCTCTTGAGACTTTCCCATGGATTTGCAATATTAATGTTAGTGAAACCATTGCAACACTAAAATACTTTTAGACCTAAATGTGCAATTCCTCTCAGCTAGCTGCCCTGCCCAAGAACAACAAAACTTATGTCTGTGTTCTTTGCAGGGTCACTCCAGCAGCTGGTAAGTACTAAAAGGCATAATGCTTAAAGACAAATCAGTCAAAACCTCCCTGCCTCTCAAACCAGACTAAAAGTTTAGAAGTGACAAAAATTTGCTATGTTAGCATTAAATAACCCAAATTTTTCTCAGCCTCTGATATTCCATTTTTTGAGATGCGTTGACACAAACTACAACATAGCTGTAGGTATCAAAAGCTATTTCTATTAAGATTTCTCCATACAAAAAAATCAAATAATATTATACCAGTATTACCTTGTATCAATACTGTCTCCATTAAATTAATTTAATCTCCAGAAAGCTCAACTAACTTGCATATTCTAATTAATATCATGCTGAAAATAGTTAATGATGCTAAATTACAGCAATCTTTTTAAAAGGGTCAAATTTGTCGATCTGCATTTAAGCTATAAACATCAGGCATGAAAATGAATTGGTTTTGAAGTAATACTAATTCTGAAAGGTCCCACTTAAGAAAATTATTTCCTTCCACAATTTTTATAATGTTTAATCAAGCCACCCAGAACAGAATTATGACTGAATTGCAGGGTTGTACTTCTCTTCCTCTTGTTCTTAGCAGAACCCCCCATTTTCTTCCCTGGAGTTTCACAGAAGTTCTTGGCTCTCCAGCAGGATCTATGTAGGCATACAGCAGAGCACACCTTTAAAACTGTTAACATCAGGTTGCTTCCTCACATCTTAGAGATTTTTTTATTAATGTGTAACTTTATGCCATTGTATATATGTTCCCACAACACAACAATTTTACACTGCACAGATCAGCACCAGTAACTGCCAAGTACTAATTCTCATAATGAAGTAACATGCTCTAGAATTTATGAGTGCTAGTTCACATGCCTCCATTTCCAATAAATAGATGTCTTAACAAGTCACTCCACTACCTGTTGAAATTCTAAAAGATAACTCATTGGAAAAAAAGATGAAGCAGCTGTAACAAATCATCTGCAAAGCAGCATTATTTAAAATCAGTGTTGTGTTTGCCAAATACAGATAGCTATACAGAATATGTAATTCTTCAGTTTCTTAAACACTGAAAGGCAACTCTGCATTGGTACACGCAATTATGAAGCTCTTGAAATGTATTTATCATTCCACTATTCCCTAACTATGAATTGCTATTCTAAATAAAAATGTTCATGTTGTCAACACCGTAGTAAAACACTGTCATTCTTTCCAGCAATATTAACACATTGTAACAGAGACAGTGGTTTTGATCATGCTAAAATTTCAAGAGACTATACCCCTTTTCAGATATTCAAAATTAAACAGCAGAAAGAAAATTATTCATGTAATTTCCAACTATTATCAGGAAAGCTGGCTGCTAGAGGGATAAAAAAGTAGTTTTTAATGATGGAACAGAGAATCAGAGATGCACAAAGGATGGGTGTAAGAATGAAAGATCTGATGCTAGTTACCAAAAAAAGAATAGAGGACAGAAGCAATGAAAATTAACATGACTAGGAGTCATTGAAAGATGGAACACTTCATGCTTGTAAAGGAGGTTAAAATACCTCTACAACAAGCAGCAGAGGAATACTAGAAAGGAAATTAATCACCTGCATTTCAGAACACGGTGTAGAGGATGTGCCATATATAACATGGAGTTCACATAGATCAAGGAAGATAAAAAGGAAATAAAGCAAAAGCACTTCCCTCAATGAACACTATCTATTCTGTATACCCTAAGGCAAGATTCTCTGGAAAACATATTGTCATCACGTAATTAAAGATTGTATCACCAACTACACATACAACACGGCCGCATTGAGGTTACCTGCATCATCTTAAATCAGACCCTCTCAGATCACTTTAATGGCTTTTGCAAACAGGGTAAACACATGCAAATATTCCAGATGGATGCTGAATGTCATCTTTACTGCTGGGTAGTCAGAGATCATAAATACATAGAACGTGCTAACACAGGATGCTATTTCTCAAAATCTGAAAGGATGAATAAATTTTAGTATTTTCTTTAAGTTACAGCAACAAGCTTCTGCCACCTTTTTATTGCGAATAACAGACATGAAATAAACTTCGTAGAAAACAGCGACAGCAACAAGGTATTGCACCTCTCACCAGAAGCTATTAATGCTTCCTTCCATGTACCAAGAAGAATTAATCATCTCTTCTGCAGGTAGAAAACATGTCTTTGTTTGGTGTCCAATACATCTGTTATACATCAAACTTCAAGTACTGTTGTTTCATTCAAACGTATTACTTATGACAACCTCACTAATGGTATTTTTCACTAAACAAATAGCATCTATTTTATTTTAAAATCTATTCAACAAAAATGGTTTCTCGTTTTTAACCAAAGAAGATGATCACATGATTTTTTTTTTTTTAATGTAAACAAGATAATCAATTCTTATTCCTGCATGAAATTTAAATGTAGGACAATGCCATACTTTCCTAAAGGGAATGGTCTCTGTTACAACAGGCACAAGCTCCAAAAATACTGCTGCCTTTAAATTCTGTTTTGAGCACCACGAAAAGAAAGCAGAAATTCACGCACACCATCATGGAATGAACATTTTCTTACAGAAACTATTTTTCATAAAAGTTCAGTAAGAGAATATTGTTTATAAAAGAATATTCTTTTAACACAAGAACAAACTGTACAAGATTAGTATTTATTCTAAATTATTGAGAAAAAATATACTTATTATTTAAATACAGCAAACATATGCCCACTAGAAAACAACTTATTACAAAAAGCTAAAGAAACAAAACTGCTATGATAACAATTAAAGTCCCTTTATAGTAAAATGATTAAGTGGAGGATAAGTTTTGTCCAATAGAGGAGAGCACAACACCTTGAGAATTTCTTTTAATACAGGAACACCTTCTTAAAATGGGAAAGGGAGCCTTTCTTCACCACTAAAGGTAGTTCCTGTTTCATTTGGGATTGCATTCCAGGGGAAAAGCCAGTGGCATGATCAGGCTTTCCAGCTTTAATCAGTTTGCCTCACATTCAAGACCGTTTTACTTAAACACAGTGACATATGGAATCTTCTCCAAAAGACACTGAAGTGGAACGTCAATTATAATGCTGCTAACTCTGAAAATACACTTTTAACTGCTCCCAAATGTTGAAAGAAGGCAACCCATAGTAAGTAATTGACACATAGAATGTGGATTTTTTTTCAAAAATGTCTTTAACCATGGTTCTAGAGCAGGATTTAAGCTCATGCAGTGTAAACAGCATGAAACAATGAGGAAACAAGGCTTTTACTTTCCTCTCCTGGCAACAGGATTATGAAAGTATTTTATCTTCAGCCTTAGATCATAGAATTCTTTCCAAAACAAAACAAAAAAAAACCCTTAATTTAGTCTGAACAGAAAATATGCCAGTTCTAGAAAGAGAAAATGAGATGCTGAAATCACACCTGGAGTTCAAATGAAAATACTGATTAACAGTTCAGCATCACTGTATGTTATACCCCATAATATTTTTTAAGAAATAGTCATGAATAATTCAAGTCTCTGTTTTAGCCCCTTCATGTTCTCAAAGCTGGTGTCATTTGGAATAAATAATAATGCGAGTAACTCCACTAAGTATTAGCTAGCTTGTCTGAAGGAAAAGCCTAATGTTATGAGACTTATCATAAATACCTTGCCCTGCCTCTATGAAGAAAACATGGATGTGTGTCCTGTACTGGATGACTTTGTCTGTCCTCCAGGTATGCCCAGAGGGCAATGTCAGCTATAATGACCCATCTGTTCACTACTGGCAAGTGGCAAACTTCTAATGAAGACAGATGTGGGTCACCCTGTACAAGGAGGCTGCAGGGTGCTAATGAATCCACCTAATGGTCACTACCTGCCTCTGCTGACTGATTGATAAGCAAAAGGATTAAGCTTCAAAAGCACAGACAAGTATTTCAGGTAATCATTAGTCTTACTAGGAGATCTCTGTCACACTGCTTAATACACACACACACACACACTTTAATGTTGTCTTCTCCTATTTAAAAAAAAAGGCTTCCATTATTTTACTTCAGACAATGTGAAATAACTTGAACAGCTCAGCAAAAGATCTCATGAAAGACTCACTGCTGTTATTAACCAGAGAAACAAAAGTTTGCAATATAGATAGGAATTTATAAACATGACCTCGTACACTAAGAGTAAAATCAAAAACCTTAAAGGAAATAGCTACTAGTTGCAAAACCCTACAGCTATTCATCCTTTCTAAACACTACAATCTGACAGTAGTATATGAAAGAACTTCTTACAGTGAACTCTATTCACACAGACCTCAAGTTAATGGATTTTTATTTTTTTTTTAATAACAGTTACTACAGAAGCAAGTGAGGATTTGACTCATTCTGTCAATTTCTACATGAAGGTTATGGCACCACAAAAGCCAGATACTTGTGACAAAATATTGCTGTAGATCCAACCATTCATCAATTCAAGCAGTGAGCAAATGTCAGGAAGAGTTATTATGGGGAAACTCCAGAGAGTGAAGTTCTCTGGAGATAAAGGAAGGGGAGGGCAGGGAAGAAAAAAAAAAAAAAACCCACAATCAAAACAAACAAAAAATACACACCACACCAAAACCAGCCTGTAGTGAAAAATGTTATGACTTTGAGCTAGTGTGGGGTGAAACCTGCAGAGCACATTGCCATCTGCCAGGATTCACCAGGATTTTGTTAATAACCATTTGCAACAAAGCAAAGTCACAGCACTACCCAAAAGTACAGAGATGTAATAAAATGATTCAGAAAGCTAAAACAAGAAGGAAGTATTTTTATGCAAGAGGATTTGGGGAGAAGTAGCTCTCTTGCTTTCAGAATCAATTAATTTCTATTCAAAACACCACACAAGAGCACCCATTTAATTTTGGGTGTAACTCTAGCTAGGAAGTACAAATTTACTAAGGGCTGCAAATCATCCATTGGGAAAGATTTCTTACCAGGTATGCCAGGTAATGGTATATTAAAATACAATCCCATAGTAACGTTAAACCAATAACACATTGCATCAACAGCTGGTCTTATAAAAAGGCAGAAGACATCCTTACTAGAAAGCAACATTTTATTCCTTGCCATGCTCATCTGTTGAATAATCTTTAACAGAGCCAGTGACCTCATTAGACATCCACACTCTTAACTGTAAATTGAACATCAAGATCCCAGCACTTTCATTTTACACAGTTCACTACATTCTTAAGTGGAGGGACACTGGCATTTTAGAAAAAAATGTATTTGAGAACTAAAGAGAGTTGTTACATCCTTATCCTAGGCTAAAAATAAAAGTGAAGTTATGGCTTGATAGGAGTCATGTAATGTTTATCTAGGTCATAACCAAGTAGAAATTCTAGAAGTCTTGATGAACAAAAGCTAATACTGAACAACCTTAACTCTAAGAATAAAGACAAAAAATGGCTGTTTCAATTTTTTTTATTCAAATTGGACAGAGTTGTAAATCTGGTCTATGTGTTGAACTTGTTTTTTACATCCATAAAAAACTAATGAGTTGGTGACACTCAGAAACTTACCTTGCATATAAACAATGATTTCTAGTAAATATAAGGAAATTTATGCCTACTCTGTGAGGGTATAAATTACAGTTTTGCTTAAAATATGCCAAGAGTGACTCCAGTGTAAGTTACCTTTTCAAACAGATTTAAATTCACAGATGATTTACTGCTGTTCCCAGAAGAGAAATGATTAAGCAACCTCAGAATTTTGCCTGAGGCAACAGAAGCTCTTCAAGATCCAGTAACTCCACGAACCTGAGAATTTTATTTTGCAAGAAGCTACTAATGTTACATACAAGATAAAACTGACTCTATATGATGAATTCATTTATGACAGGTGATTTCACTGATGTATCCTATGAAAGCAAACTAAAAGTAGTCAGACAAGGGGGGAAAAACCACCAAAAGAAACCTCTGTGAGCAAGGGGCATCAAACATAGGTGAAGTATTGCAAAAACAGCAATTTTTTATTCATGGGCTTACAACAATAAGCCCATGTTGTATTGGGCTTATTCACAATTTCCCCAGCAAATAAAAGCTACCACAGTCTAGAAAAACATCCTTTAACATTTAAAAAGAAACCCAAGTGTTAATATCATCATAATAGCATGAGTGCAGAATATTCTGAAGAGAACTGCTGTGTTTGTCACATAGTTCACTTGCCATATAAGGACCTGCAATCTATTAGTGAGAAAAACTTTTAATTCCAGTTAAATCTGGTTGTTAGGGACACATTAACCTGTACTCTATTTTTCTCTATAATACCCACTTTCCTTTAAAGGTATAATTACAATTGACAAAGTATACAATAGCTTTAAAAATTTACAGTCCACACAGAGAAGACACTTCTACAGGATTGAAACACAGTAATGAAATGGCAACTAAACTGACAAGTTTTTATTACATCCCACCTGTCTTTTCTCAATGACTAAAAGAAACTATCCTAAAAACTTTTCAGAAATTTGAACCTTAAAAAAAATCCAGCCAAAATCTGCATGGAGAAAGGAAGTTGATTAAATCTACAAATCTTAGGTAAGAGCTCTTTCAAAAGGCACAAGAATCTGTGCTAGGCCAAAGCGTTTCCCCTCTAATCTTGATTATACATGGATTTAGAAATCACATTATTGTTTTCTGCCTCTTTTCAGAAAACTTTTGTATAAGTGAATATGTAGCATTATTTCTAATAAGTCCCTCTTTATTCTTTACAGTAATTAATACAGCTCATTCATTTTTTTCTGTCTAGGAACCTCCTCCAAGTATCTCATTACTCTCATAATTTCCTCTAAACTGGCTGTGATTGGCCTCCACATTTTATATTTGAAACATGCTAGAGGTGACACCATACTGCAGGTAAAGTTTGCTCCTTGTAGCAGCTCACAAGAATTATTCAATATCCATTGCAGGCCAAACTTCTTTGTATGCATCCTAATAGAGCATCTGGCCCTTTTCCCTTTTTCACAACAATAACACAATTTTTACACAAATAAAGCCTAAAGATAGTTGTTCCTTAGCATTATTCAAAGCATTTGGAACAAAACTACCAATAAATACATCTGTATTATGGAAAAAATGAGAAACTGGCAGTATTTCTCCAAGCTGGACACGTTTTCCTTTCTACTGCATCAGTAGCACTACCAACTGAAGGATGACTCTCCAGTCCTTTCTCTGAAATTATCCAAGAAAATATCACTTTGCGCTTGCTCAGTGAAAGTTATCACAAGGAATGTCTTTAAAAGCCTAATTTCCTTAAGACAAAGTATCATGCTGATACTACTACAAATGAAAAAAGAACCCAGTTCTATGAACTTTTCAGTGTAAAATGGGATGGTATCACATTTTTTAATGGGTCCAGGTGCATGCTTCACAGTTTTAGTTCAACTCCTCTTTTTTTCTGAGATGGTATAAGCCCCTTGCCTTTTTTCCTACTTCTTAGTAGGGAAGCAGCCTACACATGCTTCTTAATTTAAAAGCTATTTCATTAATTCCAAGGTGATAGTACTTTATATTAAGCACATATTTAACAGTACAAAAAGTTGGCTATAAATACATTAGGATCAACAAACATTTTACAGACTGATTTAAGTCCTCACAAACATGTACATAACTTTCTCACTGCATTCCTTTCTTGTAATTCAAAGGAATCAATTATACTTGATAAAATGTCAACATTAGTTATCTATTGAAGTTTGATTTAGATTCTGTATATATATACATAAACATTTATACCAAACTCTACATGGAAATTCTCTAGCATGGCCAGGTTCAATGCCTCTGTTCCCTCAACCCTTTACATAGTTTTAGTGTACATATTTTTAAAACTGAAAAATATACTAAAGTACACGCATGAACCATTCTTTCAAAATTCAAAGTCTTTTTACTTTTTAAAAAAGTTATTTTTTTGTTTTGTAGATGTATTAGACAAAGTATCTCTTGTCTGCTCTTTTTAAATACATCTGCGTTTTAGGATGTTATTGTGAGCACAGAGAGCTAGACAAAGTAAGAAAATGAACGGACAGAACACATCATAAAGTATTCTTTAATTTGTTTCATTGTCCATTCACTTTAAAACAAAATTTGCAAGTCCATCCATAGTTTGTGAGAATTTTTTTCCAGCACTTTCAGCAAGACTGTTGTACCTCCCCAACTGTACTACTCCATTTTTCATCTGCTTTATCTAAAAGATACAGTTTCTTATTCCACCCCCCCCCCCCCCCCCCCCCCGCCTTAAGAAACCTTCAGGAGTAGGGGAACAGAAACAGTTCATAATGAAACAAAGTTATCATGCAAAGTTATAGCTAGCAGAAATCACATTCTAAAATCAGGGAAATCGTGTAAACTGCACTACCTCCTTTTATTTTTTACTCGTTAAGATACTTTCAGAAATTTATTCATCAAAAAAAATAAGGGGAAATTTCATATTGACCATATTAAAAAAAAAAAAAACAACACTACACCCCACATGAACAATACCAAAAAAACAGCGCCTAAAACTCATCATACATTGCAGCAAAACTTAACACTGTAACCTCTGGAAAATCCTAATTCAAGCCCAGTTTAAAGAAAAAAAGGAAATCCAAATATTTTAAGACATCAAAACCTCAATAAGGTAATTTGGGAAATCCCTGTGGACATTGACAAATAGACAGTTACAGCTGCACATTTAAACGTTTGTGAATCTAAATTAGAATGAACTGAGGATTAAAACCACTGCAATTTGCAGCCTGGTCTTTAGAGGAAAAAAATGGATACGCTTTCAGGTTCAGCAGTCAATTCATCCTTTCTTGATAGTTTTTAACCTATTAGTCACTCTTAATCAAATTTGACTAAGAACTTGCAGACTTGTTGACATTAAATTAAAGTTTTGAGAAAAGAAGGACTATACTGCTCTGATTAATGCGCTGCACTGTAAGCTCAAGTCTTAGCATAAATCTGTGGATCTGCAGCAAAGTGCCATGAATGCCTTTAGAATACAAAAAGCCTACATTAGCATGCAATCCTTCCTGGGCACCAGCAAATACAATCCCAAAGCTGAGGGTTAAGTTTGGTTCCAGGAATGAGGTTTCCAGTTCCTGCATTCAATCCCAGAGCACATGGTTGAGTTCAGCTAAGTGTTCCCATGACTATTACCCACACACTCATTTGAACTGTGAGTCTCATTCCAGCTAAGGACAAAAAGATGGTTTCTACCTGGTCAGTTGTGCTTTCCATATCATGAAGAACTGAGATCTCTAAGATAATTACAACACACTGTTTGTCAGCTTCAATTACTGGGATGTACCCTTGGTTTTAATTCTCACTTAACATGTCTTTTCCTCATAATTTTTTTATAATAAATTTGTATGCCTTAGCACATAACAGAACCTGAAAAGAATATTGTAATCAGACATTTTGTGTAATTTGAAAACATGAGGCAGCATTTATTCATCAATTCTTTATTGAACTTTAGAGCAAGATAGAGAAAAAAAACCACATTCTCTTCCTCTGTTAACATGCAGTAAAAGACACCTCGTTTTTTATCAATTCCTGCCTACAAAGACTAGTTTTCCCCTCCCTACCAAATCCATCTACTTTTCTGCTTTGCTTCTTCCTTAGTAAAATGAGTTCTAGGCTATCTCATCTCTCTGTGTATCCCTTTAAATCATTCCTTGTTTTGCTCTCATGTCACAGGCAGATTTACAGACCCAAGGAAGACTGAACTACTTCACAAGGAGTTAAAGAATGCGGCGTAAAAGAGCCAAGAAGGTAAAATTTTACACTTAAATCCTTTACAGCCTTTAGCATGGCACACATCTGATCAATACCAAGAGAACAGCTGCCTCCCATAAGTGCTGTTCCCCCCATCTACATCACTGTTCAGTCCTTCAGTCTTTTTTTTAGTAAGACAAAGTAGTAAATTCTTCTTTATCACCTGAGAGTATTCCAAATAAATAACCATGTTCACAGTGTATATTTGAAAGACATCCTTGTCATTCCAAGAGATCTAATCAGACAGCTTTTGTGAGTTTATGCCATATTAATACAAGTACTTTCAGGATTCTCTGTAAGGCAATATAACAATCTTAGTTATATTAGCCTTCAGTTGCAAGGCTTGTATGTCAGAAATAGTGATGTTTCCTCAGTTTTGCATCCCCATACACAGGTTTTCAAAATTAATAAGTCCCAAAATTCACAAGATAAATCAATTGAATTTTAAGAACATTAATTTTATGCAGGTGGAAAGTTATTTGCAGGTTTTTCTCAAAACTATCAACATTTCTGCCCTTTGCAGTAATACCTGTTGGTTACTTCTTGTGCTCAGCTTTCAAAAGCAATGCTTGGTGTTCTATCTTCTCACTGTAAGCTGGTAGTATCTGTCCAATTTACCTTACAACTCTTTACAGTCACATTAGGTGAAAGTAGAAAAACTAAAAATGGACAATGACAAGAAGTTTTACACCTAAAACACATTTTGCTGGAGACATGGAAAACTCAGTCAAAAAATAAAATACAGGTGGACGTAGTGAAGTATTGATTTTTTAAAAAATTTTTCTAACTGCAATCTCTAAAAATATAAATATATAAAGAAAATTTTATAATAAAGTATTTTTACATAAGAAAAAGAGTATAGAGAAGATAAAGCAGTGGCCTGTAGCTCAAGTCTTCCCGCTGCATGCATGCCTAAAGGCTCCAAAATTTTGCCAAGCAAGGCAAACCCTCTTCAATATTTCATTTGTTCAGTTTAAAACAAAGCAAAACCAGCACAGGCAATTTATTCTGAATGTATTTTTCATGTGTATTTATCAAATCTTGATGAATTCCAAAAGCAGTCTTGAGTCATTTGGTTACAATTTTGACATATTCCAAAAGTGTATGAAAATACAGGATCACACAATGGGTGAGGTTGGAAGGGACCACAGTGGGTGGGTGAGTTTGTGTCACCTGGTACAACCTCCCTGCTCAAGCAGGGTCATCGCACAGGATTGCATCCAGATAGTTCTTGGATATCCTGGAGACTTCACACCCCCTCTGGACAATCTGTTCCAGCCTCACCAATTCTAAACATGAAAAGCTTAGGCTGTTAAATTATTTCACAGGATTTACACCAAAGTAGGAAAGGGGCACAGGGGGAAGAAGCTTATGGATTTTCATTCTTAACTAGTTGGAGGATTTTTTCATTTTCAATATAAATTGCAGGGGGCTTTTTCATCCTCTTATAAAAGCCTTACACCTGGAATCTGGGTATAAATTAGTTTTCAAAGAGTAGGAAAAAGCTGAAGTGCCATTGCCTCCTTTTCTTCCTGTAATTCTATTACTGTGGGATGAAGAGGTCATATTTTTTCTTGCCTCATTTTTTCTTGCTGTTGACTTTTTCATAATGCAGTTTAGCTTCCCTTTAGAAAGTTAAAGGAAAGATTTATGGGTCTTCAATTTTAAATGCTTATCTAAATACATTTAGTGGAAGCTATTCTATTACAAACAGCTGCTCTTTGCAATAACTAATGAAAGCCAAGATTACTGGCTAAAGGGAGGGGCCCCACAATATTGTTGTACAATTATGCAGTAAACCCAAAGAAGCAACACAAGCCTTGTTCCAAAAATGGCAAAATCACGCAGTTATTAATCACAGGATGATTCTAACAACCACTCAATGGAGAAAAATAAAGCTTAAAGAAAAGAAAGCAGACAATTTTTCAGCTGTTACCCACACATGTCAAAAAAAGCTTTAAGTGCATTGTGATTCTCTAACTCTAATTATGAGATATAGCACAGTAATTAGCTAAAACAGGCCTAGCTACATCACAAATTTTTAAAACTCTCTTGGTAGAAGCAATTCTCTAGAGAGCCCTTCTATTACTAATTTTAGGAAAAAATCTTCAAAGGAAATCACTTTAAATACTCAAGTAGTTTTTATGACCACTTCAAATGTCATTTAAATAAATCTGGCCAAGACAGTGAAAAGGATTTAAACCATGACAGATGCTTGCGCAGCAAATGAAGATCAACCAGCCTACAGATAATGCAAAGTGAAGTTTATTTTTAAAATTTCTTTTTCCAACTTCTAATGAATTTAGAGTTGCAGCCTGAAAACTTATCCCAAATCAGCTCCTTGGTTAAATATACAGATATAAGTAATATTTTTTTTCATTTTATTCAAAAGTTCCATAGATCCAGGCCTCTGAAATACATGCAGAAACTGCTCTGGCACAAACATCAACATTTAATTAACATTATATTTCTAAAAAGCATCAACAAAGTGTAAAACTCAAAGGAATAGACAATTTAGGCATTGAAGGTCTGAATCACACAAATGAAATCTGGCAATCCTTGGGATTTATGCCAAAGTGCCATTTATAATAAACACAGGAGCATTGCTTACCTGCGAACATAACCAACACCAGGCAGCATATTGATCATTGTGCTGCTTAAACCAACCAGCAGAGTCACTGAATGAGATTCTAAAATCTTGTTTGTCCCAAACTTTTCACACTAACTTCCCTTTCACTTTTAGTTTGAGAATAGGATGAACAATCTGAAACTGGAAGTCTCTCTTTATCTTTGCTGCTTTTAAAACAAATTCGAACAGGTCATTTATACTTGTAAGACACACAGAGGAGGAAGCAACGGTCATACACACATTTTCTAGTTTCTTAATGACCACTCATACAGCAGCAGAAATACATAGTCTGGAGTACCTTAATGAGCACCTCTACAGGAAGTTACAGACATAAATGAGATGCCTTCCTCTTAACACAAGGCAATAAGTTCAATGAGGAAAAATACTTCCTTACAACCTATTTAACAATGACCCATTTTGGCAGTCAAGAGAAGGGGCTAAATTAGGGATTAGTTAAATGAGGATTAATTTTACTATTTGCCTTCCCCTCTTCTCTCAGGATCTTAAATTCCACCATCACTTTGACCTTCACATCCCTTAAGAATTTGTCCTTTTTTCATCAGTAACAAGCCCAGCAGGGCATCCCTCCCAGCTCTGACTGACTCAGGGATGTTTGACTCTGCCCCAGAGGGCTGAATGGCCAAGGGGCTGAGGAGAGCTGATTGATATTCAGGAATACTCTCCTCAGAGCATATTCTAATGTGCAAAAAGGCTATCAAGTGTGGCAGAAGACCAACTTAGATGAGTCAAAAGCCCAAGTAAGTCACTGAAAGATCATATTTTTTACAAGCCATCAAGTATAAAGTAAATTGGCTTTCAGTAAAGGAAACCTTTAAAAATGTGTTCACTGCTCTGAAACCACAGCAAAATTAATAACTGTAAGGATTCGATTTCCAGTGAAATAAAAAGAAATGTCTACACATATGAAAAGAAAGTCTTCATGAAGTATAATAGCTCAGGAACAGGAAATGAGCCTGACTGCTGCAAACCAAAAGGCTAAAAAGCAGAAGACAATCAACATATAGCAGCATAATGTTAATAAAAGCAAAAAAACCCCATCAAATTAATTCTAAAAAATAAATATCTAATTTTTGAATAAACAGATAAAAAATAAAATACCCTGGCTGATTGTTATTTACTAAGTCACATTATATTGCCCAGAATTGGCCCATCTTGAGGTTTAAACTCACACTTTTTTCCAGTAAAATGATTGAAATACATCCCTTATATTTCAGGGAAGAATAAGTAACAGAGAGAAACAGGAAGGAAAAACTTAATTTGTCAAAGAATTTTGCAGCTTCTCAGCCATGTTTGTGCCCTATCTACAAAGCACAGCTAAAATTATAATAGCTGCCAGGCAAAATTGTTGTATAAATACCACTTAGATGCTTGCAGTGAATTTTATTCATAGAGCTGTTTGTTAGGGCATTTCTTTGCTAGTTATACCATAATTACAATATAAACCACACTCTAGTTTAATTTTATGCCCTTCCAAAGGTCTTGAAGCAGGTATTCCCCCAATTTTCTCAGTCACGTATCTCCACCCTCAACCCACCCTCAGTCACAGTGTTCTGTGCAAACAAATAGCAATTGTTAAGCCAATAATTCTCTAATACTAACAAGTTTATTTCACTAACAGCATTGTGATGGGTAATGCTGAAACCACAGAAAACAGTAACTCCAGTTATTAGCTCAGAGGGCTTTGAGGATTTACAACTACAGTGGCTCTCCAGCAGGGAAGCAGCTTGTGATTCCAGACAGAATATTTCACTACAGAAACAAAGCCTTTCTTTTTTTTCCTCTTATTTAAACAAGTTAGATTTCTCATTTTAATTCTTTTTCAGAGCTGCCTCTTAAGTCACACACAACACTTTGAGCAGATCACAGATATGTCTCCCAGAGATGTAGTGCTGATTGTCATAGGAAAGTCAGTACTAATTAATAATTTAGCTTCAAACTATATGGATAAGAATGCATAAAGGTGACAAGAGGAACAAAATTCAGGTTATCATTGTCCACAATCATATCTCAGCATTGCAAACCTGCTCAATGGACCACTCAATTATCCAATTACACTTTCTGCACACATCTGCATTGTGGCATTTCCAGCTGTCAAACACATCCAGCTGTGGTCCATTCAACAGATGTTATGGAAGTTGGAGCTGCAGAAACAATTCCTTTTAGTGTGAGGTATATAAAATTTTACAAATTTAATGTTCATGTAGATTAATTTTGTTCTCTTACATGCATGCTTCTGCCATACTTTCCTCTCCCCAGGCTGGAGCCCAAATTTCTGCTTTCCACATGAATACATTTATTACTAGTCATAGGTTGGAAAGAGCTGAAAAAAATGCACTAAGCTGGATAGAACACATCCAACTTGAAGTCATTACAAAGATCTGTACAAATATTTCGCTTCCCTTCATTGTGAGCTTTTCAGCTCCATGTTCAACTCTACAGATATATTTGCAATCCGAAATTTGAAATTTGCCTGTAGACAAAATGTGTCTTTAAACATCAGAAAAGAACGAGTTCAACAAATACAATATATATCTAAAACTTCACTCACTAATCCTAAATCCATCAAAAATGGTTCACAGCAAGTTTTAGGTGATTTCTAACAAATCTGATACATTGACTACAGAGAGAACATTCAGTTACATGCTGGGAATAAGGGTGATTATCAAAGAATATCATCTTTGTAGTATTTTGGAGGTGGGAGGAACCCAAAAACACCTTGCTACCAGTAACAGAACATGTACCCAGGATCAGCATGTACATTTCTATAATTCAATAATTTTAGCATTGAAGTCAGTCCCATTTCAGTAAAACAACTCAGTCATATTTTTCCTTCATTATACAGGATCCTGAAAATAACAGTTGGCCTCTTCCTTAGTTTAGATTCCTTTTTTATAGATATGTAGCATCTCTTTTTCCAGAGTCTGCATTCTCACAACCTCACAATAACAAAAACACCTCCACAGGCTTACATATTTCTTTCTTAGCATGTCACCTTTTCCTTGTAAGAAAGAAAAAAAGAAGAGAAAAAGAAAGAAGACCAAAAATAATTTCCTTGCTTATACAATTCCCCCTCCTTCACCATTTAAAGAAATTTAAGATGATCATTATCATAAAGGAAGCATAAGAGCTAAACTGAATTTTCAGAGCAAAAGGGTGACAGCACCATCAAGTGGCTCAGTAAGGCACTATTTATTACTGGTTTAATGCATAGTGAAACAAAACATATTGTTCAGCTATGTACAAAATGTTCTTTTTAAAACTAGTTTTAATTGTGACAGATTAGATCCTGTAGAAATATAATTTATTTTGAAGTCCATAATAAGGATAAGCATATTGAATTTTTTATGTGGTTAATTCTGTGGAATTACTTATATTTGATTACAATACTAATAAAGGAAGAGCACAATATTATTATTAATGGTGCAGAACCTTTCTCACAGCAGGAAAAGTCTTGTACATTCGAACCACACTGGTGGGGATCTCCAAGGACAGGAGGGCCCTGATCTCCTGATCTCTGTAACCAGGGAAAATGTTGGGCAGAGAGCAGCCTCACATCAGTTAGACCTCATTGCTCTGGAAGCTAAAAACATGAAATGAACACCAACCTGAATGCCACCCGGATGGGCATCAGCTCTGAAAAAAGAGAAGTCTTTTGTGTGTCTAAAGGAATGATATTAAACTACTAACAAGAACCTGTAAAAATATACAGCCCTGCTATGAAGGTTAAAATGTGCAGGTTGTCATTTTAGTATGGGATTTGTCTATACATCCCCTGTATCTAACTTCTCTCTTCTGGGGGCAGCACTTGAAAAGCAAATGAACTTTACATAGAACTAGAGTAGCACATTTAGAAACATATAATAGATATACGTATCTTAATACATATATTTAAGATATCTTAAACATGTCTAATACAATAGTATTTGTTTCCACAATAATGAAAAGTGTATGTTTTCACAAGGTATAAAGCCTTCTATGTTTTGCAAATCTAATTTTTTTTAAAAGGGGGAAAAAGCAGTCATTTTCTCATTTTATGCAGATGCTGCTTTTTTGTGTATGTACCCTACTACAGAGCAGTAAACCTTACATGACTGAAAAAGGAATTGGAAATTATGAGCAATTTCAGATATCACAGCTGACTGCACTGAAGAATGAGGATTTTTCCTGAGTAAAAACTGAAATGCGAAACATTGGAAGCCATGTATGCTTTTAAACACTAGTCAAACTATGCATTCTTAAGGAAATTTATTTGAGTCCCCCACTAATTCAAATGAGCATGTTTCTAAATAAAAATACTGTGAAATTACCTTGCCATGTAAATATGTCATCCCGTCAGATGACGGGTATTTCTAGCCATATTCTAACATCTGTGCTCAGCACATTCTCACTCTCCATTTACTCTACTTACTGCATAATTGAAAAAATACTTTAAAAGGCACTTTTAAAGTAAAAGAAAGAGATAATCATCATTTGAATATTTAAGTTTATGTGTATAATTGAGTGACTTAAACTGAAATATGTGCTTGCTACTCCCTAGGAAGCCATATATATTTACATACATATATATATATGTACACTATTATTTAACACTTAAGCATTCAAAAGATCCTAGACACCTCACACTCCCAAGATTGGGCAGTCCACAGCCTCTACGATATTTTATTAGGCATGATGCAGAAACTGAGAGCAGTTTCAGAGTAAAGAAAGAAAGAGGTTACAGCAATTAGATCATGTGATTTCTCAGTTACAGTTTTGCACATAATGATGACTCCATTAAAGTAAAATTTTATGGCGTAGTAACTCAATTCTTGAAAGTAAAACTAAAAGAGTATATTGTTAAAAGATCTGCTTGAGGTAAGATGGCAGTTTGATCACTTTTTAAATGGCACACAGTAAATTATATTTTTGCACATGCAATAATGTTCTTAACAAATAAAACGTCATTCAATTTAAATGCATCAAATCAAAAGATGGAATTTACCATAGGGCATTTTGTAAAATAATGACATCAACTTCTTTCTAAAGTCATCACAGTTCTGTCCCCATGCTCCTTGAAGACAGATATGATGTAATATGAAAATGTGAAGAACTAATGACAGTTCCCTGCAAATAACGTTCATGAATTGGTAATTATGTATGCATCCGGATTAAGAGAACATGTAACATCACCTTCCAAAAGGACAAACATGACAAAACCCAGGAAAATGGTAAGTTCAGTGATACTTTTAGTGATAAGACAGTTAATTAGTGCACTCATTTGTGCAAAACTCTGCTTGATCTATAATGTTCAAGATGGTCCACTGTAAATCCCTTCTAAAGGTACACACATTACTTAACTTTAACTATGATGTTCTAAGCATTTCTAAACTATATAAACATAATTTTACTATTCATCTTCATTTTAAATTGTCAAGAAGCATTCATAACGAATATCTTACTCTGTTCAACGACACTAGCAGGGAAATACTAGTGATGATACTACATTGATAGAGTACTAGTGATGTTACTACCAGTACAAGGATACCACAGTGAAATAAATTTTACCACGATAAAGTGTAACTTCTGAAACAGTGAAATTCAGTACCTAAATATTTGTAAGTTTATTTATATAAAAAGTGAGTTATGGCCAACAGAAATATGACAGTAATAAATTGCATTTCTAGTTATTAAAGCTACTCAGTTTTAAAGATGGCCCAGTTCAATACACTTTTGTACACTCAAAAACAGCAGAAGTGTTGTTTTACATATACAAATCTTTAAAATCTTCAGTAAAAAAATATAAATTGACTGCTACTTAACTTGCTAACCTGTACATTATTCAGGTAAACTATCCTATCTGTAATGGAATTGAAAATCTTTCTAAAAATACTGACAAAGACTGAAGAATATATTGATGCACTTTTAATAATTGTAAATCATTCAGCTCTTTATGCCAAGAAGTGTTGACAATACCAACTTCAAGGTCATTGTCAACTTGGTAAGTCATTAGCAAATAAAATATGGTTTAATTGGAGCAAACTCAGCAAGGAGCTGCATTATTTTAAGTGAACCTTGCAATATAACTTGAAGAAGAATTACTAATCGCCACTCCCGTTGACAATGAAATGGATGAAGAAGGTGCTTTGTAACTTTTTTCTCTGACTTTCCCGTAATTAAATATGGAAATAGATTCTGTGAAGAATTAAAAGTCCCTGAGTGCATTAATTCAGGCACTAATGGACTGCCTTCCAGTGTTACAGCACACAGGTAGTGCCCAGCATGCTGGCAGCATTAGCCGATGTATCAGTGTCAGACTCCAGCAGCACCTTTTAGTTTCAATGCTCAACCTTGTAAAGCAGATTTAGGCTGATTATACATGCTGTTTTAAAAGGATGTGTTTTTCACAGTCTCAAATACTACCTGGAACTTTAAGTTTATTGATGAAACAGCTGGAGTAAGGCCTGAGATCCCATTGCCTGAAGATGTGTGCAGATGTATTACCAATGCACAGTGATTATGTAGCCTTTACAGCCACCTCAATAACCCCTAGCATAACAATTGTCACCAGTTTGGGTTTTAATACTTCTCTTTATAAAACACTAGTCAAAACAACCTCATTTGCATGCTGTTCATCTTTCCCAGCACAATATATCACAAACTCATGCCATATCAATGGCATGACTCAATCATCATCACAACTCAATATATCACACAATCATGCCATCAAGGGTTATAACACTCAAACTACGGCAGTGTCTCTCAGCACAGACCTTTCACTGCTGCTGCTTTGTTCACACACTCCGTTTTCTCACATTATGCCACAGAATTATCCACTCTCTCCAGCTCTTCTTCCAAACCATATTTTATGGGCAAGCAGCTCTAGATCTGCAGAGCTCCCTGGTCCCTCATACATCAGTCCTTCCACATTTTCAAAGCAACTGCCAATCTTATCAAAGCACAGAAATATTCCAATAAGAGCAAGTGAAAATGAACAGCTGTTTTGTTGGGGTTTTTTAAAACTAATTCTGTGATATTTATAGAGTGCATATATCGTAAAGCAAATGTTTCACCTATTTAAAAATAGGAGTTCGGTTTTATTTTTTCTAAGTGAAGGCTTTGCAGATATTTCTCTGTACCAGAGGGCCTAGCTCAGTAACATATTGCAAATTTTTTGCTCTTCCTTGGCATTGCAAGGGGGCACCAATCCACTAAAGCACTTCTGTACGTCCAGAGCTTAAAATATGTAAGCAGTCCTAGTGCATTCAAATGCAAAAGTTAACTGTGTATTTAACTATTAACATCTAAGTGCTTTGCTGGACTTGGGCCTACATTTGTTTGACAGTAAAAATGTGCTTTGGGAATTCATGACTTATCAAAAATATGCATTCACAGTAAGAAAAAAAGGAGCATTTGGGGACTTTAAGGTAGATTAGGCTTTGAAGGCACCATGAAGCATCTCTGGCATAAAAATAATGGTTATGTAAAATAAAGGTAAGGATTCAACCCAATGTCAGATACTGTCACTTCTCCAGGGAGAAGATAGGGCCAAAACAGCTGTTGCAAGTGCTATAAAAACACTCAAAATATGATTATGATCCACTTATAAACTTATTTATTGCATCTGCTTTTCATGCTGTTTCTTGTTATCCTATTATATTTTAACTGGTAAAATTGCTTAAATTATTGAAGTTTACTTATTGCTTTTATTTAAGCAAATTTATAATAAACAAAAACATAAAATAGGGCATCTTGCTTACAAGAAAGCACTGTCAAAACACTCAGAAAACAGAACTGGTTTCAGACTATTTGAAAGCTCTTTCTCTCCTTAGGATCATAACACTTTACCTCTGTGTGTTCAGATACACTTGATAGGTATTATTGCTCAAACATTTTCACAAAAAGTAATACCTGAGCCCATTGATTCTGTAATAATTTTTAAGAAAAACATGCATCTTGAGCATGTTCTGCTGATTAATGTACCCTTGCAAATAAGTCCTTGAAAATAATAAAAAATTGTCTAAGAGAAATAGGAACATAACAAGACTGAGGCACGATTAGTTCTATCCACAGTAGAACCAGAAACATCAAGAAAAATAAAATATTTTATTAAAACCAACAGATACAGAACAAAAGGCTGAATATATGAATGGACTCCAATGAGTTATTTCAATGTTTTCCCTTCTATCCTTAGTTAGGCCTCTTTAAAGTAAATCTTAAACTAGACCAGCATTTCTATCTGAAATCTGACTAAAACAGGGCAGTGAATCTGAAATGCCAAAAAAAATTACAAAATACACAACCAGAAACAAAGAGGAACTGAACAAGGAACAGAGGCACATCAAAACTGTGCAAAAACATTTACATAACTTATTCATAAAAAAGAAGAGTAGTTAGAAAATAGGCAATGACTGCTGAGATAATCTACAGTAAAGACTTTACTTAGGAAAGTAGTGACCTACTTAAACATTTTGGTCTGACTATGTGTCAGTTCCATAAATAGAAACTAATAACTAGAGCCTTGAAAAATGAGCATCTTTCCCATGAAGGTGTTCTTTATTTCCCTAGAAAGACAGAAACAGAACTCCTCTTTGTCCTCAAAAGTCTTATTAAAAAAAAAAAAAAAATCAAGATATAAATATTGTAGGTAAATTAAAATCTAAATCCTTAAAAAGCTTTATTATTATTATTTTATCCTTTTATGTAGGATAACTACCTCAGAAGTAGCCAAACTTCTTTAAATACCACAATTCCAGAAAATAAATCAACTGAAAAGTGTTGTGGTGAAAGATTAAGATGCCTTACAGTCTCTAGGAACACAGATCCAACAGAAGTCTCCTGCTCTTCTTAGTTTTTCTTAGCTGCACTATATGAGTGTTGGGCAATGTTTCTTCTAGAACAATAAAAACATTTACAAAATAATTTGCATTCATACAGAACTCTCCACCAAAGAGTTCTGAATGTATTGTAGACTCACAGACCAGAATACAGAAGAGAATACTCCAGTTCTTTGATTTTTAACAGTGATGGAATGGTCAACATTGCTATTTTAATTCTCAAGACAAGCCATCTTTCAACATCTTCCATTAAATCTAGACTTCAAAAAAACTTTTTTGAATAAATTATGCAAAAGAAACACAGATTTGCAATAAAAAAATCAGTTGCACATTCTAGGAGTTCTCTTTCAATTTCATATCTCCCTTCCTAAAAGAAGAAGCATACAGGTAGCTAAAATACTACCTGAAAGCGTCCTAAACTAGAGATGGAAAACCTACTGCAGACTGAAATTCTCACATTCCCACCCACATTTCCAGTATTCCATTGTTTTAACCCCCAGGCCAGCTGAGTAGCACAGAGCCATTCACCAACTTCCCCACCAGCAGGATCAGAGAGAGAATGGGAAAAGTGAGAAAACTCGTGGGTTGAGATGAAGACAGTTTAGTAGGGAAAGCGAACTTAAGGCACATGAGCAAAGCAAAACATAGAACTCATTCACTGCATCCCATGGGCAGGCAGGGGTTCAGCCATCCCAGGGAAAGCAGGCCCCGTCCCGTGTAACAGGGACTTGGGAAGACAAACTCCACCAGCCCAAATGTCCCCAGGCTGCAGACACCGAGCACCATGCCATCTGGTGGGGGACAGCCCTCGGTCAGTCGGGGTCAGCTTCCCCAGCTGTGTCCCTTCCCAACTTCCTTGTGCTCCCCCAGACTCCTCTCTAGCGGTGAGTCAGAAAAGGCCTTGACATTGTGCAAGCTCTGCTCAGCAATAATGAGGATTTCTCTGATTATACATTTGATTACTCAAAAGACTACTCGTTTTGCTTATTTAGTGTTGAGAAAACACAATGACTTGTATTTGGGAAACAGCATCCGCAGAAAATACAATTCCCAACAAAAAAGTGGAATACAGTTGTCACTTTGGTCTCCATGTGGCTCTGCTGCCCCCTAATGCATTTCTTGGAAGAATAATTACAGGGGAAAAGAGCAACCAAAAAGAAGGAATTCATTATTTTCCTCTATATTCTGTTTAATTACGAACTATAATTCACTGCATGCAATTATTGCTACTCAAGCATCCCCTTAGCATTTATGACAATCTACAGCTAATGTTGCTACTTCAGAATCGTCTGTAATAAGGAACAGTGAACAGTAGCTGTTGAGGGCCTTCAAAGGGACCCTTAATCTGTAATTTGAGAAGATGCGACAAAAACACTAAAGAACATGATTTATTACAGTACTGTAAAAATCTATCTTACAACAGAACTTGAGAGTTATAACCCAGAATTTACAGAATCTGAATCTGTCATGTCTCAGAATGGTTTTAAGGTAAAATTGCTAATCTGTGAAAGTTCTCGTAATATGAGAATACCTTTTTTCCAGTGTAGATTTGACAGCAGACTTACAGCATACCAGCTCTAAAAGCGATTTAACAATCTAAAAATTTTAAAACTTTGAAAATCAGCTTTTGCCACAGATTGATATAAACCTGCCAAGTACTCTGCTAGCAGGAGTCACACAGTCAAACCCCAACACTTTTTTCAAAAGACATTAATATATCACTATCCAGACCTACAATGATACACTTTAACCAAAGATGAAAATGTCAAGAATTATGAGGAGATAAAGGTTTTAAACAGGCAAGAAATCACTGATAGGTTTTTGACTGTGGTATCGACAACTCTGCAAGCAGATTTCTTTGCAAGATGCTTTACATTTGGAACTTATATTTTTAATATTAAAGTTTCCAAGCATTGGTGTAATGTCTGACACTTTTGAGAACAATAACAATTACCACAATATATTAGCATCCTGAAAACACAACAGAACTATCAAAGGTCATTACTTTATAAGTCACTACTTTCCTAAAATAATTAAATTATGAAAAAAATATTTAAATAATTCAAGAATGTCTATTATTCAACAGGTCTTACATTGAAATCTTATATGAAATGCTAGAACTTCAAGAGTTTTCTGCAACAGTGCTCCTGTAGCTTAGAAAGCAGTATCAAAGTCAACCTACTGCAGGACTTTATTACAGACATGAAACATGAAATCTCTTTCACATGCTTTTTTTTATCTATTACTCCCTTTCTTGGGACTAAAGGGAGGACAAAACCTCATTAATTAATGAGCTAATTGTTCTTTTTCCACTGTAATTTAAGGCTGAGGAGGATTCAGGAAAAAAAGATATTTTATCTTCATTGCTCAATGTTTTTCACACATTATGACTAATTCTATCATTCTAGCACAAAATTTAATGCAAACAGCTTTATCACCTATTCCCAGTTGGGAATGTAGATAGCAGTCAGCTTGTCTTAAATGACAGTAAAAGAAAATAAATAAAATACACATCTATAACATGGATTTTTCATTGCCACTTAGCTCCATGCTTTAGACCGTCTAACCCTTTCTGTAGTTGCATTGTTTTACATATTTTGCAGCTATGGGACCTGACATTACTTCAGACTCATGATATGCTCTTGTTCTGTAATGTTTATCCTGCATATTAATGTTCCAAAAGCTGAATTTGCAATTTTCTTCTTGTCAGAAGAACTTCACTATACATCTAAAATGGGTTTCAAGTTATAAACATCACTCTTATTTGAGAGTAATAAGAAGTACTGCCTGAGGCAAACAGCATCCCTGCTCAGCTCCCAGTAGCAAGAGACTGTTCCCATACATTTATCTTTGCTAGCAGCTAGGGGGGAAAAAGCATCAAAAATCCTCCATACAATGCTTAGAAGTACTCAAGGAAGCACGGGAAAGATCAAACTTCTGAACCATCCCTAGAGGTATGTAAAAGACATGTAGATGTGGCACTTATGGACATGGTTTAGTGGTGGACCTGGCAGTGTGGGATTAGGGGTTGGACTCAGTGACCTTAAAGGTCTTTTCCAACATAAATTATTCTGGTTTTCCAGGAACAGGACTGCAGTTGCAGCACTTTTTGGTGCAAGGATGAAAGACGGAGAAGAACTTAAAATGCATCTCTTACCACAGATTACACAAGAGTCACATCCTGTTCTGACTTTTTTCACCTGGTCTGCACTTCTGGCTTCCCAGCCGGAATACCCCCAGTCCATGTGACACCAGCCTGGAACCTCCAGCCTTGAGACCTCACAAAATTGTCACGGGCAGGTCAAGCTCCAAGGCAGGAGAGAGGAAACCATCATGCAGCAGCCAGAATTTCTGCTTTAGCCACTTTCTCTGATCTTTGATCACATAACTCTGCACCCTTTTGTTCTGAACATTTCACTGGATAATTTCACAATAGCCCTCGTTTTTATCATTGAGAAGAAAAACATAAACCATGAACAGTGACTTCCATTCATCTGTTCTATGGAACTCAACACTACATAAACTTCCATCTTGGTTGTAACTTTTTCAAGATGACCTAATCTATCTAATGAATCCTTTAAAAAATGTCCTTCCAGATCTGTGATCATCCTTGACGTCCTTCTTTGTACATATTTAAATTTTAAAACACGCTTTCAGAATACAGGCAAGCAGAACTTCAGGTAACAATGAATCTGCAGGCAAATCATGGCATTTATACAAGGGCATAAGCTTTTATTGTTTGTCTTCCCTTCCTTGTCTAATACCTCTTAATAGTCTAGTTGCTTTTTTTCTTTGACTGCTACTGTGCTTTGAGCTAGCGTTTTTTTAGAACAAAGTGTTAAAGTTTTAAGTTCCTGAGCAAAATTTAATCCAGTGTCACTAGTTTTAATGCAGAAAATTAAGACTGGATCCCAAGTGCATTTATCTGCACTAAATCTTAACACCATTTTATCACTCCATCATGCATTACCATGAAGTCTTTCTACAGCTTTTTACAACTACATTTCATTTTTGCTACTTTGTATTAAGCAGTGTAGAATGCAAACTTTACAACCTTGGTCATCCTCTTTTTCCAGACAACTTATGGGAATATTAAATATCAGTGAACCTAGAATAAATTCCTTGAGATTCCCTTACATACTAAAGTCAGGAAATTCTCATATTATTTTCTGTTTCATTGACAATTACTAAACATTGATACATAGAACTTTGGTTTCTTTAAATTTCATTGGCCACACCAAAGTCTTTATCAAAATGTTTATAGAATAGATGAATTAAATAAAATTTACTTCCTGTTTCTGTTAGAAAAACCCTAAAAAATGTGTGTCATGTACATCCTCATCTCTTCTCCTGTTTCTAACTAAATTATAATAATTTGCATACCATAGTTACTCAAGTCAGTAGTTTAATAAGTGAGGTTCATTAAAACAATTTGGTTACAAGTTCTTTGTTATATTGTTAATATTTTTAAAAGGTATGTGTAAAATGAAGTGGTAAAAATCTGTATGCCTTGGGAAGGTGTCTCAGCATCACTTAAATTCATGTCTCTTTCAGAGACAAGGATTTAACAAAACTAATGCACAATTTCTCTTGTTAGTTCATTGGGCTACAAGGACTTTTTAGCTACAGAAAAATCTGTAACTTCAGATAAGTAGCAAAAAAATCATTTAGCAAATGTCGGAGTCCAGGGCATTCCTTTGGTTGCTCTGGATGGTCACAGACCTCGGCAGAGAGGCCTGGGACCCCAGAAAGAGTCTGAATCCTGGACAGGGGGGTCTGTCCAGGGGGGTTGGCTGGCACAGAGCCCAGGAAGACACAGGCTTTGATTTTAGTCCATGGAAAAAGTTTCTAACATTGAGAGAAGAATTACAAGTCACAAAGGTGTGAAAATAGTAGCTTAGCACAGCATGGGGTAAAATATTTTGTAGTTTTAGGATTCTTAGCATAGAGGTAAATGGGGGACAAGATGGAGAATTTAGGGTGTTGCTCTAAGTTCTTCTCCTTCTTCCTCTTCCTCCATCTTCTGATGTGACGTGGGCACAAAGTAGTTGAGAGAAGATTGGGTCAAAGTAGAAATGACCTTTTTAGTATAGATAATAGGCATTGGCACAGAATTGTAAATAATAGACACGTAATTATCTGTATAAGAGGCAGCGACCTCCCATCATGGGGGGAGTCGCCTGTGTCCAAACTGCTGTGAACATCTCGGCGGGGCACAGAGAAATTTGTAAGATAAGAAATAATAAACACGCGAGAAACCAAGAAACAGCAAGACCTTGAGACTCCTCTTCATTCGCGTGCCGAGCTAAAAGGCTTCAGAGAGACAGAGAGCAGAAAAAGAACCAGCCCGAACCACCACCACCCGAACCACCAACCTAAATCTTGGGTAAGAAAGAAAACCCAAAAAAACCCGAGAAGCAAACATGACAGCCATCGAAAACAACAAATGCAAATCTGATTTTTAAACATCAGAAAACATTCACCTTCAGGGGCTACATTATAAGAATCTTACTACAGAAAAATAAAAAAAAAAAATAAGGGAAACAGGATACATGAGATTAGTAATTGCAGCAAATGGTTTCTTCCTACATTTTTCCCGTTGTTAGCCAACTGACTTGAAAGAAGAGGATATTCCAATCAAATCTGTTATGAGTACTGATGACTGTTGCCATCCTAAGTATAAGGTTTCAAACTTTAAATCTCCAACTTCCCACTATTGTTTACACCTGAAGTTGCAAGGGAACTTAAACAGGTTAAACTGGGATCATTATTATCACATACAGTACCGCAAAAAGAAAGTGTTAGATCAACAAAAATATTGAGAATTATTAAGGTTGAATCTGTTCCTCTATGAATAAAGCAATGCCTAACTGTAAATTTATTTTCAGCTGAGATTTTGTGGTGCTCGTGTTACTGTCTGGGGTAACAGTGAGAACTATTGCAGTAGTTTCAATTTATTTGTCACTTTATTTCTAAACAGTAGTAAAAGTGAAAGATCAAGAGAAGAGTATATTGTTATAACAATTATCACTATTCAACAAGGCTCAAAAGAGGCTAAACTATCACCTGGAATGATTTTTACTAATGGGTACAAAATATTATTATTACATGTGCTGTTACCATCTTTGTTTCCCAAAAAGTCTGAAGTGACAAATGCTGACCACATTACATTTTCTGCTCCCACACCCCAGTGGCTGAGCCACATGAACATTTTAGGCACAGCACTGATTTCCAGGCTGCTATAACTGCCTCAGTGTTTGCTCTCAAAACGTAGTGCTCTCTTCAAACATGCCCTCTTTCTGCTTGCACCCCAGAAACAGCCAGATGTGTTGTTTCTTTGCACAAGGTCTGCCACTAAAGAGTACAGATTACTCTTTAGTGATTTACTTTACAGATTATTTCCTAAAGACACTTGATACCACATCCTGGGAGATCTTTTCAAACCATGGAGAAACATGGCAAGATAAACAAAGGAACACATTTTCTCCTTTGACACTAAATTTAAACTTGGAGGGATTTCATTCTCCATAGAATTGTTTTTCCTTACCATTAGGCTGGAAGTTTTTTTGTAAAAAAACATAAAAGACAACTTACAACGGTTAAAAATATTCATTGCCCTTCATTTGCACCAAGACGTAGCATTTCTTGCCAAAGTTTTCAACAACAGATTTGTAGAAAAGACTGAAAAAGCAGCGCACAACACGAGGGAAAGAAGTACTGCAGAGTTGGATATAGATGGCGCATTTCCCCAATTTTTCTCAGGATACGTGAGTAAACTGAATTCTGCCCACTTCACCGTTGTAAACATGATGCAGCAGAAAGCTTTGCCCTTTCCAGCGCCTTCAGGGGAGGGAAGAAAAAAAAAAAAAAAAAAAAAAAAGGGATTTATAAATAGTATTTTCATGCTACTGCAACTCCAAGAATAAACACATCCATACTGCACTGCACCCACATGAAGAAATCATGCTCTCTCAACATCTGTTCCAGAATTACACACAGTAAGGATCACTCTAAAAAGCTGCTATGAGTGGAAATCAATAACGAAACTCTTCCCTCAGAAGTGATATTATTCCCGTTTAGGTAAATTATTCATGATTTTTATTGGGATTACATGTGTGAAATGCTAATGGAGCTCTCGCATGAAAAATGTCTCAGACATGGATCAGAGTTCAGCCACTGTGGGACACTGACCCAGGACAGCCAGCCCCTGT
Organism: Trochalopteron elliotii; assembly: GCA_024734555.1. Taxonomy (NCBI): domain Eukaryota; kingdom Metazoa; phylum Chordata; class Aves; order Passeriformes; family Leiothrichidae; genus Trochalopteron; species Trochalopteron elliotii. The sequence continues at coordinate 7,909,156 of JANPWX010000008.1, forward strand.
GCCAGTAACTGCACTCAGCCTATGGAAGCCTTTGCTTCTCTCATCATTTCTGGAGGAGGCTTTGTGCAACAGAAACTGCAGACTTCTGCTCGTCTCTTTTTCTGCTATCACCCTTTTTGAGTTGGATGTAGCCATATATATCTACCTGAGGCTGGAAAGAAACTGCTATGATATAAAAATCTCATACACACAGTAAGCCAGTAAAAATAGAAGCATTTTTTGTCTCCAGTGAAAATGTACACAATTCACAGAGATGTCCCCATTAAAAAAAAACGATTTCACAGCATGAAACTAACAGATATAAAGTTTGCCAAAATACCAGAATAAAGAAATAAAAGTGGTTGTATTTTGGCCAGTTTACATGAGAAGTCCCAGGCTTCAAATTCAGTATCAGACACAGAGCCATTAGACATGAAGGACAGTCTCCTAGTTCAGAGTGTTTTATAAAACTTGTAGAAATAAAATTATGTAAATAGATACTTTTAAAAGTAACAATTTAAAAAATAAAGCACTAAATATATTTAAAAGAGGTGCCCAGGCAGTGTGAAAAGGTGTTTTAGTAATGCTGCATTACTATTTCTGATGCACCTAAGATCATGTAAACTCTGAATTTAATCTACTCCGAATTTCACTATACAAAAATGCTGGTTAAAGACAGTGTAGCAGTGAGACATCGGTACATTTAAAGTTTTTTAAAAAAATAAATAAACAGGGACAAGAAAGGCAGTAAAAATGGCTTACTACAAAAAGAACAGTGATCAGGGAAGCTGAAGAACATCAAATCACCATGAGACTAATTTATAAATGATTTAAGATAATGTAGATGAAATAGTCCAGATTTCTAATCCTGGGCCAGATGCTTTTCTTTTTGTTGGGAATATTCCCAAGAGATGATTCTCCTTACACCAGCATTTCTTCCTACATCCTGCTGCAAATCTGGCATTTGTTTCATTTTTCAAGCTTGTCATGTGAAAATATCTAGCCATAGCTTTCCACCAGAATTCTTTCTGCAGCTCAGACCTCACTCTGCTCACATTATCTTCTTCCAATCTGCTGTGAGATTTTTTGATTCATTTTCTTTTCCCATTGCAGCTGAAACTAATGTAACCAATTGGGTTACTGAATGGATAAATTGCATGCATAGGGTTTGTCTGGAGAAAAGGAGATGCTGGTCTAGTTGAGGACAGGTCTGGTATAAAGACATTTGTTTCAATTCTTTTCCCTAGTTCCAATACTATCTTCTAATTTTTCATGTATCTTTTCTATTCGTCATTACTTTATATATTTTTTGGTTGCATCCAAAACATCAAACTCAGGATTAAATTCTTTGTTCACTTAGGTACAGTTCACATACATGAAAAATACAAAGACTTCTGCAGATGCAGACATGCCAATGCCATCACCAGAATAATTTTTAAAATAAGCAACTTGCTTATTTGATGAGTGCAGTCCCAGATTTGCACTTCATACTACCACAATATGTTACTAACATTTGCACAACATCTACGTGCTGTGGAGGGTGTGAAAGGTACCATGTTGTGTTACTTACTGAAGCTGAATATTCAATTTCTAGAGTGGGGGAAAAAAGCTTAAGAAGTAGGGTTTGGGTTTTTATTGTCTGCTTGTTTTAAAGGTTGTTTACCCAAACAGTGATTCTATGAAAGAAAAAGATGTTATAAACAAAAAGCATTGCATTGTATTATGGCTGTGGTTCAGGAGATGTTCTCAGTTTTCACACCATGTAATATAAACACATTACATGTTATAATTCTCACCAAAGGAGTGATTATTACATATAAAATGCTTTGGAGGTTGCCTTTGACCACTTCATATTTTCCATTAACACATGTAATGTGTGCATCTATATATCTATGCCCTTTGTATTCAACCATGCATATCAAAAAGAATTGCAGGGGGTTTTGCTATTCTCTTATCACATGAGCACTACTAAAAATAAAATTACTATAAACCTGGAGTCTCTCATAAGGAGTACTGAAAATGGATTAATTAGGAAGAAAAGTAAATCCTTATTGGCATCCAAGACTGTCACAAGCCCACTCTTCTCAAATGAAGCTGCTTAAACAGTATAATCTACACAGCTAGTTGAACTTAGTACATTCTATTGTTTTCATTAGGAGCCAGAAAAGCAAATACTGACAATGTAAGTGTGTCACCAGAGTAATCTCATCTCACCTGTAAACTTTCCTTTGTTAATAAATTGGTGGGGGTTTTTTTCACCTGATAGCTGAGACACTTCTCTTTCAAGATGAGTTCCACAGTCTTAGAAAATAGATAAAATATATTAAAATGGTGGGTTTTAATAATCACTGTATTCAGGATCCTGGAATTCTTCTGTATTATGTTAGAACCATAGTAATTCCAAAAGAAAAATAAAACTATTCTGTAAAATACAACTACTAATGAGTTTTATTAGGTTGAGTAAGACCCACTGAAGTACACCATGGAGGCTACACAAATATGATATTGAAGGCTTTAGTAAGATTGAGTAATACAGGGAGGAGGGGGAAGTCAGTCTTGTCTCATTTATAATACCATGAGGTGTAAAGCAAGCACAATGAAATCAATGTACAATTTCATACTTATAACTATGAACGAGATCAGGATCTAGCACCAGCAGTTACAAAGAACAGGCAATGGGATCCAAAGCCACTCCTGGATTCAGATGCAGTCAGAAATCTTAATAGAAGTCAGCTTCCCCTTGACAACTGCTCAGCAGCTGGTGGGAACAGAGCACAGTGTTCTTACTCCAGTTGCCAGTGAACAGCTGGCTTGGAAAAAAAGCAGCACCACACACTGTCAGCAAAACAAGTCAGCAGACTCAGCAGTTCTGTCCTTATTTCACAGTGGCCAAAGCCATGTGGCTGCAGTAAGCCTCACAACAGCCCTGAACTAACTAGCCCTCTAAAAATTTCAACATCACCCTTCACTCAGGACCATAGTGGTACTGTCACATAACTTCTGGTTGGCTTTAAGAGCAAGCTGTGCTTGCCCATGACTGCCTGTAACACACCTTGTAGGTGTATATGGTGCATGTCACCCCAGGACTCCCTTCACCTCCTTACATCAAGAAATCAGTGAAGTAAGAGTATTTTGTTCATTAAACCTTCTGCTAAATGGGCATCCACAAAATCCTGGACTAAATAAGTTAAGTAACTCAATCTGCCTCCTGCTAAATCTTGAGGTTACCAAGCTGAGTCTTTAATAAATCCGAAGTGTGCCTTTTCCCAGTAACTCCTTACCACTGGGGAAACACGAATCCAAGAGCAAGACAAGAGACAGAAGGAAAATGACTCAAGCTTCCAGCTCCTCAGTGTTCTGGGCACGCAGAGGTATCGCTTCAGTGCCACCCAAGATCCCACCCACATTCAGAAGCAGCACAGATTGCTGAGCCTGAGCTTGGGTGTGTGAGTTGCTGTTATATTCTGCAGCTGCAGGTTTGTCAGGCTGCGGCTTTCCTCAGCTTGTGTCTACAACTCACACCACCTCTATAAATTGCCACCAGTGCAGAATACCTGTGCTCAAGACTCACATCGCCCAGCTGAAAACAAATCACCCACACTCTAAATCTGTAGGATACTTAGGATCACCTGCTTTCAAAGGAAAAATTGGATTTTGTCTTGGAACTGAAGCAAGCTGAATTCAATCTTGTTCACCAAGCTAAAAGAGACTCTTGTACAAACCTGTACAAATGCAAAAGAGACCAAGACCTTCCCCTGTTAAAATACCATCAAACTCTAGAATTCATACTTGGATCAGTATGTGTCCTGGACAATTAGAGTGATATTTGTTCTCAGTCCTATGGTTATTAATCTATTTTAGGAGCTAAAAGGCTTATCCCTTCTTCCTTCTCTCGTCAGTGGCTTTCTGCAGCCTGTGGCCTGTTTCCATGGTAACCATAAAGCCAGGTGGAATGTACAGATGCCATGTGGAAATGCACTTCCAGCAGCAGGCAGCAAGGGGTCAAGGTGAAAGGACTCCATGGGTATATATTTCTCAAAGTCTTTAGAAGTTAGATCAACATGTCAGGGGCAAAGGGAAAAAAGATGGTTCAAAGCTAAGCAAAAAGTGATGACAAGAGGAAAAAGAAGAAAAAAAATTTGAAAACTAAAACCACAAAAGTGAAAAATTAATTGGAGTATAAGATGGAGAGCTGTGACCTATCTCTAGAAGCAACACTTGCATCAGCAAAGCCCAATATTTGTTCTTTGTCCTGCAAAGATATGCACGTAACTGAAATAGGACTTGCACAACTGGGGTTTTGTTAGGTTCTTCCCCTCTACTTAGTGTGGGACACATTTTTATTTTTAAAACAGCACTAGTTATTTTACACAGAGGCTTTTGCTAAAATCCCACTGCTAATCCCCTTGGGGATATTTGATAGCATGCCAGCTGTATTGTGAGCTCAGAGGCAAGCAATGTAGGCATTTTACACAGCAAGCACTATAGGCTCTACAGCTGCACTCCATAACTTCCCCCTCTCTCCCCCCTAATACCCAAACAGCACTTTAGGAGACTCCTTTTCCTGTGCATGAGCCCCCTCCACCTCATTTGTAAATGTATAGCACCAGTTGGCAATTCAGCCCTTAATTACAGGCCAAGTTACATTAGAAATTATTTTTCTGGAAAAGTAACAGGAAAGAAACAGCAAGTCAGCACAACTTGCCTGATCACTGTGGACAAGGGCTTGTGAGGCTCAAAAGTCTTTCAGTGTGCTGCAGCTAGCAGCCACATGCACATCTCGTGGCAAAACAGGCTGTTAGAGCTGGCAGGAGAGTAGAAACAGCATTGAGGTGAATACAGTGGAATGGCAAAAGGCAGACTTCGTCCTTCCGAGCTCCTAAGTTTTGCCTTGCCTGCATTTATTTACTTGCATCCCTTTCCTTCCTCTGGAAAATAATGTGTAAATCCTCCTTTTGTCTTTCAGTTTAAGTCAGATGTCTCCCAGGCAAATCTCAATTCAATATTAATAAATAAAGAAATAAAAGTAATGCACTGTAGATCTAACAAAACACTTGCCAAATAATATACACTGTTATTCCACTAATATAGGTACGAAAAATATGTGGAAAGGAGGACACACCATATTAGCACCTCTAAAAATGTAAATTCTTCAGGGAATGAAAGACCTTAGCTAAGGTCTATATATGATGCTAAAATACCTGCTTTGTAAACAATGATAAAGACACAGCAGTGACACGGAATTTAAGATCCAGCCTACACGCCTGAAGGTTATTGATGAGATGGGAAAGAAATACTTCTTTTGTTTTAAACACACTTATAAAGACAGTACAAGTAAAACAATCTGAGTAGTGACTGATAAGCCCAATCAGCACTTTACAGAAATAAAGATCGTTCCCAAAATGCTAAGCAACATTGTGCACTTCTACTGTTATACTTGGAAAACTATATATTGTAAATATTTCCTCTGACATGAGATCAAACTTTTACAAATATTTTCCAAATTATTGGTTTTTTTACAAAATACAAATGTTTCACAAGATGGCTGACTTCATATGATAAAAGCTTTTCTGGACACTTCCAATTTTGATCTCAAATCATACCTTCAACTGTTGGATTTGTTTCAATTATGTAGTTCTCAGCAAAATGCATGGATTTCTCAGACATCTTCAAAAACATATCCAACTTAGTTCCATCTCATTATATTTAAAAAAACCCCACCAAACCTATGAAAACTCTTTAAATTCAAGCATGAAATAGAGCAATTTTAAACATGGGAAGGAGATTAGTGTCCCAGTAATTAAATATGCATTGAAGTTTAGTTCACTTTTTCTGCTTTCTGGTTACCTTCTGTGCCTAACCTACCATGGACAACTACAACTGCAGCTAGCCTGTCCTGGAGCCTGTTTTATTCTTCTCAAACTAAGTTCCCATTCCTTCCACATAAACATTCATGACAGAGGATCTCAGGCAAAGACTTTTGAGGTTTTAGCCATCTTATCCAATAATGTGATCTGACTGTCTCTTCCATTTAGCTTTTAGGAAGGATGTCCATGCACTTGAATTCATCTTGAATGAAGTCCACAATTGCTTCCTAGTGCCTGCTTCCACATAATGCAGTTTCATCCCCTGCTTTGCAATTCCAGCTCACAACTAACTCAGTTAGCAGAGTACATTCTGCTTAGATTCACTGGACCTCTTGCAAGACCTCTGGAAATGGAAAGGTTAGTGTATAAACCATGTATATTGCATCACAATTCATTAAATGTTACTGCTTGCCCTAAAACCACAGCAGCTGACAGGCACCCTATCAGCAGTGTGCAATGTCTGTGTTAATGGTATCAACCCAAACTTGCATGGGCAGTTTTAGCTGCTAAATTATCTCAAGTACCCAAGTGCTATTTCAGCTTTGACACTACACACAATGAATCAGGGAGTCCTCATACCCTGCAACACCTTCCAGCTTCCTCCCCCACACTGTTCCCTCCTTCTCCAAGCCACCAGAACAGACCAAGCTTCCCCCACTTCCTTGTGCAAGCTAGCACTACCACCTCATCAGAGAACTGAAAGCAGTCTTCAGCCTGCTCCCAAATGCAAACTGAACTCTAGAGAAGGTGTTTTGCTGGGTTGGCATGCATTCAGCAGAACAATTATGGAATGAAAGCTCATACATCTGGCTCTTTCCAAGCTAATTTCTTACCATGTGCTTAAGTGGCATGTTCCTTGGAGCTCTATGCTGCATCAAAGGTTTTACATATCAGGTGCAGTGCAAAAGCCTGCAGTCACCTTAGACCCATCACTGCAACTAAGATAATCAGGTCTTTTAAAAAATCTGATTAATAGGGAAGTCATATTTGTGCACCTCAGTTGCCTGGTGAGAGACCAGAGGAAACCTGGGCAAGGTTTCAAGCATTGGCTCTTGGCCAACTCTGCAACATTCTTTGGTCCCTACATTTCAATACCTGAATTAGCCAGAGCTTTTTTCATTTGCAAAGTTACACTATTTCTTTGCTACTCTCAGAAGTTGAGAGCAGACTGCAAGAGACTATAGTCTGGCACACCGCTGACAGTTTAGCATGTCATCAATAGAAACAGTAGTTAACAGATTCACATCCTTTTATTTCTCTGCTGACTTGAGGAAAGAGCTAGAATGGCTGATATTTTAATCTTTTTTTACCTACTTAGAATTAAATATTTGTAAATCAGAATCTCAAGTGCAATGAAGAATCTAAACAACAGAACACCTGGGGCAGTGTTACAATAATTTTGACTCCTTATGGCAGAATTTCCAACTGTTTTATAAAATACTCTTCTAGCCCAGATATTAGAGAACACTGACTTTCAGACTTTCTCAAGCAAGGCCATATCACATCAGTATTCATACAGACAAAACACTCTTCTTTTGTATTCTCACTAGAATTTGCTTTGTCTTATACTGGGGCTTTTCATCTTTAGCCTTAAATTCCAGTGAACAAGAAACTGGCATGCTACCAATTTAGAATGCCTCATAAGGTTTTGGCTAGGTAAGGAGCAAGTATCATTTCACACCTTTAACAGTTCAAATGAAGTTTCTTTTTTCTTTCTTTCTAGTTCTCAACTGTCTCTTGGCCGACAGTGATGGATGAGTAGTTCTAAGGCACATATTACAGATTTGTTTGAGCTTTTGATGATGACATTTCTTTTCCTGGAGGTAAACTCTCTAACATTCTCAGAGGTGGGTCACTTAAGTTGTCTACCAAAATCCCTCTTTTCATCCATTACAGTAAAATAATCATCACAAGGAGTTCTCTCTTCAAAGATAAAGTCATTTAAACTGAGGCAATCCAATTTCTTGGCTCTGCCTTCTGTACATAGGATATTTTCCCAGCCTGCTCTTATTTCACACCCTTGCTTACCTAAGCCCTTTGGATATTCAGCACATCTTATGCAGAAGGCAGTCCAAAATCTTTTTCTTTGTTTGCAAGCTAATTATTTAGTTTCTGCACTACTTACAGCATCTTATCTCAGCACTTTCCAAGCTGACCAGCAGCTTCCACGTCTCCTTCATTTCCTGAACAACTTTCTGGGCCATGACAGCCGGGTCACTGAGCACCTCGTCAATCTGTCTTGCTCTTACAGACAGAGAGCTCTGTGATTTGACTTCCACATTCACTCAGACACTTTAAATTGCAGGGTCAACAGAGTTTTTATCTCCCCTGACAAAGAGTTGGAGGTATCCCAGAAGAGACTGGGAAAGAATATTTTAATTCATTTTTCAAAATCTCTAGTTTCCTGTGTCATTTCTTGGACTACTTTTAGCTTTTTTTTGGTTTTTTGCCTTTCAGTGCATTCAGCACTGAAAGTTCTAACAGTTCTGTTTGGGTTTACTGGGAATATCACCTCAGTAACTTTCTTCCTGGAAACACTCTTACTTTGACACCAGCACACCAAAATTTAGCCTTCATCTAATGGAGAAAATTCTAGAGTCTGTGTAGGTTGAACACCTTGGGTAGCACTTTCATTGTTTCAGGTGTTATGGCCCTTATGAGTTACTGAGGGACAGGGTTAGCAAGACCAACTATTGTCCAAGTGGACAAGTTCATCAATCTGTCCAAATACCTGCCTCCTGTCTGTCACTAACATAGCACTCGAGCAGCAGGCTGGCTGTGGAGGGCATCAGCATGCAAATCCAGCAGCCCAAGGTTACTGGGATACATCCACCCTTTCTTTACCTGCCAATTCCCTCTCTGCTGGTAGCTGGAGAACGTAAAAGTCATTCCATAAGCTCTGCATCATGCCTGGGCTGTGATGCTGCTGCTAAGGCACCTGTAGGGCTGTCTCCTGTCTGGCACAAAGCAGAAACTGCTCATCTGCAGGGCAGCATTTCTGTTTGGCGGCAGATAAATCTTAAAACAAACAAGAACAAAACCCCACACACCACAACCACACAATATCAAACTAAGCATGCCCAGCCAGAAAGAAGAATTGCACTAGTCTAAGGACTAGCTCTTGTTTGGAACAGTGCCACAAGATTGGAAGGAACTAATTGAATTCTAATTGCTTATGATTCCTATAATACTGCAAACTCCAAAGCACTCAAAACTTGAGTACCTCACCTTTCTGATGCTGATAAATTAGAGCTGTGTTGGCCAATTGCCATCTATTTGCAACAGCACAGGTTATACTCCACTTTTAATACAGCAACCCCATTTTCCTGTAAAGCAAATTTGAATTTGCCTTTCCTGAACATGGGCAATCGTAGTCATGTAGAGATCCTAAATAAGATCTAACCACTAAGAGACAGCTTAGAGCTTGAATTTTCATGCTGGAAACAGATCAAGACATCAGTGAGATGCTAAAGAGGAGGCATTATTAAGGATCTGTACATTTGACAACCTAAAAGGAGATAAAGCCCTGAATTAATGCACATGTCCCTCCTAACTGAAGTCTCTCAAGCCCCACATTATCCATTGCAAAAGAAAAAAGCAGATCTTTGATTAGAGGCTAGACTGAAAGAAGTGCAAAATGCAGCCCATATTTATTCCCATGTTTCCACAAAGTAGAAAGACTGAAAAGACTAAAATAATTGGGTTCTGCCACTTTCTGCTTGTTTAACCTCTTGCTGCTCATGGATCAGGTTAATGCAAGGCTCAGAAAGAGCACCAAGTTGCATTTTGAAATAATTTTCTGTTGATGTTTATTTATACTTGTTTCTCATTTCTGGCTTGTCCACACAGATATTTGTGCTGCTTTAACTAAGGACCAGATGCAGTAAAAGAGATACAAAAACACACATACAGAAGGGTTCTATCTATGCCAGGGCAATACCCACTTCCAACGCACGTAATCAAAATTAAGGTTGGCAGAAAATTTACACTGAACTAGTAGATATTAAACTGGACTTGGTACTGACACAACTGAACTGTTACACAACTCTTTAGCTTACAAACATTGTTCCTACAAAAATACTCATTTTCAGCAGTTATTGCCCAAGTATTATGAAAATTGTCTCCATTATCATCAGTACTGGAGAGCTTGATATCTTTTAGATCCCTTTCCTTCTCAATCTAAGATGCAGTAGTCAAAGCATTTCCCCAGCGTTGTCTGAGGGCTGTAATTATGCTCAGCCTGTGCCTAAAACCTCATGCCAGTCCATTTAATTTCCCTGACAGTCTCTCATGAGGCACAAGTCTGTTTCCCCTCACAAAGCTCATTAGTATCTATTCGCACTCCAGCAGGTAGATCTCAGACTTCCAGGGTCTTTTACTTAAAAGGCAATTTTATTGACAATTGTATACAAAGAAAAGGATTATTATGAATAAAAGATTAAAGGAAATCAGTGGCTATCGACCATTCAATAAAAGTAACAACAGCTATGCCAGCAAAATTTTGTTGTGCAAGTCTGACCTAAATGACTACTTGAACCAATTTTGAGAAATAAAAGTGGGTTTACATCCTAACATGTAATTGATATAGTTAAACAATACCTATTTCTCTGACACACTGATGTCTGCATTAAGGTGACAGCTACTGATATGTTTAAAGTATATCTTCCTTATAAAATTGCTTCCACACTCAGGATTTTATCAGTATGCCAGTTCTATATCTAAAAGAAAAAAAATCATAATTTTATTTACTAAACCCATAGCAGCACACAATATTTGGATCTGCTCTTTCAAGGTTTGGATAAGATAAAACTTAAATGAAGCAATTAGAAAGACAAGGACAAACACCCTTTCCATCAGCTACAGAACACTTAACATTTTCCAAGGTTTAGTCATGCTTTGATAGTTATTCTGTCTCTTCACCGAAAAATAACAGACTTTCTTCCAATAGATATATTTGCATCTCAATATATGTCCTTGGTAACAGTCAGTAAGACTTTAGTGGGTTTTGCTAAATGAAAAAATTTTCTGTATGTCTCAAAAGTATGGCATACTCTTGCATTTAAGTGTTTGTTAGGTAGTATAATATATACAACTCTCTCTCTGAATTGTAAATCATTAAAAAAAAAAATCATCTCACAGAGGAATGGCAAATTCAGATGCTGGAAGAGGTACTAATTCATATAGGAAGAAGAATGACTCATTTTGTGAAAAATTATCATCTCAACATATTCAGCCAGCACCAGCCTCATATCTGTCAGGCTTAGAGAATTTCTGGGAATCTAAAGAGCCTGACATTCCTGTCAGCTCCAACAATGTGTACCCTTAATCAAAATACACACACATACATTGATGAGACATCATTCCTGTCAACTGATCTGAGGGTTTGCCTGCAAAGAGAAGCTATCCCAGAACTCAGAAGGGTGTGAATGCAGCCTGTCCACACCAGGAGCTTGAATTGAACTGGTATCCTGTGGTAGTTCTTTTATCCTTTTTCCCCTTTAACAAAGGACAAATATGAAAGCAATCAGTATTTTGCTGGGTTTTGCCAACTTAAAGTCAAATTTGATGTCTTATTTATGTCCAGCTCTAGATTTTAATAGGGTACCTTATGTGTTACATTGAGAAAAAATACAGCACTTACAAAAAAAGAAAAAAAAATAAAATATATTCAAATTAATTAATACTCAATAGATTCAGAACACAGACATGTTTAATTGAAACCTATTACCTATGGTGTTAAGGACGCTTGCAGCAGTACAGAACCCTCTTATTAAAATGAAAGGCTGAGAAGTTTTACTGGGGATTGATTACACGTAAAAATTTGCTGCATCTGTTTCTGGATATATAGGATAGGTCACAGACTAAGTATTTGCAAGGAGGCCATCCTTAGAACAGCTTGAGGACTGACTTCCTGTATATCTTTTGCAACCATTTATTTTAGATTGTTTCAAATATAAATCATGTACAGCAAAAAAACAGCAAAGCCACAACAATCCTTGTGCTTGCTTTATGGAGTATTCTTCAATAAACTGAGAAGTGGAACATGAAAGATGGTAATTTGATAACCTGAATCTATAGGCCTGTATTTTCTTCCTCCAAAGAAAATTAAAAGGAGATGGCATTGCATACATCACTCCCAGCCTGGATATTTCTATCTGTGGTGCACGTTCACCCTAAAATAGAGGCAGACAGCATAAAATGCCTGGAACGCCGTCTGTCTGCCTGTCTGTCTGTCTTCATAATTACTTTCTTGCACTATCTGTGATGAGATGCAAGTGACAGTCTCAGTTTCAATCTGGAATTTCACTTTAGAAAGCCCAAGCATGACAAGTTAATTCTGCTATACAGAACGTCTGCTGAACACTTTGCAAACCCTTTAAAAATAACATCTTTGGTGCGTGCCTTGGCAGGGCAGCCAGGCAGCAGCCACACCTCGCTAGCAGAATACAGCCAAGACCACCAAGAGCCCTACAACTGACCAAATACATACCCAGGAATTACTTTGATAACTTTTAGAAGGCAAAACTTAGAATAATAAACATTGGCCATCCTTCTGATCTTAATTTAGCTCTACACTACACAGTGAAATAGCATAAGTTCCCTACATATTTCAGGAGTTAAGAATAAGTTTTTTCCTCAGACTTGTTCATCACCGTTTTGCTCCTTTAACATGCCTTAGAGAAATTTAAACCTACATGATGAAAAATTACCACAGTTCTTACCCAACTGAACAAAACTACTATAATTCAGCAACTGCACTGAAGACTAGGAAGTAAGATTAACTATTCTTTTCAACAACAAAACGCAACTTCAAAGGCATAGTAATCACAAAAAAAAAAAAAAGTAGCAGGTGTACCATAATGCACATAGCCATCTGTGTCATTATAGGGCTCCTCTCACTTTACAAGTTTAAATCTGCAGTAACTCTGTTTAAAGAACTGTTACAAGACTCAACAGCAAATCATTCAGCCTTCCCTGAGTACATTGGTTAAACCACTTAGGATCATACTGACCAGCTATACCTGAAGATTATTTTTAAAAATTATAAATATTTTATATATATATATAACAACAAGCTTTTTTCTGATACATGGTTAAAGTTCAGAGTGGAGAAACAGTGGGAAGAAAAAGAAAAGCTGGAGCTAATGATTCTCAACAGCATGGCAGCCAAGTAAATTGCCATCTTTTCCTCAATCTGAAGATAACACCCTCCCACCTACAAGGCAGAGACAAGTTCCTCTTAAATAGGAGTCAAAGGACACATGCAACCTCTGGCTGCAGGGCTTGGCAATTGAGAACAGAGTAAAATGTCAAAGGCAAGGATTCTGCAGTGGGGCAAGACAAAAGAGAAGGTAGGGGAACCCACAAGTGTTGATAAAGTTGACAGAAGAAACAGTCCATAATTCAATGTATTTATAATTTTAATATAAAATGTCAAATTTAATTTATATACCTCTAGTTTCTTCCTAAGATTCTAAAAATCAATTAGCAATTTTAAGATGCCATGAATGATAAAAATATCTTAATAAAGCATCTTCTTTTTTAAGACCAGTCATGGAGGTTTTATACACTACAGGTTAGATTTTTACATTCAGGCTTTTCAAAGAACAAAAAGGGATCTCTTTCTTCTTGTCCAAAAGCACCATATAAAATATGGTGTAAATAAAAGGTAACCTCTTCAAAATTACAACATAAACCAGCATGGAAGCAAGCTTAAGAAGCAAACTCCATTTTATTCTTAGGCACATATCTGTTCACATTATCTGCTTTGATTTAATTGGAATTGTATCTTTTTCACTGAAATATGAACACTGGAAAGTATGGTTAATTATCTTTTGATTTTTTAAAATTTTTATGGTGATGTCTTGTAAACCCAAAAATCGTGGCTACAAACACAGAAAAGATTAGAAGGGTTCATTCTCCTGCCAGTCAAGATAAATCTGAGTCAGTAAAAATGCATGGAAAGTTACAGTAGGTTATAAGGACTCTGTCAAGGGGTTATTTGAGATCATTTTCAATATAGAAAACAATCATTTTTCACATCACTGACCAATTAAATGAGTTCAAAAAAACCTCTCACCCTGGGGCAATGCAAATTTGCAAGTAAAAAAAAAATAGCACCCAATCTTAGAAATCCAAAGTAGGAGATCAAAGGAAAGCACACAACAATACCATAATGCAAATGAGGTTTTGCCTGGGAAATAAAAAGCTTTGCAAAAAGTCCACGACAGCAGAATTCCTAGAGCTCAGAGTTCTATAAAGCCGGTTAGCAGGGTTTAACTCATCTTCTTTCAGAACAAAAGCCTGACCCCGAGGAAAAGAGCTGGGCTCTTGGAGAGGCAGTTTCAGCTCCCCAAAGTTTGAAGCTTTGGAAATGCTTAACTTCTGCTAAAATATTATCTATGACTTTTTTGGTTCATTTTGAAGTGGTTGTATCCTATCTGCCCTGCACAACAAGAACAAAACAAACAAACAAAACAACAACCAAAAAACCAAACAAACACCCCACAACAACAAAAAAAACATTAAAATAAGCAACCTCAGGAACAGTAGAATTTTTCTGTCAGAATAAAGACCTAGGGGTTCAAAAGCCTACAAGGAACTGCAGTACATTATTCCCTTATTTTAGGCTCTCTGACAACCATCTTAATAAATAATGCTTCTAATTTTGTAGAGTAAGGTATCAGGGGAAAGTGGATGAAATATTCCATTGAAACTCCAAGGCAGAAGTTACAGTTATTGAAGGCTCCAGTTATTTATGTTTGTTCCCTCCTGTAAAATTACCCAAGGACTTTTTACTTGCAAGCCTTCCAATTTATCAGGGTAATAAGCTATCACTACACCATTCACTGGTTGTTGCTTGCTCTGCCTTCCAGATACTTTATGTAGATAAAGCGTTTGTAATGGTGAATTTCGATAGCATTGGATCCCGCAGGAGTCGGAGTCTGAGCCCAGCTTAGACTTGGGGGAGCATTGATGTTGTCAGAACACACAGCTGCTTCGATCACGGCTCGGGTCTCATTGTCAGTCCTAGAGGAGACACAGAGGTCACCTGGAGTCAGACTAGCACAAAGAAGAGACGAGGCTCCCCTGCAAAACACGCAGCCCCTACAGAGGAGGTGAACTAGGAAAACTACAATGTAAACAAGACGGTACAAGGGGCCAAGAGGGCAGGAGAAGAAAAGGGAACAAAAAGATGAGGTTGTCTCTCTACAGAATGAGGTAGGCACAGCTCTCCAACGATGCAATTTTAAGCCTTTTGGAGCAGAGGAGTTTCCAGTGTTTTCAGACCTATATCTCCATGTAACTTGCAGGTAAGATTTGCACATACTTCACTTGAATGTACTTGTGAATTACACAAAGTCCACTCTTTTCACAATATTGGCATAACACACAGGTGTACCCACAGGCCCAGCTCCAGCTAATCCCTGAACTATTCCTGGCACATCACCAAGCAGCAGTGACTATAATGAACGACAACAGCAAAGACATGATAGCCTTATCTTTCTGGCAAGAGCTCTGAAAGCTGCAGAAACTCATCATCACTAATGCAAACCCGAGAACATAGGGAAATATGCTTTCACTAAGCAGCAGTCTCACTGGGGCCTCCGCTTACGATAACATTCACAGGAGATTAGAAAACTTCCTCTAATAAAACAGTCAGTAAAGACTCATACAGGACAAATGCATCAAAATAAACAGAAAAGTAAATAGCCATTTTAACTACACTGATTTGTAACTTTTTTCTTCCTGCTAATTTTTCATTTAATATCTAGGTCTGTGGAAAAAAAAATAGTTTTAGGGGCTGTTAATTAAGAGATCTTAAGCTAATTTAAAATTTAAAGTTTGCGTAGTTATCAGCTTCATACACAGAGAAAAAGGACATAACCTCAAACATAACATCAAAAAACTCTACATTCAGCAATACAAAGTGGCAATTAGATTACCTGAAACCCCTTCTTTCACTTAAATATTCTTGCAGTTCTTGGCATCAAGAAGTGCAGCTGTAGTCAGCCCTGCAGCAAGAAGTTTAAGGCTTCAAAGCTAATTTTTCAAAGGCCTTTCGATGTGTTGTTGACAACAGTGGTTGTTTCAACTCCAGAGGTCCTCATAACAAAAAATACTAAGCTTTGGGTACATATATGGGTGTTCCTGAACACAGACTAAGATCAAATACAACACTTTTTTATAAAGTAGCCATCAACAGGCAAACCACAGTACCATCTGAGGTGATTAGGAGCTCAGGGCTGTAACCCAGAGCTAGAAAAGCCAATAGCAGACAGCACTGGGAAACTGCTATTTAAATAAAAATTTTCTTTGT
The DNA here is from genome assembly GCA_024734555.1 of Trochalopteron elliotii. Classification (NCBI taxonomy): domain Eukaryota; kingdom Metazoa; phylum Chordata; class Aves; order Passeriformes; family Leiothrichidae; genus Trochalopteron; species Trochalopteron elliotii. The sequence goes on from JANPWX010000008.1 coordinate 7,925,323, forward strand.
AAGGCTAAAATATAACACACCTCTTATAAAACTTTCGTTTTTAAACCTCCTTCTTTATACGTTCTCCCTCCCATCCCCTCCCCTTCCCTGCAGCGTCAGTGTGTCCCCCCTCGTTGCGGGGGGTTGTATTTCCTCTTACAGATTGCAGGTCCTGTGCTGCTGCAGCTCTCCTCACCATGCCAAAAACCATTCAGAGTGCACCGAGTCAGCACTGCTGACTCCTACCTCCCCCTTCTCCCCCGAGGGAAATCACTCCTAACCACAATCTTCATTGCCTGAAGATCAAGATATGTGGTAATTACCTTTGTTGTAACTTCCACCCCCACCTGCAGTGCTCGGGATAAAGTTTTCAGGCATGACAAGTACCTGCATGGTCTTGCAGGGTGTCACAATGCCTGACAAGCTAAATTAACACTGCTGATGGGAAAAATATGCTATCAGAGACACACAGCACTAAAATAGGGCAGCTTCGAATCAGCTCCAAGCTTTAAAATTAGAAAGCCTGATGAGTAAAACCAGTATATTAATACCTGTTATTAGGGAAAGGATGTATCTAGCAGTTTTTAGAAATAAAGCTGTGACTGTGAAGACAAATGTACCTGTACAATACATAGCCTACATCTATACTCTTAAAGGGTCGCCACAGCATTGCCCAGGAGTGGTCCCATGCACACCTGTACAGTTCCTGGGAAACAAGGTCCAAGTTCCTTCACGTGGAGTCAGAATACAAATCTGTCACAGTCTCACATCTGTCCCACAGTATTCTCCTCAGTAACGACAAGAACAATGAAACTTTCTATTCTTGCACCTTCTTACATCAATTTTAAGGCTTCCACACGAGTAACGTGGACTTTTGCCTGCAACACTGAAAATAATCTTTAAATGATTCAACAGTATGGATTTGAATTAACTAGAATCTAATTTTTTTTTCTATTTTGTTTTGGCAGCTTGTCCAGTAGACAATGAAGAAATGAATGGAAGTTTTAAACAGTCTCTGCATTGCTAATTGCACTGGCATTCACTTCTGCCTATAATCTGATCCTCTCTTAATGCTGTTATAGCCCGATATCTTCTAGATTAGCAGCTTTCCCTACATGTCAGAATACTACTGGTGATCACAAATCCTTTTCCATCTTGCTTTGTAAATGTCAGATTCTTTTAGTCTCTATATTACATTCTTTTCTCCTGATTCATCAGATCAGCTTTCTCCCACAACTTGGAGTATAATAGATAATAATCTTTTTTCTTGGTCTCAAGTCTAAGTTTACACTACAGTTGTAAACTCTTCATGTTCTGTCTTACTCTCTGGTCCCTTCACAGTCCAGCTGCTCCATCAGCTATCAAGCCACTGTCATATACTTGTCATCCATCAAACCCAACCATCCTCACAGCCCTTTCAAGTCTCATCTTGAAGATTCTAGACTAAGCAACACCTCTTTCACATTCATCAGCAATCCTGATACCCTGTATTATCCTTCTGCTTGTTGTATTGAAATTTCCATCTTTCACGAGTGAGACAAAAGTCTTATGTACAACCCAAGGAACTTAGCAGGAACTGAACCTGTTCCCATACACATGATTTTTAACAATACCATTTTTGCATTTCTACTCCCACTGGGGAAAGTAAAAATATTTTTTGACACTAGAATGCCCTTATGTTTATTTTTTAACATGGACCAAACCTTAGAAAGGCAAACAAGTCATAAACCTGGCTTAGTGAAGTTGGTTTACCACACTTGAAAACATTTGAGATGTCCTACTACTATATACGTGTATGTAGATTAATGCTTTTTTGAGGAAAAGCAAAGGACATTAAGGAAGGAGAAAGTGATACCAACCCTTTGAGACATATAGCTCTCTGTGGATCCCACATAATCTGCAGAATCAAACATCTAGATTTAACTTTTCAAGCAGAGACAGAGTGAAATGCTTCAACATCTTGAGAGTAGCTCTTGTGGGTATTTGAGAGTCTTAGAATTGCCTTTCTGAAATTCTCAGCCTCAGTGAACAGGCAAGCTTGCTAAGCACTTGCTAAAATATTCAGAGGAGATAATGGCTGCATGCTGGTGCCTGGGTGAAGATTTTCCCTAATTCCAGTTTTGGAAGACACTGTCTTTCTTTAGAAATGCTACAGTTTATTCTTATTGCTATAATGGTTGTGGGTTTATTGCTAATATCATTGTTGGTACATAGATTTCAACATTTTAAAAAAATTGAAAATTCACAATCTGAGGCACTTGCCCAACCCTTCATGGAGACCAGTATCTTCACTGCCTAAATCAGCACTGAACAGTTATAGCTCCATCAGGCACATTTTACACACACACAGACATGTCCCCTGCCTCTGCTGATACACGTTAATCACTTTCACAGCATAAGGTGCTTTCCCACCCCAACTGCTTCAGCAGTACGGTCTAAGGAGATTGAAAAAAAAAAAAAAAAAAAAAAAAGAAACTTGAGAGTGAGCAGCTCAGACCAGAACTCAACATCTATCTGAAAATGCAGTCTTCTCAGATTTGCCCAACTGCACGATTTCAGCTATAGAAGTGACAGATGTTGTGGCAGGCTAAGTTTCTTGCGCTATCTCAAATACATCATGAATTTTGAGAACTTGCCCAGGAAAAATGACAACTCAAAAAGTTACTTCAATCACCAGGTTGTACCCAGAGTTGCCTGGTTGTAGAAGAGGCTCTACCCCTGAGACCCAGAACAAAAAAGATGCAACTAATTATTTACATTCTGGAATTCAGTCAAATATGAACTGCAGCAGCTCAAGGCATAGAAAGAAAGAAAAAAAAAAAAAAAAAAGCCCATAAAAAAACAGAAATGAGGAAGGCATGCAGCTGCAGCAAAATGCTGTCTTCAACAGGAATGTGAAGACTGTAACTTATTCGGGAAAATGACTAATTCTGTAGCATAGAAAAATGTAAACCTAAGAATTTTGTCTGTGGTATTAAAAGTTATTATTTCAGGCTCCCAAAAATGCAAAGAAAATCCTTTTTTTCCATTCATATGCAATTCATGCTTTTAAGATATCCCAGAAATAGCTACATACAAATGTATATTTGCATGCATGTATATAGGCATATACATTAAACACACGTGATGACAGGTAGATAACAGATATACATATATATATAGAGAGAGAGAGTGTGTGTCATTTTAATGAAATTCAATTAAATCTATAGCCAGTTTTACAGTTAAGGGACCACAAAACATACAGGATCCTTCACATAAAAACACACTAAACAATTTTTGCTACCTTGAGATATAGTCTGAATTCCTATACTAAGGAACCAGAAATGAAATAAACTACAGACTTCATATTTTATCTGCCTCGACTGAAGACAGGCTTTAAAAGGACACAGACCAGGCAGTTGGATCTTCCTTTCTCCAGATTAACACTACCAATAATGTTGTGGGATAACGAAGCAAGTCACTACCTCAGAGTTGCAAATTCCTCTGAAGAGAGTCATCTGACAGATACATTATTCATTTCCTAACTTCAGTCAGAATTAGTTCAATCATCACGTGTTGCAAAAATATTTCCTGACAGGGACGAAGCAAATGGAGTCAAAATAAAGAAAGAGCACCAAGGAAGGCCAAGCTCACTGAATTGCAGTGCTGAAAAATGGCAGAAATATTTAAATAAAGAAGGTTGGCATATAAATCTCTGTAATGTCTTATGTAAATTCTGAAAGCTTACTGATGTTATTAAAGCACTGCAGTATTTTGTCTGGCACTGAGGGATAGTGGGATTTTTCTTGGACTTTTGAGAGTTTTGGCTATTTGGTTCTAGCAAAATACAGGCATTAAACAACAGATCACTTATTACCCATCAATTGTTGAATAGGTGTGCTCATGACCATGCAATCACAGACCAAAGTAACTTGCCTATACCACTACTTCCTGTAGGAAGTATAAAGGTGATATTTCAAACCAGATTTTTGGTAACTCTGCTTTAAAATGTGCTTTTCCTTGTATTGTAATCTTGTGGTTTAGGCATCACTAAGGGTTACATAGCAGATTATCTAACAACAGTTTTGCTATTATAATTATTATTGCTCAGGTAGAATTCAAATTAAGTTCACTGGTATTATCATGTCTAAAGTAGTTTTCACAAATTAGAAATTACTTACAAAGTTTATTTTAATTACCTTAAATTAGAGAAATTAATGGAAGCAGAGAAACAAATAGGACATAATTCTCTTAATGGAAGAGTATTATTTATGCCACACCAAATAATATTGAAGTATAAAATGCTTCATACTACTAAAATAAAATTTAGCATAGCAAACTCTGCTGCAGATTTATACTCTTCACTAGGTTAAGTCCAAAAACATTTATTTACAAATGAAGAAGTACTAAAGGTATATGATTAAAAACATAGAGCATTGTATAATTGTTTTGTACATCTAAAAATCCCCAAATAAACCATTACATAAGAACGTGATTGTGTATTAGCACTTACTCAGAAATAACAGTGTGAATCAATAAAAGGGGCTTTTCCAATTTATCTCACATGCCTCTGATTTAAGTAGGAAAACTATTAAAATTAGGAGATGATAACCTATATGATGAAGAATATACTTACAGAGAAGCTGGAGATATCTACAGACAAACCCCTTTCATTCTATAGTATTTAAATTTGCTGAGGGAAGCTGAGTTTTCACCAGCCTTGAGGGGAAATTTAAACTCTCCAGGACTGTCCTTCATCCTTTTGAACTTTTTGTTTCACAGCTGTCATGAATAACTTCCATAGGCACAAGGGCAACAGAGGCTATTGGGCCAACAATTCAACCTAGACATTTCATAATTAGTCTGACTTTATTCACTTGAACCCTATTGCAATTTAGTCAGATCCACCTGTGTGCCACCACTGAGGAACAGCAACCACCTGCCCAAATTCTCCTACCCAAGACAGCTGCAGGCCTGGATGCTGGTTAGGTGAGATTTACAGACAGGAGTCCAGCTGGCACACCACCTCCATAGTGAAGGGAAAGGCAAATATTGGCAAGGCCCCTACCAATCTCACCTGGAAGCAAAGTCCTTCCCAAGCTCAGATCTTGTGACTAGGTCATTCAAAGAGATTTCAAACAGACAAAATAATCATACAACAATTTTCCCCTCCCCTTGCTCTCCTATCTCTTCTTGAGGTTTGTAGAAAAAGCCATGACAAATACAAAACCCTAGCAAGAAAACAAAGCATAACACAACTGTCCAGTTAAATTTGGGGGCAAGGAGGAAGAAATTCCTTTTTGACTATGCAGGAAATTTCTTTCAGCTCTAATGTGTGAGCCAAGCCTACATCTACTGCAACTTCATGTGTTATGAATGTACTAAATAACATATGCCATTCTCCCAATACACATGGAGACTGGTCATCAAAAAAGCCCCATATTTTCAGGCCAGAAAGGGTTACTGCAGTCTTGCAGGATGACACACAATGCATACAAACTCAGACATAGATTTTTTTTTTCTTCAGACTGATTTAAGCTTTATTTTTTGAAAGTTTGGGATTAAAAAAACAGTTCATTTCTCAGACTTCATTTTCCAAGGTCAGCCATCCTTGGAAATTTAAACTGTACTCACAGACAGAAAGGGTACCTTAGGTTGGGTACCTTTTTCTAATTTCACCTTTCCAGAAAGGCTTTATCATGAATACTTACACAGCAGATATGGGAACATGAATGAGTTATCATGGAAAAAGTCAAGGTGTTCACTTCTCAGTCAGTAACTGCTCTTATCCCATGGACCATGTGAGGCAGCTTACCTTCAGGGAGAAGGCTGGCAGCCAGTTGCCTCTCATTGCCTGGCAACATTCTTCCCTCTGTGCACTTTTATTGTCTCCCCATTCACACACCACAGGAGTATCAAGAAGTAGCTTGTCCCATTTTCCATGTGCAAGCTCACAGATAGCCCTGCACCATTTTCACCTCTAGTTTTACAAGAGCTGAGATTACTTAAGGTGCAAAGGTTCAAAAGGTTGCCTGTGCCCTTAACAGGAGTAAAGTACTACCCACATTTTTGCTTTCTTTGCCCTTCATTACTGAGCAAGTTGTGACAGCCCATTCCCATCAGATGATGTGACTTCCACTGAAAATTACAGTACCACATCATATTTCCTTATGTATTTGAATATCCCAGCACACTCCTGTTGCTCATATAGCCTTACAGCATCCGTACAGAGGCAATTTAAAATATATTCCTTACATGTGCCTTTGTGCCAAATTAAATGATATAACGCATGCGAGAAGGTTTTCAAGGAGATGTGCTGAGAATTTGAAATTGGTGCAAGATCTGAGAAAGAAAATTCATGAAGTGGTAAGCACTGGAAGGTCACTTGGTCAAAGAAAATTTTCCATTTGCTTGCAGGACATCAGACACTGTCAATGTTTGGGAGTGCAGAGAAAGCACTTATTAATAACTTCCTAATTTCTGTAGTCTACAACCCAATTTTCACAGCTGTGTTAGAAGTGCAGAAAAAAAGCAGTGATAAGCTGTTCTAAAGGATATTTTTATGAACGAATTTTTCAGTCTTTCCCTCACTGCTGAAATTAAACATCCTCTGAAATCCATAGAACACACTAGTACAGGTTCCTCCCCAATTTCTACTGAAAACTTCACCAGGAACTCAATACATTGCTTCTAGTTGCCTGTCTTTCTCAAAAACCTGGATTTTAATTAATTTTTTTCCTTCATGAATACATCAGAAGCATCCTAATTTCATTGTTTTTAATGAGATATTCTTACAGGTATCACTGGACCACACTTTGCAGCTGCTGATCACTTTAAAAAAAATCAGCACACTGATTTTGGGTATTATCTTCTATATGTATGTTATCTCAGCCTAAGGGCCCAAAACTCTTCTATACAATCTCTCGGGGATGGACATTCCTCTCATGAAGATTCCTCTCCCTTTTGAGCTATTCCATGTGCAGCCATACATGCAGGATCTTGCATTCAACTGTAAGAATGGCAGGACTTGATTTGGAGGTTTTTTTAACAACACCCCTTTTTTCTGTTGTAATCTTGTACCTTATTAAGGGATTGGCAAAAATCAAGTCATCAGCTTATTTGGAGATTTCTCTTTCTGTTCTAGAATTAATAAGTATTCAGTCAAAAGAACAAAAGGTCTCCCTAGTTTTGCATGGTTCTTTTCGATCCACTGAAACTAATTATAATCAAAGACATTCTGTAGTCTCTGGCAGTGTTTTTGAAAGCAGAACTCTTTAGAAGTCACTGCCCTCAAAATCCTTTCCTGGAGCAGGTAATGGTCTTACCTTTCTGGGTATTGCAAAGGTATACGTGTGCATTTCAGTTAGGACGTGCACACGTATCTTTGTAAGTAAACTAGAGAAACCTGAGCATTTTACAGTTTCTCCAATTTATCCTAGGTGGGATTTATTCCACATGAAATAATCTGTGGAATATGTCTTCCGTGATCCCTCAAAGACAGATCACTAAGAAGAGAACTTCACTGCCTTTTTCCCCAGACAAGTAGAGGCAGCATTTGGGACACAGACATAAAGCCAAAGCAAAATTTATTGCTGAGTGAAAGAAATAAGGAGGTAAAAACATAGGACAAAGATGAATTTCAGACAAGGTTTGGAAATAGAGGAAAGCAGAAAAAAACCTACAGCTTTTCACCACTTAGACTCTTCTAAGAAACCCTGTGTTTTTTTAAAAGTACTGAATTAGATAAACCCTGCAATTAAAAACCCCACATGTTCTGGTTTGAATTTCCTGTGGTCTCAGTGCAATGAAAACAGTAACAAAACTGGTTGTGTTCCCTAGCATTATAAAACATACTAATTTTCAGCATCAGTTGATCATAAAATTACATCTCTTCAGTGTCAAGTTCTGCATACTGGGACAGTGGCTAACCCTGCTGAAGTCAACTACAAAATTCTGCTTTGTCCTAAGGAAAGAAGTGGTGAATTATAGGGCTACACAAAAGTAAATGGATAAACCCCAACATGTTCAGTCTGTACTCTGCAGAAAGACTGGTGAATTATTCTTTGCTTGTCACATCACACTGCCCTTTTACAGGCATGAAAGCTCCTGGGACATGTTCCAGAGAGGAAATCCCTGGCAGCTGCTGACTGCTGGTGAGAGGGACTACTGGTGTCACTTGGGAAGCCACTGTGGGGGATGATTCAACTGAAACTTTTTTTTACATCACTCATCAGGATTGTCCCTGGCCTATCCATTTCTACACAGCAAGCAAACCCTTCTTACCACGTTCTGTGGTCCTACTCTATTTAACCATACTTTAGGATTTACTCAGGTAAAACCATGAATACATAACCATGGGAAGATTTGGAAAATGCCACAAAAGCTACTCAATTCAATATCTCCTTCCAACTTAAATGTTTCCCACTGAAAATGCCATGAGAACCGTAACAGCAAACAGTTCCTCATCTGTACTTTACAGATGCTGAGCACTCGAGGGCAGAAAGGAATCGGGACCACTGAACGCAGACCTTCGTCTTCTTGTCAAAAATGCCTTCCACACAGAACTACCTCGTGCCTTTCAGTTTCGGGTGTAAAACCTGTCATGTTGGTTCAGCAAAACGTGCAGCACTTGGACATCACCTGCCGCTTCTTCCACTGATCCTTTTCCTCGCACAGACCACCTCAAAAGAACACTCTTATCCGTCCAGCATACTCCCCTCCTTCTCGGAAAACGCCCCTCCTTTGAGTCCATATCATTAAGTATGAACTTAAAACCGGTAAGCGCCGTGTTTAAACCACCCCACGTTCCTCGCGGACCGAGGAACGACGCACACCGACGGTGCTGCGGGGATGCGGGGGCTGTGCGGGGTGCACTCCGCCGCACCCGCTCTCCCTCCATCCCCGGCAGCCGCCCCCAGGAGCCGGCC